>CAJHQQ010000149.1:0-331183 GCA_905132885.1 Moricandia moricandioides
CCCTCACCATTGTTTATTTAATGAGAGTCTACTCAGCATTTTCTACATAGGAGCTTTGCCTAAGCATCGAAGCATGTTGGACACTACCAGCACTAGTTTCTTCTTAGATAGAACTGCACAAGATGGTATGGAACTTGTCAAGAATATGTCTCAAACGACTTAGTGCATAATGATGATTGTGATAGATAAAACCGGGGTGGAGGTGGTGATGACTCTTACAAAAGAAAATAGATGAAGTCTCTTCAAAACAAGTTGGACATGCTCATCTCTGATAGGGCAAAACAAGAGAATGTGAAACTTTTTGGTAAGCAAGAACAAGAGAAAACTTTTGTGGTTAAGGAGGTTGAGGGTTTTGAAGGACAACAAGAGATATGATTCATCAATGCTAATGGTCAATGGTACAAGAAGGAGGCTAACTTTAAGTACCAAAACTCATTCAACAACAAGCCTTAATATCTAAACACCTACCAGCAAAAACCTTTCTATAACAACCAGCAAGGTGGTTTTCAAGCCAAGCAAAGCTATCCTCCAAGTTTTCCCTCCAAAGGAAATCAGTCTACTCAAGCAGAAGAAAGTTCCTCAAAACCTCAACCCAAAGATACCAGTGTAGAATCAATGTTCAAGCAACTCTCAATCAAGAAGTGCAAAGAACATTAGAGATGAATCTAAGAGCATCCACACAAATATTAATGGAAGCTACAATGAGCTCAACAACAAGTTCAAGGCTGTAGAAAATCAATTTGTCTCCATGAGTTCAAGCTCTAAGCGTCTAATGGGATCTTTACCAGGGAAGTCAGAGCAGAATCCTAAATAGTATTGCAATGCCATCCTCTCTAATTATTTTTCTGAGATTGTATTGAGTGATCATGAGAACGAGGCGAATGAGATTGAAAGACTCTTGTATGGAACTAATATTTGTCATGTTGGGAAACAAATTGTAGCCAAGGCTAAAGCGTGGATTGTTAAGAAGGATGAACACAAGGTTGTGGAAAGAGTTGAGATACAATTTGTAGAGAAGGTTGTGGAAAGTGTTGTGCAACCATCTGAACAGAAGGCTAAGAAACCGATTAATAGGAAAATTGTCCAGAAGTTGAAGGAGATTGAGATGGAATAAAATCATGAGGTTGAGCAATTACTTTATGATAAACTCCCATTTCCACAAAGGTTGCTCACTAAATCTCAAAAGAAAGTGATCTCCAAGTTTAGAATGAGAGATGTAGGAGTCAAGCTTCCAGAGATCTCGAATATGCATGATGTTCATATCCAAATGATGCTCATTAAGGAAATTCTAGCTCACAAAGAAGAAGTAGGAGAGCTTCTAGACATTTATGCTGTGAGGCTTTATCCACAAGTCTCACCAAAGTCTCTTCATAAGCTTGAGGACCAAGGGAAGTTCACATTACCTTTCTCTCTTAGTGAATTCACACTTGATGATGCCTTTGTTGATTCTGGTGCAAGTGTGAATGTGATCTCATTGGAGATGGTGAAGAGATTAGAGATTACGAACATGGAGACTAACACTTCTTCACTTATGTTCGGAGATTCTTATTCTACAACCCATATTGGTCTCATCAAGGACTTTCCTTTGAAGATTGAAACATGCATCATTCCAGTAGATCTCTTTGTTTTGGATATGATGACTAAGAGGAGAGTACCATTGATATTAGGCACATCATTCCTTGCTATTGTGGGTGCTTGCATCGATGTCCCTAACAAGAGGGTGATTCTCCATAATGTCAACAAAGCTATCTCCTAACCAATCAAGTCTCCACTAATGAATGTTGAGTATTGTGGAACCATCACCTGTGAAGAACCTCCAATTAAGAAGATGAAGGATGAAGTAGTTGTTAGTGGGAAATAAAGTCTTGATGGGGAGTCTTCTCAAGTGATGTGTGATCAGCATTTGATAACTTCTCAAAAGAAGGAGGTGAGTATAGCCATTGCGGCTACTCATGGAAAGAAGAAGAAGATGGAAAGAACTTCACCCTCCACATCTTGATGAAATGCCACACACTCTCAATCTTCACCCAATGAAGCTTAATGATGGATCTATTGAATGCAAGATCATGTGAAAGGGAAGGTCCAAACCATTCTCAAGTGCAAGAGCCATAATAAATCCTCAGCTCCAAGATGATCCAATCAAACTTCAAGAGCTCTTTTCAAAAGTCCTCACAATCATTCTTGAAGGTGGGAAGGGTTCTTCTTCTCATTAGCCAAGTGAAAAGATAGTCAAGCTAGAGACTTAAAACAAGATCACTTGGGAGGAAGTCCCATGTTATCATTGTATATACTATTTCTCTTTCTTTCTTTTAAGGTTATTTAATAAGAGGGTTGAGGTTTTTCAGGTTGAGTTTAGCACTATAGGAGAGAATAAAGGTGATGAAGCACCCGAGCCTTATGGTAGACATCCCCCAACAGCCTCAGTCGTTATGAATCATGCCAGTTCCTTTCACCGGCTCTAGACATCCACTTCCATACTACAACCCCTACTTGAGGTATTACTCCAAACTTTCATTGTATATACTACTTCTCTTTTGCTTTTTTCATATTTTCGGTATCTCCCTTTCTCTTAGTCACACAGAGTCTGTGTGATTTAAGTTTGGGGAAGGTACCAAGTATCTAATGTTGTTTAATTTGATGAAGTCAAGTATTGAGTCATGCATTGTGAATAGTTATTGCATTAGAAAACACAAAAAAAAATTGAAAATTTTCAAAAGCAACAAAATGAAGCACTTAGTTGCATTATTTGCATCTTTATGATTGAGTCTAGAAGCATATAGATTGCATTCTTGCATTGAGAGCTAACCTTCTAAAAAATTCATGCAAAGAACACAATGTGATACTGATATACCATGGATTTTACCTTGTTTACCTATGATATATAAAGTATTTTTAGAGTCTTTTATATGCATTTGGTATTGTTTTAGAGTATTTACAGATCAAGGTACTCATTGGAAGCAATTGGATCTTTTGGGCTATTTGGGAGCATTTAGGATGCTCAGCAGAAAATCAGAGTCAGATCCGGATTTATGAGTTAACCATCGATCAACGTCACACACTATGCATCGATCGACAGCCAAGTCGACAGCAAGATTGGTGAAGGCTTGAGAAATTACAAGTTTTTTCCAGAAGTTTCATTAATTGCAAGACAAGTCATTGGCCAAAATTTAGACTATTTATTAGGGTTTTCTATCTTTGTTTTGACCTAAGCCAAGAGGAC
The DNA here is from genome assembly GCA_905132885.1 of Moricandia moricandioides. Classification (NCBI taxonomy): domain Eukaryota; kingdom Viridiplantae; phylum Streptophyta; class Magnoliopsida; order Brassicales; family Brassicaceae; genus Moricandia; species Moricandia moricandioides. Next base: position 3,221 of record CAJHQQ010000149.1, read on the forward strand.
CTAAGAAAGTGTTGTCTTCTAAGTTACACAAAAGTTTGAGAACTGAGAGTTGGAACACATTGCTACATCTATTGGAGAGAAATATCTTATCATCATTACAAAGAAGATCTTGAACTCCTTATCTTTTTACTAAGTTTATTTTATGCAATTTATTCAGAATTTATTCATGTTCTTTATTGTTATATTTGAGTATTTTACAGTTAGATTTAGGGTTATTCAATGGTAATAACGTATTGCTGATTTTGTAGAATTTTTAGGGTAATCCTCTTGATTCTTTGTTTAAGCTACTCTTAATGCTAACTTGAGCTTGATCACCTCAACCTTAGAAATTAGGGTTCAATAGCGCAAGCGAGAGTTTGGTAATAACCTGGAATCTATCTTAAACAATCTAAATAACCGGTAACAAACGAGAGTTGAATTGGAAGTTCAGAGAACCTATCAAACCGCAAAACTAGTACTGTTTAGAATGAGCATTGATCGACACCACCTGGTGGGCATCGATCGATACTCAGTTGAGATGCGCGAGAGAGATCTCCTAAACCCTAAGGTTTGAGTTTGAGAACATTGCTTAATAAAACCCTAGCAATCTATTAATCTGTAGTATCTAATCTTACTTAAGAATTTCCCCTAAGTTTAATCTATTAATTTGATACTCACAAACCAAATCAATCTTAAAATCTCTTTTATTGTTATTATTATAATCATCTAGCTTGTATTGTTATTATTATAATTCATCTAGCTTTAATTCGAAAACAAAAATTCTATTGTGAATACAACGGTGCCAAATTTCCAAGCACTAAACTGGGATCTACCATTCGAAATTATGTGCGACGCCAATGATTTCGTTGTAGACGCAGTACTAGGACAAAAGAAAGGCAAAAAGTTGCATGCTATATACTACGCCAGCAGAACTCTAGACGATGCACAACACAATTACGTGACAACTAAAAAGAGTTGTTGGATGTGGTATTCGCCTTCGAGAAATTTTGATCCTCTCTAGTCGGTTGAAAAGTAGTAGTTCACACCGACCACGCGGCATTGAAATACCTAATAAACAAAAAGGACGCTAAGCCGAGACTTTTACGTTGGATCCTACTTCTCCAAGAATTCGACATATAAGTTAAAGATAAAAAGGAGTAGAAAATGGGGTCGCGGATCACTTGTAACGAATAAGAATCAATGACGACATCCCTTTAGATGATTTCTTACCTACAAAAAATGTCTACTAAACAGAATCCACTTTCGTTGGTAGATTCAGTTCGACGCATGAAGTGGAATCGATCGACACCATGCTAAGCCCATCGAACGATTATGGTCGTAGAGCATCGAACGATTATGGTCGTAGAGCATCGATCGATGCTGCCCATACACCGTCGATCAACGATACACTTGAGAAGGACGATGGAATAATTATTCCAATAAATATCAACGTCCATTGTAAACTTTCGATCCCAAATAATGACTCTCTCGAAGGTAGAATTTTGAGTCGGGAGGTGTGTGCACTAAACACCACTGATAGACCTTGGTATGCGGATATATTAAACTATCTTGCGGCCGAAGTAGAACTCAAACTCTTCAAATGATATCATAAAAAGAAAATTTTGAGAGAAATCCGGAGATATCACTGGGATGCACCTTATCTTTACAAACATTGTTCTGACGGCATATACAGACGATGTGTTGCCAAAAGCGAAACTCCAAAAAATTTATATCATTGTCACGAATCCGATTACACCAAACATTTCGCCAGTTTTAAGAAAGTGTCAAAAATCCTACAAGTCGGCTTTTGGTGGTCAACTATGTTTCGAGATGCTCAAGCTTACGTAACGAAATGCGACACCTGCCAAAGAAAAGGAAAAATCAGCAAGAAAAACGAAATTGAACAAAATTTCATACTTAAAGTTGAAGTGTTTGATTGCTGGGCATCAATTTCATGGGCACTTTCCCTTCTTCGCACGGAAATAAATACATATTGGTCGCTGTAGACTATGTATCTAAATGAATGGAAGCAATAGCAAATCCGAAAAATGATGTTGTCATAGTCGTTAAACTCTTTAAGAGTATTATCTTTCCCATATTTGGAGTTCCGCGAATCGTAATAAGCGATGGAGGTACCCACTTCATTAATAAAGTATTCAAAAAATTAGTCAAGAAACATGGACTTCACCATCGAGTAGCTACACCCTATCATCCTCAGACCAGCGGGCTAGTAGAAGTATCCAACCTTCAGATCAAAGAAATCCTAGAAGAGACGGTAGGATCAACCCGTAAAGATTGTTCTTTGAAGTTAGATGATGCACTTTGGGCATCCTGAACAGCGTTTAAAATACCATTAGGAACTACCCTATTTCACTTATTCTATGGAAAAGCCTGCCATCTCCCTGTAGAACTAGCACATAAAGCCGAATGGTCCATAAAAGGATAAATTTTGATGCTAAAACCGCAACAGAAAAGAGATAAATTGAACTAAATCAGCTCGCGGAATCAGATATTGCGCCTACGAGAACTCAAAATTGTACATGGAGAGAACCAAATCCTATCACAACAAGAAAATTATTTCACGGAATTTCGAACCAAACGATCAAGTACTCCTGTACAACTCTCTGTTAACTCTATTTTCTGGAAAATTACGTCCTCGTTGGTTTGGACCCTTCACCATTAAAGAAGTTACGCCTTACGAGACAATTGTCCTATTTAATCATAAAGGAGAGGATTTCATGGTGAATGGGCAGCGAGTGAAACATTACTGGGCTAGAGCTGAAATTCCGCATACTCATAACATGCGTCTAGAGATGCCTGACCCCGAATGATAAACTCATTTTTCGTCAAGCTAATCATTTTAAACAAGTGCTGAGTGGGAGGAAATCCACCAATATATATATTAAATAAAAAAAATAATGAATAATAACAATAAAATAAAATAAATAAAACAAAAAGAAGAAAATATATATAATAGAAATAATTAACTAATTAATAATAAATAACTACAAATTTCTTAAGTAATGTGGAGTCACCGAACAAACCATCGATCGACGCCCCTATAGAACCGTTGATCGACGGTCGTGTGTCGAGTAGGTTAACTCGACACGAGCCCGATCATAAATAACTTTTCTCTAAAACCACCAAAAACACACACGAGTAAAACACTAGATTTCTCTCCCCAAATTTTCGCGTATTTTGCTCGTTTTTGAGTCTGTATCACTCATTTTTTACCCTTTCTACCTTTTTAGTTCACTAAATCACTCAATTATCAAGGTATATTCTCCAAATCTCTTATTTTAGGGAACCTTTTAGGGTTTGAAGAAAAATCGAATATTTTGTGGATTAGCTCGGAATTTATGACGTTTTAGGGTAATGGAGTACTAGATTAGGAACTATCTATCATCTTTACATATGATTTGCACGATTTGATTTTGTTAATCTCGATTTTCGTAACCCTTGATCAGCGAATAGACCGTCAATCGATGCCCATGAGCCGCCGTCGATCGATGCCAATGAGGTGCTATCGATCGACACCCATGCGGTGCCATCGATCGATGGTTTCTCTTTTTGTCTCGACATCGGTTCTAATTCTTGGTTTTACTTTTAATTGCAGATGGACGAGAGGCGAACAAAAGCACGCTACAAGACCGGTAGCACTAGTGCTCCACCACCGGCTCCCCCATGCCGAGACCCTTGGCCAAAAGAAGAGGAGGACTTGTGACATTCGAGGATTATCCCAACACTCAAAAAGTTTTGGCGTCGAGGAAATGCATACATTGTACCGTGCACGAGGAGTGGGATGATTTTGACAGCCTCTACTACAACGCTTGGCAAAGCATTTCCATCGAGCCCACCAAGTTCATTGATAGGCGCACTCTGAAGAAGCTGGGGCTCTACACAGATTTTAGACAAATGGTTCAGGAGCTTGGACTGGGCACCATGGCTACTAAGCCATATCCTCTGTATCCCGACCTGGTCTGACAGTGCATAGCTACGGCTCAGGTTCTCTACAAGAGCCCCAGGGTAAAGGTGGCGTATGAGGCCACCCTGATTTTTCTCATCATAGGCATCTGGTACCGGATCCCCATCCCGCAGCTCTATGAGATTTATGGGTTAGACTTTGATACAAGCGCCTGTACAGTTGCTCCATTCCTTGGTCAGCCTACTTTCTAGGGCCTCATCGCGACAGACCACTTTGACTCCGGCTCGGCCACTCAGATGGACGTTCGTCCTCCCCCCCCCACCCTGCGCTATTTCCTGAAGGTCCTTGCCAACACTCTGTTGTGCAAGATGGAACCCAACAAGGTTAGGGTTCAGGAGCTGACACTACTATACTATTCCGTCAGGGAAACAGTTGGGCTCGACGACGAGGTCTCTCCCCCAACGCTGAGCGATCAGCGGGTGAACTTGGGGGCTATATTTCCTGAGCACTTGGGGACCCTGAAGGACAAAACCTTCAAGTGTTATGGCAAGAAGAAGGAGACGATCGGAAGCCTCTTGACACCTCTCTTTAGATTTCTTGACATTAGCTTCGAGGGAGCATCAGTGGAGCGGGAGCTGCAGTTCATGAACGAGGGTCACTTGATGAGGACCCAGTGGCTGAAGGAGGGACGATATTGGTCCTTTGTGGATGACGAGGGGCCTCGAATGATAGAGCTCCCAGCGCGCGAGGTAATCTCCACATGGCACCTCTTAGGGTACGGCGCAGAGGAGGCCTCAGACCAGCCCACCCGGTCGCAGCAGCAGCAGCAGACGAGCCAGCACAGCCACCCCCATATCTCCCAGATTTCCCTCAGATCCTAGAGATCCCCGTTCACGACCCTGGTGTCTTCCAGGTCGTAGTGGACGCACTTAGAGCGATATGGGCCAGAATGGAGACGATGTCTCAGTGCCAGTGGTTCAGCCGTCCCAGGACCAGAGCCAGATCGCCACCGGGAGCAGCACCACAGCACCAGCAGCATGACATGGATACCTCAGACAAGGAGTAGTCCCTTTGATACTCTTTCGTCTCTTATTTCATTTTATTTTCAGACTTGTACTCGTATTTCTTTTATTTTTCTTGTTGCATTTGGATTTAGACTATTTATTTATTGCTTTTTGGATGTTATTAATGTGTGTTTGAGTGTCTAACAGAGCTAACCCAAAGAGAGATAATCAAATTGGAGAGTATACACACACTATTTCAGTCTTTAGGCACACCATCGATCGACGACAAGGTCCTGCCATCGTTCAATGGCACATTAGCAAGAAAGGCATAGTAGAAAGTTCGAATCCACCATCGATTGATACCACCCATATACCGTCGATCGACGATGATGGTATACCATCGGTCGTCACCCACATATTGCCATTGATCGATACTCCTAACAGAGTTGGTACATTCGACTTTCTCTAACATTGTTTCATTATAATTTAGTTTCTTCTAAACCAATCCGAGACAGATTACACTGGGAAGAGTGTAATTTAAGTCTGGGGGAGGCTTGCTAATGCTATTTATTTGTTTTTGAATTTTATTTCTATAATTATATAAGTTTTTTTCAATAAGTTTTTCAAAAAGTTTTATTGAGTCAAGGAGGGGACTATGATCAAGGTTTATTATTGACTAACCACACTTCAGCACCATTTTTAGAAAGTTGTTTACAAAGATTACTAGAGATACCAAAGTGGATCATCCTACCACTATATGACACTTGCTTAGAAAGTTTGAAGGAACTGAAGCTGATTTCCAACACTAATCCTGACATTATTTGCTTGCTTTGGGGCTTGGTATACACTGGACCGGATTCCTTCTGCAAGTCTGTAGGTACAAGTTATTGCACCTCTAGTTCCCAACTCTCTCTCTCTCTCTCTCTCTCTCTCTCTCTCTCTCTCTCTCTCTCTCTCTCTCTCTCTCTCTCTCTCTCTCTCTCTCTCTCTCTCTCTCTCTCTCTCTCTCTCTTCAGTATCTATTTAAGTATTAAAAGATTGAGATGACTTCCCAAGATGCAGTACCGATGACCCCATTATTCTAATTCAAAGGAACGATCACACATTGTTGGAAAGGAGGGATACGTACATTGCTGATGACCCCACTATTTGCCTACAACTTTATTATCAGAATTTTTGAAGAAAAAAAATTCAAAAATGAGATGGCAAGATGGACTTTATAAGCATCATTGTCCATTAAGTCTGAGATCCAAAAATTTTCAGAGAAGAAAGAGAAAAGGGAAGAAAGGGATCAGAAAAGATTTTGTACCTAGTTGCCCATAATTGTAGAGGTAAGAATCTATGTATCCTTTGATCGATACTTCCAAGGTAAAGCCTGTAATTTTATTTTATGCAAGAAATGAAATCAGTAGAGAGGCAAGTCAGACTAGTATTCGCTGAGTTGTTGGTAGAATGGATTTGGTTGCGATACTAGGATAGGGTATATAAAGTTCCTCTATGATTGACTTGATAGGATATGGTTGCTACTAGGTAGGGTGGTAGTTATACTTAGACATTATGTGAGTCTCCGCTTTTAAAACCTCTTTCATAGGCTTTGGTTGCTTGAGGACAAGCAAAAGGTTAAGTCTACCATGGATTTTCCTAGTTTACCTATGATATATAGAGTATTTTTAGAGTCTTTTATATGCATTTGGTATTGTTTTAGAGTATTTACAGATCCATGTACTCATTGGAAGCAATTGGAGATTTTGGGCTATTTTAGAGCATTTAGGATGCTCAGTAGGAAATCAGAGTCGGATCCAGATTTATGAGTGAACCATCGATCTACGTCACACATTGTGCGTCGATTGAAAGCCAAGTCGACAACAAGATTGGTGAAGGCTTGAGAAATTACAAGTTTTACCCAAAAGTTTCATTAATTGCAAGACAAGTCCCTGGCCGAAACTTAGACTATTTATTAGGGTTTTCTATCTTAGTTTTGACCTAAGCCTAGAGGACCTAAGAAAGAGTTTTCTTCTAAGTTACACAAAAGTTTGAAAATTGAGAGTTGGAACACATTGCTACATCTATTGGAGAGAAAGATTTGATCATCATTACAAAGAAGATCTTGAACTCCTTATCTTTTTACTCAGCTTATTCTATGCAATTTTTTCATAATTTATTCATGTTATTTATGGCTATGTTTGAGTAGTTCACTGTTAGATTTAGGGTTATTCAATGGTAATAATGTATTGCTGATTTTGTTGAATTGCTAGGGTAATTCTCTTGCTTCTTTGTTTAAGTTACTCTTAATGCTAAGTTGAACTTGATCACCTCAACCTTAGAAATTAAGGTTCTATTGCGCAAGCGAGAGTTTGGTTATAACCTGGAATCTATCTTTAACAATCTAAATAACCAATAACAAACGAGAGTTAAATTGGAAGTTTAGAAAACTCATCAAACCGCGAAATATGTACTGTTTAAAATGAACATCGATATATACCACCTGGTGGGCATCGATCGATACTCAGTTGAGATGCGCGAGAGAGATCTCCTAAACCCTAAGGTTTGAGTTCGAGAACAGTGCTTAATAAAACCCTAGAAATCTATTACTTTGTAGTATCTAATCGTACTTAAGAATTTTTCCTAAGTCTAATATCTTAATTTGATCCTCATAAACTAAATCAATCTTGAAATCGCTTTTATTGTTATTATTATAATTCATCTACATTTAATTCGAAAACAATAAATCTATTGTGCAATCCTAGAGTCTCTGTGGATTTGATCCCTAAGTACTACACTGAACCTCTTATTGAGAGAGTAAAAGTGGAAAATATGGTTAATTTGAAGTGAAATAAAACCCCACATCAAATACTGTTCTCAATCATGATAAGTAGCTTGAACCTCTTTTTAAGAATTTGTAGACTTCAAGCCTTGAAAACCCCTTTTGAAACTTGTTTGATTGATGAAGTTTACTTGTCCTTTAAACCAACTCCAATCTTACTTGAGTTAATGAACCTAATCTATCTTGCTTATGGGCTTTTGGTTGTGCTTGATCATGGTTACCTCACATACACACTTGAATTAATCTCATTCTTTTCTAACAAACTTTGGCAACTCAAGTGGCCATCTCTCTTTTAGATGGTTCTCCACACCCTTAACCACGCCTTCCTTTCAAGCGATTAATATTTTGTTGAGTGAGATCTCTTCTGAAATCTTGATATGTGCATAATGTTGAGAGTATTGAGAACAACAATGGTTAGTCCTCATTACTTGCTAGCATTAGGATCTCATGATTGTCTAGCTCATAGGATTGGAAGGGAATATTGAGTTTTTGATCTTGAAGAGTTGAGAGAAAAGTGAATGAAAAAAGCAAATTCAAAAGTCCAAAAAAAACATATAATATTAGGGATCGAAGAAAAAGAAAAGATTTGCTTGAAGAGTGTCAAAAGAAAGAAAACCCCTAAGATAAGAAAATAAAGATTCCAAAGAGTAGGGGAAAAGAAGAAGAAGAAGAAAAAAGAGCTAAGGTTAAGAAAAATAGTGAAATAATCCCTAGTAAACAAAAGAAATAAAATGTTCTAAAAGTGAGAGTGTTCTTAGAGTCTTTAGGTGAGTGAAAGGGAGTTTGACATTGAGAATCAAGGATATAAATTGTTTTGTGTCTAGGAAATGGGTAGAACAATTAGGATTGAGCAATGTATGCATGAGTTGTTCTCTTTCTTAGATATATTATGCATAATTTCAAGCTACTTGTTCTTGAGAGTAAACTACCATGAAAAAACTTGATAACCTTCTTACTTCACCATAGCTTCAAGTATTTTTCTCACTAAGCCAAATAATTAAGACCAGTTGCCCATTTGCAATAGTACAGTTGTGGTTATTATTTAATGAATTTGAGAGTTGGTTGATTGACTTGTTTGTGAAGTCTTGATGATGAGTGTAAAAGATCAAGGTGTGATAAAGCCCTAGCGAAGTAAGATTTTTGATAGGATGTCTTGCTCTTGCTATTTGGTATGATTTTGTAAGGATATCACATTGATGGCTTTGAAGAGTATCTTTTGGTAATGAGCTATCACCTTCACACCTCTTCCTCAACTTGTACTTAAGGACAAGTTTGGAGGAGTTATAATCTTTGGTTTTTCATTGATTTCATCATCCATTTAGTGTACATAATATTCATTTAGATTGGTACTTATGCATTATTAGGTTGTATATGTACTTGTTAGGTGTTTGGAGTATACTTATGGGGTTTTGGAAGTGTTTGGAGCCATTTTCGGTCAAAAGAAGTGAAAATTGAGATTATGAGAGAACTTAGCCAAAAATGAGAGTCATAGGTGCTAGAGCGGATTGCTGGAGCGGGTTATGGAACAAGTTTTATGGCAGAGCGGGGTACTGTTGCTGATTATGGAACCAGTTGTAAGCCAGAGCGGGCAACCAAAGCGGGGTGAAGTACCCGATGTGATCTGGAGCAGCCATCCGTAGAGGGGAGGCGTTCCCGCTCGGAAATGTCTGAGGTATAGCAAATAGCTGGAGCGGACATCCAGAGAGGGGTGGCGAACCAGCTGTGAGATGGAGCAGGTTGCTGGAGCGGGTTACCGTCCCCGCTCGACAGTTTATCTTGGTCGAATTTTGTGTTTCGTTGGACCTTCTTAGAGTTGTCAACTAGGCCCACTAGGTTTTTAGGATCCATATAAATACTCTTTAAACCTAATCTTAAGGGAATATCTTGTTGTCTCATTAAATATATTGATATTTTGGGGAAAAGCTTGAATGATTAGTAGTTTAATCTTTCTTTCTTGAGTTTATTGAGTCTATTTCATCTTCTTAACATGATTAGTCTTGAATCTATCATGGGTTTAAGATTAATCATGAAGATTAGTCAGTAAACTCTCTTTGAACTTATTGGTTAGGGTGATTAATTGATGATTTAGAGTGTTTGGTGTTAGATCATTCATTTCTATGCTTATCTCTTGTTCCCAATGCTAGTTTAGACTTGATTTCTCGAATCTAGTTCTCTAGACATTTCATGTCCGGAATGTGTTTGATGAAATTTCTGAACCAAAGTGATAATGCTATTTGCTTGCTTAACCAAAGATATTTGATGTTGGGGAATCTTAGATAGTTAATAGACTTGTTCTCAATGATTGCTTGATTGAAATAAACCAAATACATTTGATGTTTAGTGATTGATAGAAAATGAACTCTTATCTTGACAAAGAACGAGTTTAATGATTTTGTGTAGAGTTATAGAACTTGATTGCTTGTTTGTATTAGCACTCTAGATTAGATCTTAGTCACCCAAAGTCAATACCCTTACCTATGAATTCTCTTATTCTCTATTGATTGAAAGTTAACTTTTGCTTGCTTAGTTCTTGTTACTTGTTTAAATCAACTCAATTTTACTGAATGCACTTGGATTAAACCCTTCACTTCACTTGTATTCTCATTAAATCATGATCACTTAGGATTAGATTGATATAATTTATACTACTTTAATCTAGGATTAGCAAAAATCCTTTATCATGGTTAATTTGACGAAGTGAGTATTTTACCAAATATTTTTGTTTAACATAATATATGTATATGTGATGACGAGGTTTAATGTTTTATGAAACAGCTTGAAGATACTTCTTCATTTCATGAGGTAATTACAACTTTGATCGGACAAACATTAATGTTTGGAGTTTATATTGAAAAAGACAATGCTACTGCCGAAGGGGTCTGCTATAAAGTTGGTAAGGTTTGAAAATATCTAAGAGCAACTCCAATGGTGTTACCCACCATTGGAGTCCTTAGCATTATTATAATTTTTTTTTTGCTTTTTAAATAGTGAAGGACTTAACTTAAAAATACATGTCCAATGGTGTTACCCAAAATGGAATCCTTAGTAATATAAAATTATTAAATTTATAAAACATTTAAATTTAAAATTTTATTTATTTTATTCAATGATTTAAAATAAACATATATATATATATTACACATATTCTTCATTACCAAACTTGTTCCAAATATTTTCGATTAAATCATTTTTCAATTGTTCGTGTCTACGCCTATCTCGGACCTGATTCCGTAGACCAAACATATTACCAAAATGTGAAGGCATGTTGTTAACAATATCTACATGTGAACTTCGGCTCGACTCTCCTTCTTCAAATTCCGATGTATCAATGAGAGTGTATCGACCTCGTTCATTTTCGACTATCATATTGTGTAGTATGATACATGCTCTCATAATCTTCCCAATTTTTTCCTTGTCCAATGATAGAGCCGGATTTTTTACTATCGCAAATCGAGCTTGCAATACACCAAAAGCACGCTCCACATCTTTTCGGGTTGCTTCTTGAAATTTAGCAAATAATTCTGCTTTAGGACCTTGAGGGAGTGTGATAGATTGGATAAATGTTGACCATTTTGGATATATACCGTCCGTGAGGTAGTACGCCAAATCATATTGGTGTCCGTTGACCATGTATGTTACCCTTGGAGCTCGACCTTGGTAAATGTCATCAAAAACAGGTGATCGATCAAGGACGTTAATATCGTTTAAGGTACCTGGCGAACCAAAGAAAGCATGCCATATCCAAAGATCATGTGACGCCACAGCTTCCAACACAAGTGTCGGTTTTCCTGATCCGCGTGTGTACTGTCCTTTCCAAGCGGTTGGGCAATTTTTCCACTCCCAATGCATACAGTCGATGCTTCCAATCATCCCAGGAAAGCCGCGTATCTCTCCTTCATCGAGTAAACGTTGAAGATCCGCTTGAGTGGGTCTTCGTAGATATTCATCTCCAAGTAACTGTATTACGCCTTCTGTGAAATAGGTTAAACATTCAAGTGTTGTGCTTTCACCAAGTCGTAGATACTCGTCAACGGCGTCAGCTGCACATCCATAAGCAAGCATACGAATAGCCGCCGTACACTTTTGTAGGGAAGATAGACCAAATCTTCCAATTGCATCTTTTCTTTGCTGAAAGAATCAAACATTTGCTGAGAGGGTGTCCACAATACGCATGAATACTTCTTTGTTCATGCGAAAACGACGTCTAAATAGATGTGTCGAAAATGTCGGATTCTCACTAAAATAGTCACTCCATAGACGGTTGTGGCCTTCCTCGCGGTGTCGTTCGACATATGCACGTTTTTTTTTTTTTTTTTGATTCTCCACGATGCTGTTGTATGTATCATCTACGTATTCATCGACAGCCTCATTGACTGCCGCATAGAGTCGTCGGTCGAGTTCATCTCCCATATTTGGCTTTGAGATTTGTTTGATGATTATGAATGGAAATAGGTTTGTTTAAAGGTTGTGAATCAAGATAATACAAAGAAGCATAAGAGCAAAGGAAATAGAATATATTAAAACATCAGCACATCTGTTTTTAAGACAGTACAAGGAAACATAAGAGCAAAGGAAATAGCATACATATCCGACACTACAAAGTCACTTATAAAGGAAATAGCATACATATCCGACTTGGTTCACATGACAATACAGACAACAAATTACAAACTACCCGTGACTGAACAGAGAAGAGATAGCATGAGAAAGAGACAAAAACATGTGACTCAACAGAGAAGAGATACCCGTGACTGAACAGCTTGTCTTCAACACGCACATGCTCTTGTACTTCACCTGATACAGAGGAAAATAATGTGAGTAAGCAGAGAAATGAAATGACAAGTACACTTATGTCTAATGCAAACATCTGAAACTAAGGTTAGAGCTAACAAACCCTACAACAATTCAGACATAAGTTTCAATTTCAAAGCTGACTCCATCTCAGATAGAGGCTCGGGCTTTGCAAGCAAACTCTCTAGCAAATTTTGCTTTGAGATTTGTTTTTTGATCTGCAACAAATTCTCAAGAGACGCCAATTCTTCTTCTTTTCCAGTTTTCTTCCTCTTCTTTGCAGCCTTGGCAGCCTTGACCCCTATTGGTCTCTCATCTGGCTCTGGCACTGCCCCTTCGCCATCAACATGATGCATTGGTTTGCGCTTTTCCTTCTCCAGAAAAGTGGAGCACCATTTAACATCATGCCTAAGCTCCCTCCACGCATGTTCCAAGTTGAACTTATGGCCCTGGTCACTGTGGAAGATATCCAATGCAGCCTTCATCACATCGTTGTCGTTTTGCCCGCTTGTCTGCTCCCTCAGTGCCATGTCGTAACTACCAGCAAACTTACATACCTGATCATTGATTCTAGCCCATCTTTGCTTGCATTGGCCAAGTTCTCGGGGGACAGTCCCAACCAGGAGAGGACTGGAGTTGTAGTACTCGACAATCCTCATCCAGAAGGCACCGATTTTTTGTTCATTACTGACTATTGGGTCTTTGCTGGTGTTGAGCCACGCACCTATGAGGATTAAATCCTCCTTAGGTGACCACTTTCTCCTCTCTTTGACTGTGGAATCATCACTACTTTGACCGGTAAAGAAAAAAGGTTGTGATGAGCCAAGGTCAATTGACCCTTGGCTCGCTAGTAGGTTAACATAACCATTATTTTTTGCCATTAGGAATAACTCTGTGTTTCTCTAGTAGAACACACAGAGGATTAAATAAAGGATTCTACATTATTAGCATTGAAGCCTAGTAGAGAAATGTCATATCAATTATTAATTAAATGAAGCTTTAGTGTAACAAAAGCTGTTGAGGCACAATGTAATGGTGGTTTGGTGTGCATTTAACCTACGAAGTTAAGCTGACTTTCAAACTACAACGTCAACTAATCCCAATCCTAGTTAGTTTTCTAAAGACATGAGACAGTCACACAATCCTAGTTACACTTATGCCTAACAAGTTCAGTTTCAAACTACAACGTCAACCTAGTCACACAAGCTTAGTTTCAAACTACAACGTCAACTAACAAGTTTAAAAAACTAACCTCAGCGGCCTCTCTCAAGTTCAGACACACGCTCAAGTAGCATCTTCACCTGGGCCTGAAGAGACACCTGAGAAAACAATTCACATAGTTAGAAAGCATGTAGGAACAACAATCACCGTGAAGTTATATACTAACCTTAACCGCCAAGCACTCGCGCAGAAGCTTCTCCTGCTCGCGAAACCGTTGATGCATCATCTCAATCTCTTGTTGCACAGCCATAACCCATGGCTGCCTGAAATGCAGCCCGTCATTCTGCCAAAACGGTAAATGAAATATCAAACAGCATATCAATATCCGCTTGAATCAATAAGGACTATAAAGAGATAGAACATTTCGAACCTCGAAGTCTTTGCATATGAAGTATCTCTTCCCGGGGAGGTAGTCATATGTATCATCTTTGTCGACGAACTCCTTTGTGATCGATCCACAGGGGCATATCTTCGGAATTCCCTGTTGCGCTTCTGAAACAAGATGAAGCATGTTGTAGTATGCTTTGTGTGCTTTCATATCTCGCAGTTCATCCTCCATTTAGAACCTACAAGAACAAAAACAAATTATCAAATCAAAACCCCCAACTTAGAGAACCCTAAATCAATTTAGAAAACCCTAAATTGATTAACAACTCAATCCCGAACCCTTAATCGCGACGAAACAACAAAGAAGCTTATGGAGAAGAAGAGAACACCAAACCCAATCGGAAACCCTAAATCCCCAATTCGATTTTAAGACCCGAAAACAAGTCAAACCCACAATCGAATCCGTAAAAACTGCTCAAATCAACATGCATAAACCCCAAAAGAAAAATCAGTGAATTTAAACGGCCGGATTTACCTTCACCGTACCGGATCGACGAATCGCCTATCGTTTCTCTTTCGGAGAGGAAGAGCTTTTGTTTTTCCCTGTCCCACGCGAAAATGAAGATTTTTTTTTTTCAGACACAACTCAACCCTATCGCCCACCAATCACAACAAGCCATGTCAGCAAGGATCAAGGCTAAATAATCCTTAGTTAGGGACTCTTTCTTAGCTTAAGTACATTTAATAATATATTTTTATTCTGATTTACCTAAGGATTGGTGCTAAGAATTATTTAAGGACCCCCATTGCGTCTGGTCTAAGTATGCTAATGATTGGGCTCATACCCAAGGAATTACCAACTGTAGTGGTGAAGAGGTAAGATTAATTTTTTTATCCTACGTCTTTTATTCTATAAATTGAACAGTAATCTACTAAAATCATTATCACCCTCTTTTCATGTAGGCACCCCTTTATCTACATGACGGTGAAGGTAGTGAAACTGTATCTACACCTTCTTCCAAACGCAAAGGTGAAGAAAACAAAGAAGCGCCTCATATTACTTCGGCTTCTAAAAAGCAATGCACTAAGTTTAATTTTTAAGTTTGAGAAAGATTTTCGTTTTTCTTTTTTAAATTTATTTCATTTTGGAATATTTTTTATCAAAAATACTTCTTTCAGTTTTGTATTTCTGTATCAACTTTAAGTTAGAAATGCATTGTTTCTAATAATGAACATAACCATGTTCTAATCCAAATACGATAATATAACACTCATCAGTAAAAATATGAAAATTACCTTTTATTTACCTTCATAACACTGTCGAGTTTGGATTCTTCTCCCACTGCTTTCTGTTATATCCTGCTTCTATGGTTGATTCTGGACAAACTATGGAATGTAAATTTGAAAAATAAACAGAGGATACAATACGAGTTTATATAATTGTACAAATAGTCAACTATAATTTTAGCCATCCAAATAAAATCAACAGTGAATGCAATACAAGTTTATATCATTCTACACAGTCACATTTAATTTTAGCAATCCAAATAAAATCATAACATTTAATTATGATTACCACGAAAATATAACAAATCCTTTGTACTGTTCACATTTCCTAAATAAATGGAGTTACAAGATTTATTAACTAAATATGATTACCTATTATTTGTGTACATAGAATATCATTAACTTTGCCTCAATTTTTTGTCATTCATCATATTTTTCGATACATTTTCTTCTTATGGCTGACGACACCAACAACAGCCATTGGAGAAATCCTAATGATTGTTCATCACAAAAAATGAATAGGAGTTCTAATGATTTTCAGCACAATCAAATAAGATGCACTTGATTACAAAAGGTTCAGAAAATATTAATACTCCTCAAACTACTCAGAAAAGATCTGGACTTCTGCCTTTGAAAAGGGTTTTCAGTAGGGTGTTGGCTGATGTCACAAATACGGTTTAATCTACACCAACTGAACCACAATCTGAAGTTTTAAACTATGGTGAATCTGTTCACTACTACAAAGAATCATCAAGAGGTCATATTTGAAAGTTTTTTATTCATCAATAATGTTTTTATTTGTCATTTATGATTATATAATTGCTAAGCACAGTGTTTTGTTCTGTTGTACCAGTTCACCTGAGTGAGAGGACAAGGCCATCAACCAAGAAAATCAACCTAATTTTAATACAGCTGGTAAGATCTTGATGAAAAATTTACAAACATAATTCGAAACCTGGGGAAAATCTTACCAAAATCTCTTATAATAGGTTTAACTTTGCAATCTTTAGAAGGTTGTAGCTCTATAAATGACACAATCACTTCAAGCAAAAGAAGGTGTGCAGATATTCGTCCAACAAATCTTTTCAAAGCATTCTCAAGCTCTGATACTACTGAGAAATATGTTGCAACTACATTTTCTGAAAAAGAACATAGAAGATGATTTAGAAAATCTGAGTCCGTTCGAAGGTGTTATCTTATGACTATGAAATGAGTTATACTTTATGTGATCAGTACTAATGGTTATAAAAATTGGACAAAATCATGGCTTCCAGATTTATGATATCAACTCTGAAGAGGAAGAGACAAATCATGAGGATTATTCTGATTCTTAGTCAACAACTTTGCCCCAAAAAGATATAAGTTTCCAGACAGTTCAAGATGATCAAAGAGCTCATGTTTTAAAAATGGCAACTATTTTTCAAAACATGTTTCAAGATAAGCATATAAAGAAGGGATGGACCAATTCCAAACGCTCTGGTAATACCGTCGTATAACAATATCAGTTAAAACATGGTCTGCTTTTTGTTAAATCTATATGACTGACCAATAATTCAATATTTTATTAGCAAAAAGGCAAGCGTTAAGGCACAATCATCATCAAAGAAAACAGGTTATATCTTCTTACATTGCTTATGACTAAAAATCTTATTCCATTTAGATTATTGTCTACTGGTTTGTTGCTTATGAGTTTGATCACAGAATATATTGATGAAGGGGATCCAACCTATAAATGTGAACACTGTGGTGCAATAATGTGGTACGGGAACACACTGAGAAGAAAATGAAGAGAAAGAAACCTAAACTTTTGTTGTGTTGTGGGCAAGATCAAGTTCAGTTGCCATTACTAAAGCAGTCACCAGAGATTCTAAGGAAATTTCTAAACGATGACGATGAGATAAGCAAACACTATCGGTACAATATTAGGCCAATAAACATAGTTTTCTCATTTACTTCACTCAGTGGTAAAATTGATCGATCAGCTCCAAAAGGATCAGGACCAAAAATGGTTGTTCTGTAAGGAGAGAATTATCACTTAGTGGGTAGTTTAATTAACACCACCAACATGAGGAAATGCTAGTTTGGCCATATCTATATTGTGGACACTGAAAACGAAATACACAACAGGGCATCTATTATCAGGTATGGTATATTTTTCTCTAATTATCAACAGACTTGACTCGCTTATAAACCATTTATAATGTCATTTACTTGATTATTGTAACAGGAAATATAAATCAAAGCGTGAGAAGGCTAAAAAGGAGAAATTGAGGAAACAAGTTATTGCAAGGATCGTGAAGATGCTGGATGAAGTGAATCAATATGTTCATCAGCTTAGACCAGCCAGAGAAATGTTTACTACTAATCCAGAGGAAACACTGCATACGAGAATTAGTAGTAGTCGAGAGAAGGACGGAAGGACATATGATACTCCTACTGCTTCTGAGGTTGCTGCACTGATTCCAAGAGATTTCAATTTGGACATGGATAAAATAGATATTGTGTTAGAAGAGAAGCAAACAGTCTGGCTTAAAAAGATAAGTGAAATCCATCCATCATACATGACACTTCAATATCTTCTCATTTTTACATACGGTGAAGATGGATTCGGACTGAGTATTAAGAAAAAGAACAACTGATGCAACAGCACATCATAAGACGCATACTATTAGTATGAGAAAGTGGTATACTTTCCGGTTTCATGAAAGAGAGAATGAGTGTCATACTCTTCTATAGGGGTGGGCACTTTACCCGATACCCGAAGCCGCACCCGAACCCGATCCGAAAAACCCGAACCGAAATCCGAACCGAAGTAGTAAAATACCCGAATGGATATTGTATTAGGTGAGATTGGATATCCGAACCCGAACGGATAATATCCGAATCCGAATGGATATCCGAAAATAACCGAACATATGTATACATACCTTATATTTTTAGTTTACATATCTCAATTTATTTAAAATATTTATATATTGATGTTATACATACTTTAAAATCACATAATATACATATAATTACGAATAAAATGATTTGATGCTCAATTTAAATGTATGACAAGCTTTTTGTTTCATGCATTAACAAAAGTGATATCTAAATTTTAAAAATAATAACGAAATTAGTGTCTTTTTTTTTGAAATGTTATCTCCAAATATATTAATCATTCAATCTATCAAAAATAAAAAATTAATTAAGTGAAATTTATATTTTTATATACAAGAAACTTGAGAAATGAAATTTTTTTTTTTTCTTTCAAAATGTAAATATCCGAAAACCCGACCCGAAATAACCGAACCCGAACTAAAAATACCCGAACCCGACCCGAAGTACAAAAATACTCGAACGGGTTCTATACCTCTATACCGAAATAACCGAAAATCTGAAATACCCGATCCGAACCCGAACGGGTATCCGAACGCCCACCCCTACTCTTCTACATTCTAGGAGGTTGTTTCAGCAATTTTTGGTTGATTATTATACTTCTATAGAGTCTAATAGACTGCATTATCTCAAAATGAACCAGAAGTTCCTAAGATTAGATAGTTATGACTCCATAAAACAAGTTGAGAATGATGGGAAAATCGATATGCATGATCAAAAAAACTGTTTTCTATTGCCAGCATGATTCACTGGAGGACCAAGATACATGGAAAACATGTATTTGGATGCAATGGCTATTTGCAAACACTTTGGGGTTCCTGATTTTTTTTATAACCTTTACTTGAAATCCCAAATGGTCTGAGATAACCAGGTATTTATAGCCTCGCAAACTCACTGCAGATGACAGACCATAAAGTATTTGCAGAATGTTCAAGTGTAAATTGGATTCCCTAGTGATGGATTTGACAGATAAACAGCTCTTAGGAAAGACTGTGGCATGTGAGTTTGTCTATCTTTTTTTATCTACGATTTTTATTAGATTGTATGATAAATTTAACATAATGCTGATTCTTGAAATGCAGCCATGTATACTATCGAATTACAAAAGTGTGGTCTCCCTCATGCTCACATTCTGCTATTTATTCATCCCGATTCAAAATTCCCTACCACTGAAGACATGGACAAGATCATTTCAGCTGAAATTCCAGATAAAGAAAAAGAGCCGGAGCTTTTTGCAGTTGTGAAAGATATGATGATTCATGGTCCTTGTGGGGCTGTTAACATTAATTCGCCTTGCATGGAAAATGGGGAATGTTCTAAGATGTATCCTAAAACTCATGTTCAGAAGACTATTGTTAACAAAGAAGGGTTTCATGTTTATAGAAGAAGAGAACAGCCAAATCGCTTCATTGAGAAACACGGCTTCAAATGTGACAATAGATATTTATTCCTTATAACAGGGAATTGTTACTTCGTTATCGAGCTCACATTAATGTGGAATGGTGTAATCAGACTGGTTCCAATAAGTATTTATTTAATTATATTAATAAAGGACAAGATCGTTGTACTGTGGCTATTGAGAATCCAGCGAGTGCCAAAAAGAAAGGAGTATCACAGAAGAATGTGTCTACTTATGGAGCTTCAAGAAAAGAGAAGAACAAAATTAGAGACTTATTTAACTGCAGGTGAATTTTTTTCCTATGGAAATTTCAGATCTCTGTGTTTAGTTTTACTTTCACTTCTTTACATATGTAAATTAT
Organism: Moricandia moricandioides; assembly: GCA_905132885.1. Taxonomy (NCBI): domain Eukaryota; kingdom Viridiplantae; phylum Streptophyta; class Magnoliopsida; order Brassicales; family Brassicaceae; genus Moricandia; species Moricandia moricandioides. The sequence continues at coordinate 23,219 of CAJHQQ010000149.1, forward strand.
ATGTGACTACATTCTGTTATGTTGAAAACCTTTGCAGATATGTATCTGCGTCTGAAGGTGGATGGAGGAATTTTAAGTTCCCTATACACTATTGCTCCATACCAGTTTTGAAAATACAATTTCATTTAACAGGAAAGCAGATTATCATTTTCAAGAATGATGACACATATGACGAAGTTACAAGTCGTGTTCTTATTAATAATACAATGTTCATGGGCTGGTTTGAATTAAGAAAAGGTCGGTTCTGTTGCTGGCAAACTCACTCTATCGGAAATCCCAACAAGGTTTATTTGGAATAAAAAATATCGGAAGTTCAATGATAGAAAGAAAGGAATCAGTACTGGGAGGATCAACCACGTCCCCACGAAAAATTGAGAAAGCTTTTTATTTGCGTGTCTTTCTGAACATTGTAAGAGGTCCGACATGTTTTGACAGCATCAAAACATTTAACAATGTTTTGTATCCATCATACAAAGAGACTTGTTTTGGTCGGGGTTTGTTAGAAGATGATCAAGAATACATAGACGATATTGTAAGGACAAGTTTTACAGAATCATCATCGTATATGCGTCAAGTATTTTATTTTTGATCATGCTCATGTCAAATAGTTTGTCAAAGCCAGAAGTTGTGTGGGAAAACACTTGGGAATTTCTATCTGAAGACATTAAGTATCGTCGTAGAAAGCTATTAGATAGACCAGGTATGTTTACTTTTGTGATTTCAAAGCATTGTCATAATACATTCACTATATTTTATTCAGTAAATAATACATCGATATTATGATTATGTAGATCTATGTTTGAGTGACGAGGATAAAAACCAGTTAACTCTTCAAGAGATTGAGAAGATTTTAAAGAGAAATGGTAGTTCTCTCAAGCTATGGGAATCTATGCCAAAGCCAATATCTGATTTTACTCATCAGGAAGATGTCTTGATTATGGACGAGCTTTCTTATGACAGAGGGAAGTTAAAAGCTGATCATTATCGCCACATTATAAAAATGACCAATGAACAGAGAGAGAGATTTATGATGAGGTTCTTAATGCAGTCTTACAAAAAAAGGAGGCGCCTTTTTGTGTATGGCTTTGATGAGACTGGTAAAACGTTTTTGTGGAGATTGCTGTCAGCTACTATTAGATGCACAGAATAAATATGTCTGAATGTTGCATCAAGTAGGATAGCTTCGCTTTTGTTACCAGGGGGAAGGACAACACATTCTAGATTTGGAATACCAATCAATTTAGATGAGTTTTCTACTTGCACACTTACTCATGGATATGATCAATCTGATTTGATCAAAGAAAATTATCTGATCATCTGGGATGAAGCACTGATGATGAGCAAACACTATTTTGAATCATTGGATAGGAGTATGACCGACATTGTTGGAAATAAGGACAATCTGCCTTTTGCTGGCAAAGTTGTCATACTAGGAGGGGATTTTAAACAAGTGTTGCCTGTCATTCGTGGAGCGTGAAGGGCTGAAATCATTTTTTCATATTTAAATTCGTCTTATCTTTGGAAACATGTCAAATTTTTGAAGCTAACAAAGAACATGAGGCAACTGTCAAACGATTTGTCTCCTGAAGAAGCAAAAAAATTAGATTTAGCGGAGTTTTTACATTGCATCTTAGATGTTGGAGATGAAAATATTGGTGATGGAAGTGACGGGGTGAGGAGTTTCTTATTATTGATGTAGATGATCCAATCGAGTTTATAAGCAAAGCAGTGTATGGGGATGCTATTTCTTTGCAACATAATAAAAAGCCTAAGTTTTTTCAGGAAAGGACAATACTTTGTCCTACTAATTGGATGTGGACAAGATTAATCAGCATATGTTGGATAAGCTTGATGGTTGGTTATTGATTTTTTTTTTATAATCGTCTATTCTGATATATCTGATATTTATATGTTAACATGATTTAGTTGTTGATATTTTATAGGTGAGGAAAAGATCTACTTAAGCTCTGATTCTATAGATCCTGCGGATAATTTTTAGTTAATGACCAAGCTCTCACTCCTGATTTTTAAAACAAAATCAAAGTTTCAGGTTTACCAAATCATAGTCTTCGGTTGAAATTTGGTTGTCCTATGATGTTGCTAAGAAACATAGATCCCACTACCGGATTAACGAATGGGACTCCACTTCAGATTACAGATATGTACGATTTCATGATAAAAAGGCGAAAGTGATTACATGGGATAAGGTTGGGCGAATTTTTCTTATTCCTAGACTTGCTATTACACCTTCTAAAAAAAAGTTACCTTTCAAGATGCGGAGGAGGCAGTTTCTCATTGCTGTGGCGTTTGCCATTATAATTAATAAGAGTGAGGGCCGGTCACTCTCATAAGTTGGTATTTATCTCCCGATACCTGTGTTTTTTCTTGGGCAACTATATGTGGCTATCTCTAGAGTTACATCTAAAAACGGATTGAAGATTTTTATTGTCGACAATGAGAGCAAGCCTCAGAAGCAAACAATAACGTCGTTTTTAAAGAAATTTTCCAGAATCTCTGATTTTATTTTTAGTATGATGTTTTAGTTTTCAGATACTATTTATTTGTCTTTCACGCAATATTTGATGTTTTCATATGTTTTTAATAATGCTCGGAAAGTTTTATGATTTTCAATCAAAGCAGTCAAAACACTAGAACACATCAAGCAACTCTGGTTTATTACGTAACTACCGATAAACCAAAAACTTTCCTATTCTATAAAGGTAATCAAAATTTATCAGAACAACTTACTGCTTGCTTGTTGATGCAACATGTTATGACTATTTCAAATTTTTCATTGCTTGCATTTATCTTACTGATGATTCACTGATAGATTCTAAAGCTCTTATAGAAGAAAACAAAAAACAGTTACGAGAAGAACATAAACAATGCTTCATGTTTGTCATATACTTATTTGGAATTATCTGCTTATTGCCTGACTTTTTTACATGGTGTATATGATAGAACATGTCCAGCTATATGTGGTATTTCATATCAAACTGAAACAACTTTCATGTACATACGTCCGTCATAATTCCATTTTATATCACAAACTATACCAAAATTTCAAAAGATAACAAAACATTGTGGCAGATTAGTTTATTTTGCAATGAAATATAACAATATGGTAAAATGGTTGGTACTTATCTGTTTATTTTCTCCTCATTTTCTTCAAGCTTCTTTGACTCTCTTTATAACGATACTACAAAGCAATACAAATAAAAAAAGTTATTAGTTTAACAAGTTGCTTTTCATAGCAACAAACAAACAAAATGTTTATCTTATCAAGTTTACTTCTCCAATGTTTCCAAATATATTTTGATTTTTCACCTCGATATAAAATTAATCTTTTGTCAACCAATTATTTTGTCCTTTTCATAACAACAAACAATATCAAACAGAATCAAATGTTTAACATCAACAATTAATTTTCAAAACAATAAAAATAAAAAAATCTCTACCTTCTCACGTTTTATATGGTTCAGTAAGCTAAAGCCTTGATCTAACTTCCCTTGCATATAAGAATAAGAACCTATAAGAAGAAGAAGAAAACAATTTAAAATTTATATACAAACATTGCTATAACTGAATCTTACTTTTATGTTGACGTGTAGTATCTTCTTCTTGAAAGATATCTTAACCCTGAAAGTAGAAAAGTACAATTAGGAAACAAAGATATTTAATAAATTACATACCCAGAATATATTAATTTACTGTAACAAATCAAAAATCATGTAATAAGCAAACTTTAAGAAATGAAGATTATTATATAACATATTGTTGTAAGTAAAGAAGAGAAGAGAGGAATTTGTGTGTCTTATTCTATGAATAATGAACTATTTATATAGGGATACAATATAGGGGTTTAGCTTGGAGAAGAAGTACAAGTAAATCTTGGTGAACAAGACTTTCTATAATTGATATCACAATATATTCTTAACACTTCCCCTTGATGTATATTATGCGTGTAGATGCTGCCTCGTTAAAAACCTTACCAGGAAAACCCAATAGGAAAAACCTTGGTTAAGGGAAAAAGAGTACAACGCACAATTACTTCCCCTAATGTGTACATACGTCAAGATCTTTGAGACGACGTAATTCGATAAGATAAACCAACTTCTTGAAAGTAGCAGTGGGTAGCGCCTTGGTGAATAAGTCAGCCAAATTGTCACTTGAACGAACTTGAACAACACGAACATCACCATTCTTCTGTAGATCATATGTGAAAAAGAACTTCGGTAGAATGTGCTTTGTCCTGTCTCTGTTGATGTATCCATCTTTGAGTTGTGCGATACATGCATCATTGTCCTCATACATGATTGTTGGAGCTTCTTTCCCTGTAGATAGACAACAATCTTCTCGTATATGTTGAATGACAGATCTTAACCATACACACTCTCGACTAGCTTCATGAATGGCTAAAATCTCTGCGTGGTTAGAAGAAGTTGCTGAAATGGTTTGCTTCATCGAACGCCAAGAGATAGCAGTTCCACCATAAGTAAACACATATAATGTTTGTGATCTAGCATTGTGGGGATCAGACATGTACTCAGGATCTGCATAACCAATCAACTCTTCTATGGATGGGTTATGAAAGAATATACCCATGTCTTTCGTACCTTGGAGGTAACGAAGTATACGTTTTATCTCATTCCAATGCCTACGAGTAGGGAATGAACTAAACCTTGCCAATAAATTCACTGCAAATGATATATCCGGTCTTTTATGACTGGCAAGGTACAATAATGACCCTATTGCACTTAAGTATGTTACTTCAGGACTAAAAATTTCTTCATTCTTCTCTTTAGGACGGAAAGGATCTTTATTCACATCGAGTGATCTTACAACCATAGGACTACTCAAAGGATGGACTTGATCCATAGAAAATTGTTTAGCCACCTTTTATGTGTAAGTTTCTTGATGCCCTAAGATACTATTCTTGAGATGCTCAATTTGTAGTCCCAAACAAAACTTTGTTTTTCCTTTTGACATAGACAACAATATATTGGTCTATTTGGACTTCAAGCAAAATATATTTACATACACTTGTCTAATCATTTGTATTATACATATGAGTTACCAATACTCTTATTATGAATTTCTTTATAGTCATATGAAATCACATCTTTCAATCACTAAAAGATTAGTAACTTTTCTCAAATAACATTTTAAATATGATATTTCAAGACCAAACATATATGGGGATCTTTTAAGATAACATCTCATTTTTAGATCTTCAGTTTGAAATCTATATATATTTTTTTCAAAATACCATTTTCCATAGCTCTTCATGAGTTTTGATTATATTCAAATCAGCGATTTTATTGATCTATAATCTCTCGATAAATACAAATCATGTATTGATTAAATTTTAATATTTCATATATCCCATAAACTTATTTCAATCGAATAGCTAGAGTTCTCGGGAACATGATTTTGATATAAATAATCTTTCATGGATTTTATCTTCCAGAGATTATCATTTTCTAGTGGGTCATATAATTCAAGTTCTTCCTTTATTGCCAGATTAATAAGGAACTTGAAAATGGTTGCATCTACCACATGAAACTATGTCTTTTCATAATCAATTGCATATTGATTTTTCTTTGGTGCAACTACTCATTTCTATCTCATTTGTTCTACACCTTTTGGTGTATGGACTACTGGTCCAAATACTTCTCTCTTTCATGAGAATTTGTATCTTTGTCTATTCTTTCTTTCTGATTTGGCCAATCATTTCTTTGTGTACACTTTTCAATAGACTTTGTTTCATGATCCCCTTTCTCATTCATCATATCAACTGCTACTTTGCATGCATAAATATCATCGACGTCAATTTGCTTATTGGTTCCATTATATATCGTAGATGACAAAACTTATTGAGATCTCTTCATTGTCTCAGGTACCTGAATTTCTTTCAGTCATGTTTAACATCTCTTCTAGAGATCATTCGAAGACTATATTTCCTCTTGACCATTATTTATTTATGCTCCTTTTCATTAACGAGGATTTTTATCTTTGGAACCAACATGTCTACCACACTTCAGGTGTGACTAGCAGTTTGATCTTATTATTCTAGAACATCAATTCTTATTGGAGCATTTACAGCTAGTAATGTGACTTGATCACTCTATTTATATGGGTCAGTAAATATGTCTAGCAAATGCTTTACTAAGCTCTAATTGAATTATCTTTTGGACTTTTTTTTTGACATTCTTTTTAGTCCGAGGATCAATGATATTTCATATCAACTTATTTACTTTTTCAGCTGCTTATTTTCTCCCCCTTATGTTGGAAATACTAATTCACTTTTAGCATTCATATCGAGCTTTACTTATATTCTTTAAGGATGACTTTACATTCTTAAGTATCAGTGGAGATTCATATCCAATATATATTTCCAACTTCACTTGAAAACTCATCTTAATTAAAGTTTTGTGGTGGAGCAACTGAGATTTATAACGCACATCCAACATTCTTAGATGAAATGGTTGGTTTCTGACCCAATACCAATGTGGGGAGAACTAATGATTTCTTATTGGCTTGATGCAAACTAGTGTTGCTCAAATTTTTTAGCACTTATCCCAGTGAATTTTCCATAGTCGTCAAAGACTTTAAGAACTAAATTCGTCAATACTATAAAGATGCATGGTAGGTGATCAGTCCACCAACATCTCCTTTATTTATGCCAATAACTTCATTTGACTAGTGAAAATTGTATTACTCTTTTATCTTGTAAGCAAGCAACATATGTCAAATCATTTCAATGATTCTTCTGGTTCTTCAATGACTATTCCACATAAATCTTAAAATATCTTTTCGCATCATTACTGAACCAAAATGGTCTAACTGGTTCATGCCAAGTATTTTGTAACCTTCTGGTTTACTATATATTTATCTTCATTACATTAATCTTTGTGCAATACAATATATAAAAGGATGTATATACTCTCTAAATTACTTTTAGATCCTTATGAATACTTGTGGTTGAAATGGATTTAACATTTCATTTCCTTATTGTCTCATAATTATTTGTCTCAAAATTTCATATACTTACTTTAAGAAGGATTCATCAATCTCAGTTTAGTGTAAACATAATCTTCTAGATATTTCACTTATTATAAAATGTGAGATTCTATAACTCTTTCCCTCGAGATGAGAACACTACAGGTTTATCAATCTCGAATTAAATCTCATTTTAGAATCAATAATATACCTTATTAGGGTCATGTATTCTTTTTTTAGATCCTTATAACTTTTAAGACTTACAAGAATATAATATAATAAGGCTTTCTTATATGCAGAAATATTATTTGCTCTTCTAAAGCATTCATACATATCCTTGTATTGTACTCACAATAATTTTCTTTCATCTTTAGATGACTGAATCATATCTTTTCTTTATTACCATCTTTATTTTCTCACTTCAAGTGAGAATATGAGTTCTAAAAAGAAATTCTTTGATATGAAATTTGACCATAACCATATATATATCCACATTCATTTCCACAACCACTTTTATTTTCACTTTCTTGACCAATATTATTTGTGTGGATTTTCTTTCTCAGTATAAAATATCATATTCTTTTCAAGAAAATAAATCATAATCAACTGGATGTGATTTATCATCTTACATCAATAGCTCATTATTTTTCTTAGTCTCAAGGAGACAAGATATAGCTATAAGCTTCTTTAATCTCTTTTCTCAAACATGTGTCTACTGGACAGCATTATTTGTGTAAAAATATCTATTATGTAATATCTTTGCATCATTGATATTTTCTTCAAAAATATTTTACTTTTAAATTTAACATCCAACATAGTTTAGCTTTATTTATAGACTTTAGGTCTTCTAATCTTTAGATGCAAATACATAATGAGTTTTAGGTAATCATATTCATGCGATCATACATTTCTTTGGATAGTTTTCCAAGACTTATGAATCTAAACCTTAAACTTAAAATTTATCATATAATATAGTGGTAATATTATAGTGATATATATTTTATAAACATTGTATTATATTGGGAAACAAAGAATACTCTTATAATAATCATTATATGTAACAATTTTTTTATTTTCATGCTATCTAACAAAGTTTCAATTCAATTAATCAATTTACTAAATAAGCTCCATATTACGTGTATTACCTTTCATGTAAATTATTTACCTAATCAGAATTTAATTAATATTGTATTTAAAGCATGATAAAAAAAATACTTATCTTTATCTTGACAATAAAAAGTGCCAAAAAAAAAACCTTATCTCGAGAGAAGCATTGCGATTGAAAATACCGCCGGCCCCGATTGTATACTTGCTCATAGTCAGGGTTCTGGTTTGAATGGTGACAGGAGGTGAAGGCAAAAGTAAGGGAAATCCTCACACCATCGAGTTTCATGTGCCTTGGAAAGTGAGATAGCGTCTAAAATAACTTTTTAACAATTGTCAAACTAATGAAAAATTAAATAATCAATGTAGAGAACACGGCTAGAGTTTTTGATTAAGAAGAAACCAAAAACATAAGTTGGATACTACCAATCGATTTAAATAATTAAGGACATATGACAATAGCAAGCAATAAAGCATGTGTCATCAATAATGAACATAATGGTAAAAGCATGATTTCTAAAGATAGAACAAAGCCAAATACTTATCATAATATACGGCATATAACTGTAATCAATAACAGATTAATCAGATTATTAATAGGACTTATCTTAATCGGTGGACAATGAAGATCACCCACGAATAACACATATGCCGATGTGTAAACATCTTTTGGCTAGGGTTTTAGATTTGGCTCAGAGATTAGGGTTAACTATATCGGTTAGAGACTCGTGCTGATAACGTGTTGTAAGTAAAGAAGAGAAAAGAAAATTTTGTGTGTCTTATTCCATGAATAATGAACTCTTTATATAGGGATACAATATAGGGGTTTAGCTTGGAGAAGAAGTACAAGTAAATCTTGGTGAACCAGACTTTCTATAATCGACATCACAATATATTCTTAACACATATAACAATTTTTTTTTTAAAACGAGACTTATCTAATTCAAACACTTACATGTTTTGTCGGAGTATGTTTCAAAATTTCTTTGAACAGATCAATAACCATTTAACTCTTGTCTATATGTTCATAGAAGTTATCGGATACCACAGGCAAACTAAACCTCAATCTTTTTAGAAAGTCAGATCTCCATGTTTACCAAATCAAGAATGAAAAAGTATAACTTTCTATCTATTTTATGAAGAAGTTTTGCCTATATGTTCATAGAATTTATCGGAACCACATGCAAAATAAACTTGATTTTTAAAAAAAAATTCAGATCTCCATATTTACAAAATCAAGAATGGAAAAGTAGAACATTCTATCTATTTTATGAAGAAATCTTGCCTATATTTTCATAGAAGTTATCGGAAACCACATGCAAACTAAATTTAATTTTTTTTAGAAAGTCAGATCTCCATATTTACAAAATCAAGAATGTAAAAGTAGAACTTTTTACCTATTGTATGAAGAAGAAACAAGGGAGATAAGATTTTTTAATTCCGATCAGAGAAGAACGAGTTGATGGCGATTCAGTTTTCATAGGAGTTCATCTGGACTTGAATTGCCATCGGAGAGAATTGTTTTTTTGTTTCGATCTATCCAAAGAAATTTTTTTTATCTATTGGTTGATGGTAGATAAAAATCGACTGGGCTTAGGCCTTTAAAGATTTATAATAAGATAAACATAATACTATATGTAAAGGTCTGCTATTTTTTAAACATTTTATAGTAAAATCGACTCGGCTTGGGCTTTTAAACATTTTAAAATTAATTTTTGTCATTCTCAAACTATTAACATTTTAGTTTATGTTAATAGTATAGGTGCTTTTTAAAAACTAAAAAATACAATATATTTGTACTCAATATACATAAATATATATATATATATATTTGGTTATTTTGATAATCAATATACATATAAATAATTTTAAAAAAAAATCATTTCTAATAACACTATATATATATATTCGTTATCTAATTTCTATACTATGAAACACACAAATTCATCTTTGATATATTTTTGATAAATACAAAAAAATGCAAATGCATGATCAAATTTTGTATAAATCAATAAATTTTATGAAAACCAAATATATATTGATATGATATATCAGAAATCTATTGGTTCGACAATAAATCTGAATCGGATATGAAAACAAAATGAAAACATTGTTTGAAACTTATACATTATAATAGAACACCTTTTAATAGTATAGATATCTAATAAATAGTTATAAATTAAGTTAAATTTTATCAAACAGTCAACAAAGAAATATCCGCGCTCGGTCAACATCTAGTTCACATTATACAAGCACCATGATAAATTTGGTTAAAATAACCAATATATATATATATATATATATATATATATATATATATATATATATATATATATATCTCAATATCTATTAAGTTTAACATCTTTTAAAATGCTAACAAATTCCCATTCAAATCTTGATTCTTTCATATATATTATATAAATAATAGAAGGAAGATTTAGAAAGTTATAATAGTTATTCTCTCACGTATATTTCGCTCCTATTAAAATTACCTTGCCATATAAATCCAAAACGTGATTACTACTCTATTATCTTGCCATATAATTGGTCTATAATATTCTAAAAATATATATAGATCCTTTGTGTGATTAACTCCTATAATATCAACTACCTTGCCAATGGTTAGTGATTTTAAGTTAATTCTCTAGGTTTTACAATATAGTGTTATTCTATGGTTGATTTAAAATATTTTATCAAAATCTCGTATTATTGGTTATTGTATTTAAAATATTTTATTGAAAGATTTTGAAATTTAGTATTATTAGTTTTTTTATTTATAATCTCTTCATTAAAAGAATTCAAATCCATTGTTATTCAAGTAAAGATTTAAACACAAGATTTAAAATCTTCTGTTATTCATTTTTTTGTAAAGCTTTACAATTCATTAGATTTGAAATATTTTAAATCGATTTAGATACAGCTTTATGTATTAAATATATGAGTCAAAATCTAACCTATTACCTCGTAATTTTATAAACAATTTAATCTATTAAAACAAATGTACAAATAGGAAATAATTCTTGCTTTTACCTAATATTTACAAAAATTGTCACTGATATTATCAATGCATCCAAACATCTAAACATTAATTTTTAACAAAAAAAAAAATCTGGGCTAAGCCCATTAACAACTTTTGTCATTAGAATTGAAGATTTCATAAAAAATGTATGTATGTTTTTAAATTTTTATAATAAAAACATAATTACATATATATATAGCATTAAATTAATTTTATTTTATATTCATATTCATATAAGTTACCCAACTATATTTGAACTATAAAAAAATTAATGTTAATAATTTTTTATTATAATCTGAACCTTATTCATTTATAATAACAAAATCATATAACTTTCCATAACAATTTTTGAATAAAATACATACTAATATTTATTATAAATGGTTATATATACAAACAAATACAATGTATTATTCATTTGTATGATATATATCTAATAAGAATAATTTATGTAATTTAAAATTTTAAAAAATTTAATCACCATATAATCACAGTTAGGTCTAGGACGGATCGAATATCCAAGGAATTTTAGGATTCACGGATTCGGATATGCATTCGTCGGATTCATAAAATTGTTATCCGGATCCGGATATTCGGGGTAGGATGTTTAGACTAAAATTCGAATACACACGAATATTTGGACCAGTTTTTTAATTAAAAACTAACTATTAACCATCTATTTAGTCTATTTAAAATTATTATTAGAAAACTTAAAAATCATTAAAATTAATAAAATTAAAATTTTAGTTATTTTATATAAGAGTATATATAATATACATAGATAACTATAATTAAATTTTAAATATTTATGTTCGGATCCGCATATCCAGACCTAAATTTTACTATCCGAATTTGTATTTAGATCATTCGAATCTGTAAAATCACTATCATGATCCTCGAATATCGAAGCGGATGAGATTCCGGTTCGGATAACGAATATCGAATATTAAGTTCCAGTCATGTATACAGTTATATCAAACAAACTGATTAAAATATTTGACATTTATAAAAATAACACATGTGTGGGTGCACGGGTCCAAGGCTAGTTTCTATTAAAACCAAGACTCAGTGAGAAAATATGACACGTTGAAAGAACACTCATCACGTGATCAAAGTTTTCATCCTTTGAACAAACCCAAATTTTCTTTGCATTACATTTATGAAATTCAGAATTTTTTTCTTTCAATATTTCACAGATGCTTTAATGATCTTTTTCACCATGTATTAATGGTGAAATAATGACAATATTGTTTTCTTCACCTATATACTCCCTCCGTTTCATATTAAGTGTCATTTTAGAGAAATTTTTTGTTACCAAATAAGTGTCGTTTTCGACTTTCGATGCAAAATTTATAAATTTTATGTTGCAGTTTATTTTTCTATTGGTTGAAATATGGTTAGGTGTATAGATAATTGTGTTTTTATATAGAAAATATGCAAAATTAATTGTTTTCTTAATCCGTGTGCAAAAACCTAAAGTGACACTTATAATGAAACGGATGGAGTATAAAGTTAGTGGAGATCCAAGAGAAGAGTATATGAACGATACCTATATTTTCTTTAAATAATTTTGGGGTGATTATATTTTTATAATTTTATAAAGTTTGGAATTACAATTCAAATTAGAATCTTCTTAAAAGAAATGGAAAATTGAAATTCTACCACAAGTTTGATACCACTTTGCAAATTTACCTATAATGAAAAATAATTTTCAAAAATACTTTTAAATTATGATGAAAATAGACTAAATTATTTTTTTTTAAATATTTATAAATATTTAAAAACTTAACCCCACCCCTTCAACACTAAACCCAAAACAATAATCACTAAAGTATAAACCCTAATGTTAATATATTTTTGATTAAAGGTATTTTTACAAAGTGATACTTAATTTGTGATATTCTTAGCAATTTCTCTAAAAGAAATTATAATTCTGTTATAGAAATCAAATGATATTAGGTTAAATTTATAAACACACTGACACAGATTAAAATATCTTAGATTGTAAAATGAATTAAAACCAATAACACTCCCTTCGTATATCTTACTAAAAAGAGACCAATTTTCAGTACAAAGTAAATAGTTTATTTATATTATATACAATAACTAAATTCAGAAATATTTATAATTTTGTATATGAATAATATAAATTTAAAATAAAAATAATTATTAATATTTTATTACTAAATTGTTTTTACACGAACAAAAAACAAATGTAATACACATATCAAGATATAAAATCAATATGACTCCTTTTTAATAATTAATAAATATTTAAACATATAATTTTACAGAATAATTTTTAAATTTATAATATAAATAAATAATTAATAATTTAAAAATTTTAAATAATAGGGTTTGACTCTAATATACAATTAACAATGAAATAAAATGAAATAATTAATACTTGAATGTATTACTAAAATAAAAAGGGCTTTTTCGAAATTAACATAAATATTCAAGTCAAACCTAAAATCAACCTTTTTTTTGTAGTTACTATTCACAAATGAATTTTCCATGATATCCTTAGTTTTGAAGTATTTACAAATTTACCATTATTATTTATTTATTTATTAATTTTGAAATATACAAAAAACCAAATACACCCTAAACTTTTCTTCTTAATTACAACTATGCCATCATCATCAATATTTTAACTACCATGAACCACCATTTTTGATCTTTTAAAGCTCTAGAATTAAATTTTCAACCATTTTTTTCTCATTCTAAACAAGCAAATCTTCATTTCCTCTCATTTTCTCTACATTTTCATCTAAAAATATCTCTTAACCTTCATTTTCCTAATCACAAACTTCTTAATTTCATGTTTTTTCACTTGTGAATCGTCAAAATGCTTCCTTTTGGTCATTATTGAAGTTTGGACCGCTGAAAAGGCGGGAAACAAGCTTCACACCGCAAAAAGATAACTATTTGCATGGTTTATGTCGTTTCTCAGATCTGTGTCGCGATAATAGACTGTTTTATATGTCTACGCTTTTGTGTAGACGTACAATGCAGTCTATTTGTCAACGCACATGTCAGTTTTGCAATTGACTAAACGGATTTTTTTTGGTAATGTAGCCTTCCCCAACAGTCTACATTTTAACCTTTGACAACAAAAACAAAAAACTACATAGACCTACAAAGACGACTATGCAAAAGAGGTTAGTTTTGCATTTGACTGAACTTTTGACTTTTCATAAGCAGACTTCAACGTAAGTCTACAAAGTGTAGACTGCCAAAAAAGTTTATTTATGGTCAGTTTTGCATTTGACCAAAACTTTGATTGTGTTGAAAATGTTAGTTTTGTGTTTGACTAAAACATTTTAAAATTAATAATTATTTTTTTAAATGTAAATTTCATATGCAGTCTTCTCTTCCAGAAAAAAATGTAGACTATGCGTGAAGTCTATCTTTTTATTTTGGTCAAATGCAAAACTGACTCGTCGGATTTGAGAATAAACTTCTTGCGAAGTTTGCAAAGCTGTAGACGTTCATTTCAATCTACCTCTAAAAAGTCAAACATAGTCAATTGCAAAACTAACCTCATTCAAAAAATTAAAACATGTAGATTGTATATTAAGTTTACTTCTGAAAATTAAATCCTGGAAAATTCTGGTCAATAGCGAAAACTAACATTTTTAAAGTTTTAGACTCAAAAGGAAGTCTACTTATATAAAATCACATTTTTTTCAACTATAAAAAGTAACCCGTAAAATGGTCAATTGTAAAAACTAACCCAAATAGTAGACCTATCTCACTGTCTACTGATGTAAATTGAAAAGAAAGTCTACAATCTTGTAGACTGAACATGGAGTCTATTTCGAAATATACATTAAAATTTAATTTGTGTATTATGCATTAAATTTTTTCACGATTTTTTCGTTTGAAAGTGTGTAATAGTTAATCCTAATGGGTTTGAGTGATTTTGAATAGAAAAACTGTTGTAATTATGAAAGTATAATACTTTTGATTTTGCTATATTTCTAGGTAACAATTGTAGACGTATTAGTAAGTCTACGTTAATTGTCACATTGCAAACACCCGGGTCACATCCAAACTGTCCAGGTTAAACTAGTATTGTCTTACTGCTTTGGATGTTGTCTTATGTCTTATCTTTTATGTGTTGAACTTATCGATTGTATTGTTGCTTTGGATGGTGTCTAATTGCTTTGGATGTTGTCTTATGTCTTATGTATTGAACTTATCAGTTGTATTGTTGCTTTGGATGTTATCTTATTTGATGAACTTTTGTTGAAATCGTAGGTCTTAATTTTTCTATTACTTTGAGTTCTAATGTTACTTTCTGTCGTGCAGACCAAAATGTTAGTCTTCTTGAACAGAAAGTATACTTATTTTTAAGTCTCTAATAGAGGAAGACTAATATGTAAGTCTCTGGATTGTATTGGAGTTGTACTTTTGGTAGAATATGAGTTAAAATCTCTGAAAGAAGAGTACTATGCTGATACAAAAGATGATATTTTGATAGATAGCCGAGTAGCAAACTTCTGTAAAAGAAGACTAATACTTAAGTCTGCAGCAAGCAAATTACATAAGTTTGTTAAAACCATAAGTCTGGTACAAAAGTCTGATACAACCGTCTGTTACTAATAGTTCTTGAGCTCCTCCCATTCCTTTTCATCGAGTGCATTTTTAAGAGCAGGGAAGAGCTTGTTGTCATTACTGTAGTAAGCAATGCATTTAGACGGGACAGGTTCATGCCCTAGAGTATACAGCCTCGGTAGGAAATCAAGCTTATCCATTTTGTAACTTGCACCAAAAAGACACAAACAAATAATTATACAAGTGAAGTCTACACGAGAAGTCTACAGTTTAAATTGAAGTCTACACGAGAAGCCTATAAATTCAAACATCAGTGTACACGAGAAGTCTACAAATTCAAAACATCAGTCTACATGAGAAGTCTACAAATTCAAAACATGAGTCTACAAATTCAAAACTTCAGTCTACACTTCAAAATGAAGTAGACTGACCGGAAGCAGAGAAATGGATTAGAGAGGATGCACCGCTCGTTAGAGAAATGGATCTAAGACTGGCCAACTCAGATCTGAATCAAAAGAAACTAAAAGGTTAGTAAACAAGGATGAACTTGTTAGGTTATTAGTTAAACGAGAGATAGAGATGAGAGAGAGACGTATGTCGGAAAGATGAAGCACAGTCCCTTGCCGGTTAGGTATGAGAGATGATAGAGAAATGAAGTAGAAGCCATGATACTGACCGGAAGCAAAAATTTGGACGAGAAGCACCGTTCCTTAGAAGTCGCCGGCTCAGATCTTAAAAGAGAAAAAGGTAAAGGTGGTCACTTTTTATCGACAAAGAGGTAAAGCCGAGATATTTAACTTACCAGAGAGACGGAGCGGAAAGAGACGGAGCAGATGGAAAATTGCGTGGATCGAGTTCGCCGGAAATCGCCTGGAGAGAGATACGGCGAAGATTAGAGTTTTTTTACCCAAAAAGCTTGAGAAATCGTATTTATATACTGGGTAACTTTTCTGGTTAGGTTAAAGAAGGTTTGGTTTAATTCGATTAGGTTAAAATTATATTGGTTAAATCCGGTTAGGTTAAATTGTGTGTAGACTTCTTAGAAAGTCTACAACGATTTTTATCTTTTTCCCTTTATTTTTTACAAAATTTAATATATGATTTACTAAATATGTTTAATTATTTTTATTTTGAATTTTTTAGTCATAATATATGATTTAATATTTTTTTAATAAATATTTAAATTTAATTTAAATTTTAGGATTTTTTTCTAAAATACGAATATACTACAAAAGGTCTACATATATGTAGACTTTATGATATTTCTACAAATCCCTAAATCGCAAATCTCAAACCCTAAATGTTTTGCTTGATCATCAAACAGTTTAAATTACTGTTTCAAATATCAAAATTATACAAAATGTAAACCACTAAACATTAATAAGCAGATTTAAGTCAATAAAACCAAAAAATATAAATCTAAAATCTAACCCTATGAAATCTACTACTAGAAGACATAACATGTTACAACCTATTGTTTCTAACCCATGAACATTGTTTAAGGCATAGTTACCAAATTAGTATATGTTTCTTAAAAATGTTTAATTATATAAAATGTTTAATTATATAAAATGTTTAATTTTTTTACTTCACATTATCCATTATATTAATGATTAGTTAAAAATATTATAATAATTATTTTTATACATTTTAAAAATTAAATTATTAGATAAAATTATGGTATACACTACATAACAAGTCTACATAATGAATAGACTTCGTACGAGGTCTACAACTATGTAGATTCTTTATGTTACGTGTAGACTAACAAAGTATAGAAACGTAAAATATACTTATGATTTTTGTTTGTTCATAAGGGATAAATAGTACTTTTATCACCCATGTAGGTTGGTTTTTCATTTGACTAAAAATGGGGTACACTTATAGGTTTGACTTGAATATTTGGGTTGGTTTTAGCAATTCTCCCATACAAAAATGTAAGAGAACGGAAAACCGAATGGGCACCCGAATATCCAAAATAAATTTGTATGCCAAAAAAGATTAATTATATTTAGTATTAAAAATACCCAATATTCTAAACATACGACTTATTCACCGAACTATCCGAAAAATCAAAATACTTTAATATTTATTTCTCTAAAGTGTTTTAATTTTTCCAAATTATCCTAAAGAATTGAATTACCCTAATATTTTTATCCAAAATATTACATTTACCTAAATTATTATATCCTAACCCCCTCCCCCAAACCTGTTTTTACCCCGAATTATTCAAAACTAACAAAAAACTAGAACCAAATCGTAACCGAATTGGAACCAAAAATTAATTGGATATTAGTCGAATCTTATAATTTTTACCCAATCCGAACCAAACCGGACCCAAATCAAACTTATTAGATAATCGAACGATTCATATATCTCTATAACCGGAAAAATCAAAAACTGAAAGAACCAAATCGAAAACCAAACCCCATCCCTATTACATTCAACATGATAATTATCAAACAACGTTGATCACAATTTCTAAAATACAGTAATTACCAATAGTTTATGAGTTTATAATGATTTTACAAGTTAAGACATACATTCGTGCGGGTGCGCGGATCAAGATTTAATGATACATTAAAAGAGCATCTTTATCACGAACCTGTCCATCAATTTATAATAATAAAATGATGAAAAATGCACAGAGAAAGAGAGAGAGAGAGTTATGAACAATTATCGTACGAACCACTACGAGAAATCTTTTACAAACTATGTATTTATGTTGCTCTTTACTATTGGTTAATTTTTTAAAAATATATAAAATTATATAATATATATACATGAATGAGTCATATATATATATATATATATATATATATATATATTAGATGATTTTCTTGTGCTCCTGCTCGGGTATAAATATTTTTAAAATAAATGCATTATAACAATTTATTAAAACATTTTATTTTAAATTTTAAATTATTTTCTAATTAATATGGATGATTTATTTTAAATAATTTTATATTATTTTAGTTAGACTTATGATTTTGGATATATAATATCTCATTTGTTTAGTTATTATTTGGCTATATTGGATAACATATACTTTTCGTCTGAACCATAATATTTTTGTTATATAGATTAAAATTTGATTATTTTTAAATTTTATTTTTATTTTCGTTTATTTGATCATTTTTATATTTTTGATATATTTTAGTAACATTATATATAATTTAATATATGTTGTTTTGAGAATTAAATATAATACAAATAAATAAAAATGTTGATCAATTCAAAGTTACATGAATGAATATAACAACCGTAGCCTTTTGAAAAATCATGCATATAGAAAAATTATACAAAAGAACTTAACTGTAATAGTTGGTTAATGTCTTCATAGTATTATTTGAGATATTCACATATATATATATATATATATATATATATATATTAATGGTTAAGTCATTCTAAAATTTATTTGTATAATTTAACATATTATTATTTATTTTATTTATTTTTTTCGAGATAAGAATTTCTATTGGTTCAGTTATTCATTTTGCCGGTATATTTTGTTACATATATTTCATCGAATTAAAGTCTATCTATTTTTATTCAAATTCAGCCAAACTGAATTAAGGGGAAATTCTAATTCTACCACAAGTTTGATACCACTTTGCATATTTACCTTTAATGAATGATAATTTTTAAAGTTACCTTTGAATTAGGATGAAAATAGACTAAATTATTTTTTCTTAATATTTATAAATATGTAGAAACTCAACCCCACCCCTTCAACACTAAACCCAAAACAATAATCACTAAAGTGAAACCCAAATGTTAATATATTTTTGATTGAAAATATTTTTGCAAAGTGGTATTTAACTTGTGATATTCTTAGTAAGTTCTCCTGAATTAATTATATTCAAAGTCTTAGTTTGGTTCTTCATCTTAGATGTGTAAGTATATTTACTATTTTTTAATAATTTAGTATATCTTGATTTCAAAAATAAATCTAGAAAAATAAAATGATGATAAGTACGAATTTTTATAAAAAACAATTTAAAAGAGAAGATTATCTATTTAATTTAACATCAAATCACTTTTGTAAACTTTTCTTTTTATGAAGTCATATTATATAAAAAATATATTTTTTTTTTAAGTTTTCTTTGTTATATATTTTATTTTTAAAATTCTAAAAGAGCAAACTTAATTAAAAAGAAAAAAACAATATTTTTTATTTATTAAAGATATTTTAGTTTATGTTATTTGAATTATTTTATTACAATTAGAGAAATAGGTTGTTTAAGATAAATAATTATTTAAGATTATTATTTTTAATCTTTTAAAATATATATTAGGTTGTTTAAGATTAGAGAAATTTCTAAGAATATACACTATCAAAAATATATTAACCTTTGGGTTTACACTTTAGTTATTATTGTTTAAGATTTAGTGTTAAAGGGGTGAGTTTTAGTTTCTAAATTTTTTATAAATATTTTTAAAAAAATAAGTAAATTTATTTTATCAAAAAAAATTAAGATATTTTAAAAATTGTCATTCATTAAAGGTAAATTTGCAAAGTAATATCAAACTTGTGGAAAAATTGCAATTTTCCCTTAAGGTTATCTTTTAAATGGGATGATTATTTAGTTACTTATAATCAATATTAGTATATGAATTTTCCTTTTTTGTGAATCACATTATAAATAAAGTATATTTTTAGTTTCAAATTTCATAATTTTCTTTATTATTAGATTATTTGGAAAATATAAAAAAAAAGAAACCTAAATTAAAAAAGGAAATGAATTTTTAATAATGACAATTAAATATATTTGACTCATTAAGAGTACTGGTGTAGGCAATCAAATATATTTTAGCCCAAAATAAAATTTAGAGTAACTTTTAACAACACGTGATGTGTTATGTTTATCTGAGCTACATGAATGATTTGTTGTTTTGTTAGTTTTACTGATTTCACCAACAAGTACATGCAATATATATTGTTTTATGATCTGTACCATGGATTTATAATAAGGGAATTTCATTTATGCCAAGTTTGATATCATTTTTCAAATTTACCTTTAATAAATGACTATTTTCAAAAATACTTTAATTTTTTTTGATGAAAATAGACTTATTTAATTTTTAAAAAAATTTAAAAACTCAACCTCACCTCTTTAACACTAAACTCTAAACAATAATCACTCAAATATTAATATATTTTTGATATTGTGTATTTTTTCAAAACGGTATTTAACTTAAGTTATTCTTAGCAATTTCTTTTTATAATAAGATCCAAAAGCCAGACGATTATTTCATTGGGTTTTCATTCGTCTCAAGCAGAAACAGATTCCGTTCCGCAAACTGGAAGGTCACTTTCGAAGTATGGAGAAGCTTGAAGGATTGGATTGCGCTCGAAGAAATTTGTAGGCTTCAAATCGAAGCTAGAAGAAACCGTGGGCATTATTGGAAAATCTTCTTGACATGGAATGTGATGGAACCCAAGCGTGTACCATACCACTATGTCCTTATTCTCTATGTCTCTATCCCTGTTTCAGACCAATTAACCATATTAAATCAAAGTCATCAATGATAAACAACAATGTAACTAATCACCAATGATTAACAATCATATAACTAGCTAATAGCTAATAACAATGGTTCAGAATTAATTACCTCTCAGACCAAACTGCAAGAGTGTCATCACCATGACTTTGGTAAGTAAACAAACCACCAGCCCATTGCTCAGACTTATTGTATGGAGTGACCCATATTTGGTTATTGGTAAAAGCTCCCCTCTTCTGCGGAGGATCGTCATGGTCAAGCAAACTAGCAGCCGTGGCTCTAGGCACTATCTTGTAACCCGTGGGATTACCGACCTTGGTGGTTTTAGCAGAGTTTACAACGTGAAATTCCGATGGATCATACAAACTAAGCTTGATCTGAGCGTCCTTTTCAGTTTTTACAATGTTTTTAACCGCTTTCATGTAACTCCTTCTTGGAGACTCACCTGGCTCAGTCATCTGCTTCTTGAGATTAACTTTAACAAATGAATTGTCCGGGCCATCGACATCGAGGTCAAGGTAGAAAGTGACGTAGTGATCATGGATTACTCCTATTATATTTTCAGACAGAAGCGTGCCATAGAGATCTTCTTCATTACCTTCTTTGTCTTTCTTCACTTGGTTCTTGTTCTCATATGTTGTTCCTTTTACCATCAAGATTCCACTGAGTCCGACCTGTCGTCGGTCGTGCCCAAAAAAAATAGATATTTCAATGTAAAACGAAATCTTTTACAATCCCTTAAAGACTGATATGGAAAGTCAAGTACCTTAGCTCTGATTAGCCCATCAGTTTGGAATTCGTAATCAATGATGTAATCGTAGTTACCCACTGAGGCTACCATTCGTACCACAAGCGTCAACTTCGGTCTCACTTCTCTTATCGGCTAAAAAAATCGTAATTAATCTCTTTTGATCTTACACTATGTGACATTGCTACTTGTGTGTGCCTACCCCAGCAGAATGTCACCATTTTTATGTTGTGGATGACTTTTTGTCTTTCTCCATACTATATCATAATAATCTTTGGTTTGCCCAGTGAAATCTCCATAATAATTTTTTTTTGAAAGAATCGATTTATTTATTATCAATTTATTTTCAACTATTTTATCACATAAATTAACTAGGGAAAATAGGGTTTTAAACTACAAACTCTTATGTTTTGATTTTTACCTGAAACAGTCATTTATATTGACACCTTTTTTATGTAAACAAAAATGGATGAGATGGTTTTGTTTTTTTAGGAGTTGTTTGGTAGTGAATGTAAACATGAGCTTTTGCTTGCTACATATATTTTGTTTTATTGAATAATGCAATAATGGGTTTTATTAAGTTAGGATTATAAAATATTGGCTTTTTTAAGAAAAGCAAAATAATAATAGAAAATATTCACCTTAGAATTTTTTTTAATTAGAATAGAAAACATGCAACTTAGAAAATAATAACAGAAAATATGCACCTTAGAAAGATTATAATTTTTTCTAAGGTGCATGTTTTCTGTTTTTTTTTAAGAAAAGCAAAATAAGAACATAAAACATGTTTTAAGGGGCATGTTAAGAAAATCAAATTTATTTTAAGAAAATCAAAATAATAAAAGCAAATCTATTGTAAGAAAAGAAAAATAAAAAACATACACCTTAGAAAATAAATTTGCTTTTCTTAACATGAAGCTTAGAAAATTTACATTTCTTAAGATGCACTTTACAAAAGCAAATTTGTTTTTTTAAAAGAAAAATAAGAACATAAAATATGCACCTTAGAAAATAAGAACAGAAAACATGCACCATAATTTTTCTAAGGTGCATATTTTATGTTCTCTTTTAAGAAAAGCAAAATAAGAAGAGAAAATATGCACCTTAGAAAAACGTGCTCCCAAATAGGCCGAGATACATGGTTTTCGATGAGAATGAGACTAGCCTGATGGGTCAGCTCCTTAACCCTGAGTGTCAATAGATGTCTCGTATGATTGACTATATGCATGCGGCGTGACGGATAGTGGGTATATTTCGCCCCGTAATAGATTTAAGTTTATCTTTCAAAGAGAGGAGGACCTGCAGATGGTTCTTAATGACAGATCCTGGTAATATAATCATTGGTCACTGGGTTTGGAATGTTGGACTGCTTATCCTATAAAGGATTTCTTGCAGACGATGATGATATGGATTCGTATCAGGCATATTCCAGTGATATTTTTCACTACAAAAATGATGTTTAAGTTGGCATCTGAAGTTGGAAAAGTGGAGTAAATTGCTTATGACGCTAAGATCTCGCACACCAGACTACATCAGAGCGCTGGTGAACTTTAATACTGATAATACGCCGAAGGCCTTCAAACAACTCAAGATCCCAGGGAGAATTGTCACAATTGAATTTGAGCATGAGAAGATCCATAAGTGATGCTTCCATTACCTTCGTCTTACTCATGAGAAGATCTGGTGTCCATTATTGAGGAAAGGAACCTCTGCAAGCAAGAAAATGGTCCTCTCCCAAGAGGCAAATTCTGATCATGCTTTAAGAGCTTTTGTGACTGTGATGACAGTGGTGAATCGTGAGGATGCCCCCCCCCCCCCCCAGTTTTTTTTCCACCATTGTTTCCAGAGTCATCTAAGGAAGACTTGAAAATGTCAATGCATTATATCTCTCACTCAGATGATACATATATATTAGCAAGAATTCAGAGAGTGAGGATGGAATTGAAGATAGTGAGTCTGAATCTTCCATTCGTCTTACAAGGTTAACCAGTAATGTTGACAAAGCAAAAGGTCATGTCTTCACATATCTGGAAAAAAACTCCACTCGCAATCCGGATCAACAAGAAGGGAAATTTCCTCATAAGATCCCAAGATGCACCATCACTGAGAAAATTTCCTTTTCATCACACTCTACTTCCTCTGCTCCGAGTCTGGTTTCTACGGGTTTTCGTATTGGCCTTTTTTCGGTGGGGCGTGTTTCCGGGAACCTGAGCCAAGGAAAATCACAGAGGAGACGTCCTCGCTCGTGGAAAGGAAACTGACTGCAAGGTTACCTACTACATCGTCAAGAGAAGTGGGGTGCTCGTCACTCCCAGTGCAACCTACAATGAAAAGAAAGCCGATTCTGCCTCTGTTTCCTTCTGAAAACAAAAACCCAAAAACATCAGAACCTACGGTGGCTTCCTTATTGAAGCCGCTGCCTCCCCAATGAGTGTTATGAGCTGGAACTGTCGAGGATCAAGATCGACGAGACAGTTCAACACTTGAGGGGCCTTCGTCAAAGGTTCTTCCCAGATTCTTTTTTTTTTTGATGGAAACAAAACAAAAGCGAGATTATATGGTGGTGTTACAAAAAAAGTGTAGGTTACGGGAACATGATTACGGTGGAGGCAATAGGCCTCAGTGGAGGCTTAGCATTGATGCGGAAGGATAGTTACAAAGTAGAAATTTTGAGTAGTGATAAGAGGATCATTGATACGAGGATTACATTAGGGTCAATATATTTCTTTTTGACCTACGTGTATTAAGATCCTGTCAGAAGTAAACGATAGGAGGTGTGTGAGATTTTAACATATATTGGGCTTGCCTGTGATGATGCGTGGTTTTTGGCTGGTGACTTCAAAGAAATTATGTCCAATGAAGAAAATCTAGGTGGCGTTGTACGCACAAAATCATCCTTATGGGATTTCAGAATATGGCCGAGAATTGTAAGCTGAAAGAAGTGTTATTTACAGGTAACATGCTTTCTTGGGGAGGTAGAAGAGATCATGTGTGGGTTCAATGTCGATTGGAAAGAAGCTTCGGTAATAATGAATGTTTTACCTTGACTCCTCGAGCCAGTATGGAGTATCTCGACATGTGGGCTTTATATAACAGGCCTCTAAGGATTCACTCCTCTTTAGAAAGAGTTGATACCTCTAGAGGAAGATTTTCTTCGATAAACAAATGCTATCGAAAGCGGGCCTCGAAGAAGTCATCAAAGATTGATGGGGATAAAGTGATGAGTTACAAAACTGCACAATGGAGAGAATAAATAGATGTCGCAGAGGCATTTTGAAATGGAAAAAGTAGGCAGATTCGAATTCCAGAGACAAGATCACTCGGTTAAAGATAGCTCTTGAGAGTGTAGAGACGAATGGCTTAAATCTGGAGATAAGAACACCAAGTTTTTCGACAACTATGTAAAAGGGAAGAGGCATCAGAACAGAATCCTTATGCTTCTTGATGAAGTTGGACAAGAGCACTTTTCAGAAGGGGCAAAAGAGAGATTGCATTCAGGTACTTCATGAATCTTTCCATGAGTTCAAATCCTTATGAGTTTGAATCTCTCTTCTCTGGATTTCAAGAACGTGTTACCTAGGAGATGAATGATCAGCTGATGACTCATATATTAGAAGAGTAGATAAAGAGGTCTGCTTTCAGTGTTAAAGGCAGCAGTGCTCCAAGGGAAGATGGTCTCACAGGAGTTTTTTATCAGTGGTTCTGGCATATTGTTGGACCTTCCGTAACCTCAAAGATTCTGGATTTCCTTGGTTCTTCATTCATTTCGGATGGGTGTAATCATACGCAATTAAGCCTTATTCCTGAAATTTCCAATCCTTCCAAAATGTCTGACATGCGTCCTATAAGTCTCTGCTCGATTCAATACAA
Source organism: Moricandia moricandioides (assembly GCA_905132885.1). Lineage (NCBI taxonomy): Eukaryota > Viridiplantae > Streptophyta > Magnoliopsida > Brassicales > Brassicaceae > Moricandia > Moricandia moricandioides. The sequence goes on from CAJHQQ010000149.1 coordinate 49,033, forward strand.
GATTATATCCCAGATCTTTTGTAAGCGCCTGAAGCGTGTCATTCCTGATATTATTTCTGAGACACAAGGAGCCTTTGTCTCTGATAGACTTATCTCGGATAACATTTTGATAGCTCATGGACTGAAGATGAATGATAAAGTATCTGATAACTTCATGACTATAAAGACAGACATGTCGAAAGCTTATGATAGGGTAGAGTAGAATTTCTTGGAGGTCCTAATGCAAAGAATGGTTTTGTGCATGGTTGGATTAAGTGGATTATGGCATGTGTTACTTCAGTATCCTTCTAAGTTCTTATGAATGGAAATGAACATGGTTTCATCAAACCAGAACGAGGAATCAGACAAGGCGATCCACTCTCCCTTCCTTTTTATCCTGTGTGCGGAAGCTTTAGTGTTTCTTGAATGAAGCTGAAACTGCAGGTCGGCTCCATGGCATCAAGCTAACTACCACGGGTCCCTCTGTTCATCATCTCTTGTTCGCTGACGATAGCCTTTAATGTGTCGTGCATCGACGGAGGACGCTGTGGAACTCATCTCATGCCTTAACAGATACAGTGCTACTTCTTGACAGATTATAAATCCTATGAAGTCATTGGTTATCTTTGGTGCCAAAGTCACAGAAAACATCAAAGCTGCAGTGAAGAGGGCCCTTGGAATCGAGACTGAAGGAGGTGAGGGATTTTATCTTGGCCTCCCTGAGTGCATTAGTGGATCCAAACGGAAGCTTCTTAGCTTCATAAGAGAAAGATTACAAGGGATACTCCAAGGCTGGTTTTCTAAATCTCTCTCACAAGGAGGAAAAGAAATTCTGCTTAAATCAGTATGTTTTGCTCGTCCGGTCTTTGCGATGTCGTGTTTCAAGTTGCCTAAAGATCATTGTGCAAAGATCACCAGCGCGATGGTGGAATTTTGGTGGAGCAGTGGTACCAATCAAAGGAAAACTCCTTAGGTTGCTTGGAAGAAGTTATGTAAGCCTAAGGATGTTGGAGGTCTAGGCTTTCATGATATTGAACTCTTTAATCAAGCTCTCTTATGCAAACAAGCATGGCATCTTTGGGATAGGTCTGCCTCTCTTCTTGCACAGATTCTCAAACACTGCTATTTCCCCTCCTCGGGGGTCTTGGACTGCAGCTTTGGTAGTTGACCCTCCTACGCGTGGCGTAGTATATTACATGGTCGTGAATTGCTGAACAGGGTTTGGGTAAGATTATTGGGAATGGAGCTAACACAAAGGTCTGGTTAGACAACTGGCGTCAGGTCCCTATACCTCGGCCCCCACATTACATGAAGGAAGCTAATGTTGATCTGACTCTTAGAGTCATAGATCTAATTGACATACCTACTCACTACTAGAATGCTGAACTTGTTCGTCGACTTATTCATGAGGATGATGTCGCTTAAGTTCTGCAGAAAAGATTCTCCTTGCCACGTGATGATTCAGTGGCTTGGTTCCTGTCTAACGATGGGTGCTATGATACTTGAAGTGGGTATAAGTTGTTGGAGTTTATTCTGAAGCTGAACTCTAGTAAAAATTCTCAGCTTCCACCTCTAGGGAGGAAACTTTGGCGTAATCTATGAGCTCCTCCGAAAATCACGCACTTTTTATGGAGAGCTTTATCGGGAGCACTATCTGTGAGGCAACATTTACGAATAAGGGGTGTTGTATTAGATACTACTTTCCTTGTATGTCATTCACATCATGAGAGTATTTTTCATGTTCTCTTTCATTGCAAACAAGCACGAAAAACTTGGGAGTTCTCTGGACTCTCTCTCCTACCAGCTGGCTTCTCTCCTACCTCGGTTTTTCTCAACCTTTATCATCTAATTTCAGCTACCAAGAAGAGTGAGGTTTCAGCAGAAACGAGGCTTAGATTTCCCTGGATCCTATGGTAAATATGGAAATAAAGGAATGCGCTTTGCTTTGATTCGACAAGATATCAATCAGATGCAATCTACGCCAAAGCAGAGGAGGATCTGCAAAGCTGGATGCGTGTGAACACCCCTTCTGTGGGAATTTCCCCCTCCTCACAACTAGACGCTCCTCAATCAGACAGATGGAAACCTCCTCCTTTGAACATGATTAAATGCTATATAAGATCCTCATGAAATCAATCTGCAAAGGTTAGTGGAGCCTCTTGGATCATTTGTGATGCTCAAGGACGGATTTCTTTACATAGTAGGCGGTCCTATTCGGGTGTTTATTCTACAAAGGAAGCTGATTTGTTAGCATTTTTCTGGGCCATTGAATCTGTTAGGCATTTACGATTACAAAGTTTAATCCTGGAATTATCTTCTAAGGACGCTTCTGAGAGGATCACTTCCTGAAATTTTTGACAAGGAAACATTAGAGTGATGGAAGATATTCACTCGTTACTTCGTGTAAGTGGAAATTACCACATTACCTATGTCTCTCCATCGCTAGCAAAGTGGCATCCGGGGTGGTGATCAGTGTGACTCGGGATCATAGACTACAATCCTATGTAGCACAGGCTGGTCCTACTTGGCTCACTCCCTTTCCTTGTCGAAAGATTCGGTCAATCTAAGTTTTTAAAACCTAACAGCGGAAACTTGGAGTAGAAGTTGCTTTCATGGTTTATTCCTAAGTTCCATAGTTTTTGGTTTTGTTTATCCTTTCTTAACGTTCAATTTGTGGGTTTTGTTTTCATACCTATTGGTGTTGGTTTTTCTTTGTCCTCTTAATCTTTTTTTTTGGTTTGTCTATGGCTTATTTGTACTTGGATTATCCCATTTAATTTTTGAATGACACATTTTGACAAAAAAATGTTTTAATTTAATTTTAGGTTTATGAATTGTTGTAATAGTTTTAAAGTGGTGCATTATGTGATGTAGTCAAAAAAAAATAGAAAGTAGTCAAAAACTTAAACTATTTGGTATTTTTTGGAGTTATTGAAATAAGATTGTAATCCCGGAAAATATAAAATATAGTAATATGGAAAACTGTTTTTAAAAAATATATATTTGCAAGGGATTTGTAAAAGTGTGTTGTTAAAAATATAAATCATTGAAAAGTTGATTGGGTAAAATCTAGTTGTCTAAAATCTGATTTTGAATAACTATTTAAAGATAAATTATAAAGTTGATAAAGCAAATCTAGATATATTGGACGGAAACATTTCTATAACACGTGATTTGATATATTAATCAATTAACTTTTCTTTATAAACAATAACTAAATATATATTAATGTTTAATAATATTTTATTATTATTTACGAAATTAATTGAAATATTTACAGAGATTTTTATATCGAGATTTTGTTAAATCTTTTTAATAATTTATTAGAATTTTTGATATATATATATATATATATATATATATATATTTAAATGAAAAACTATCAAATGATATTATGATGGAATTAATAAAAATATTTTATTATTAATTTTAATGAAATATATTTAATAAAAAATTTAGTGATTGTCCAAATAAAATCACACATGAAATGAATCACGATTTCTATTTTATTAGAATAGATAGCTTTTATAATCTCAAAATCTTTTAGGAAAACGTTATGAAGTAGGTAAACCAAATTTACTAAACTTTAAATAACACGTGACTAGTTATATTAATCAATTAATTGTTCTAAAATTTGAACGCGAATCCAAAGTCACGTACTACTTTTCATATTAATAATAATTAATTTGAACGCGAATCCAAAGTAGGGAAGCACAGAGACACATACCGGTAAGCCGGTGACGGGATTTTCGGAGTGACGCCATGCAATATCTCCAGCGTAACTCTCAAACACACATATCATATTCTCTCTCACGTACGGCGTTCCGTCAGCCGCAGCGAATATTCCGTCCATATAAACGGCGCTTCTCGGACAATCGTTAAGCGGCTCGAGCGGCATCGCTTGTAACCCGAAACCATACTCGCCTGCGTCCATATAAGTCTTGAAGTACCAAGCCTCTGATGGATCCATGTACGGAACAAAAAGCTCTGACACAAACCCTTTGTACATCACATCACGTGTCTCTTGTGTATCCTGGTCGTGGAACCTGACCCGTGATATAATTAACCCGGCTCTCGGGTCTGGTTTCAAGTGAAACTCCCAGTTTGCCCATTTTACGAGATGGTTATCCTCGATTACAAAGCTTGGTCCATGTGGCTGCTCCATGGAAATCGGGTTGAGGATTCGGGTTTTATCTCGGGTGGGGAAACCGGCGAAAAGATAATCGGTATTGTTTGGACCGGGTATGGGTATTGCCCGACCCGTGTCAGATACTTCCAGTATTTGCTTTGTGTTTAAATCATAAAGTAGAGTTAAACCTTCGATTGGTCGCATATAGAAATTAGCTGTACCTTGTGTTAAGTAACATTGAATCTTAATTAACCTGCAAGTTTCATCTTTATTACCATACCAGCCACTAGAGATCGGGAAACAAATCACGTCCGTTAGATTAAGTCCACGAGAGACGATCGTACGGTTGAACTCCGCGTTTGAGAAAGGTGCCCATGTCGCATCGCTCATCTCCTCGAGGGTCATAACCGGGTAACCAGACAAACGAACTGGACTGTCCACTAAATGGACATGACCAGTAGATAAATCAACGGTGAACACGTGCAAGTCACTGCCTACACGTGCGATCACATTGGCTTTTCTTGGTGGGAGTGGGTTTCCTTTCTCCCATTGCCGTACGAGATTCTTCTCTGGCTCTTCAAGTACGACGGAGTGAAGTGCGTGTGGTGCTCTTGAGGAGAAGAGTGCATGAGAGGAGAGGACTGATTGGACTTTTTGTATCTCGACTAACGTGAGGGGGTCTAGAGGATGGTTGGGTGTATCAGAAACGTGGTCATGGGTTTTACGGTTTGGTTTAGGATTGTTTTTAGGAATCGGTCGATTCTGTTGGTTGAAAAGGAAGTTTCTTGAGGCACAAAGAGGTGAGAACGAAGAGTTTGTGCAGTCGAAAAGCTTTGTCGTGGACGACGGTGGGTGAGGGAAGTTAATGGAAGTGAAAATGAGGATGAAACAAACCGTGATGATGAGAAGAAACAAACGTACGAAGAGTTTTGGTTCCATGGAGGCTCTCTCTCGATCTAGATCTCAATTAGTTGAATGATGTGTGTTTTGTAATGTTTTCTTTATTCAACTCGTTATATAAAACCAACATTAACTTTATCTATATCTAATTTTTTTTAAAAATTTCATTTTTACCTTAAATTTGATATTATTTTGCAAATATATCTTTAATGAATGATTATTTTCAAAAATACATTAGTTTTTTACGAAAAAGTTTTAACTTTTCTAAAAAATTTAAAAACTCAACTTCACTCTTTTAACACTAAACCCTATACAATAATCACTAAATTATAAATCTAAATGTTAATATATTTTTGATAGTATTTATTTTTTTAAAATAATATTTAATTTATGATATTTTTGACAATTTTTTTTATTTTTGATAGATCTAAAAAGTGAACTAAACGGAGAGAACATTGTAATTCAATGGTGAGTATTTAAGAGAAAAACAAAAAATTAAGAAATTAAGAGAGAGAAAGCCAAAAATACTTGTTTTAAACTTTTTAAGAGACTGCTAGTATACCAAAAGACAGATGTCATTCTGTGAGAAAAATAGTGTTTTTAGTGGTTTAAAAAATAAAACATAATTGAATAATTATAATATTAATATATATATTTTTAGACCTTTTATGGTTCTTATTGTTGGAGTTACTCTAAGGCAATTTTCCTAGATTTTTTTATTCTGGAGTGCACAATGTTCGATGCTTTAAAGATATATACAGATCACATGCCCAACAAAACGTTCGACATATAGCCGTGCCCGAAACAATAAAATTTTAAATAGTAAAAAGTAAAATAATGTCTACATGATTTAGATTTACATTTAAGAAAACATATTAAATATTATTAATAAATATAAGGAAAATTTCATTTTACCTTAAATTTGATGATATTTTATAAATTTATTTTTAACAAATAGTTATTTTCAAAAGTATCTGAATTTTTTTATGAAATAAACTTAATTAAGTTTTCTAAATATTTATGCGAAACTTAGAAACTCAACTTCATCCCTTTAACACTAAACCCTAAACAATAATCACTAAAATGTAAACTTAAATGTTAATATATTTTTAATAGTGTGTATTTTTGTAAAGTGGTACTTAACTTATGTTATTCTTGACAATTTTTTATAAATATATCATTTTGTTTACAAATTTAAATTAAATCAATAAGATTTTAGGAGTCATAATTATTTTTTATATTTTGTAATTCATCATTATTAACTAGTAAAACATACCTAAAAACATAAAATATATATTTTTAAAACAATTATTTTGTAAAAAAATTATCTTTTAAGAACAAAGAGTCGTATATAATGTTCAGACAATAATAATAATACAAATTATGAGAAATTGTAATTTTACAACAAGTTTGATACCATTTTGCAAATTTACCTTTAATGAATGATAATTTTCAAAAATATCTTAAATTATTTTATGAAAATAGGCTTAAATAAATTTTCTAAATATTTCTATAAAAAAATAGAAACTCAACATCACCCCTTTAACACTAAACCCTAATCAATAATAACTAAAGTTTAAACTCAAATGTTAATATATTTTTAATAATGTGTCTTTTTGCAAAGTGGTACTTAACTTATGCTATTTTTAGCAATTTCTCTAAAAATTCTTATAGAATAAAAACATATAAGAATCGAACTACCAAAAAATATTAACTATAACAGCTTTTATCATTAAATGTTATATTGTTTTTAGATAAAATAATTAAAATTTAGATATTTAAATAAAGGTAAAAATTTGAAATTTAGTTTTAAAAAGGGAAAAATCATTTATACCATAAGTTCAATAACACTTTTCAAATTTACCTTTAATGAATGACTATTTTCAAATATCTTAACTTTTTAATGAAAATAGACTTAATTAGTTTTTTCTAAACATTTATAAAAATTTAGAAACTCAACCTCACCATTTTAACACTAAACCTCAATCTATCCTGATGTCCATCACAAAGAACTCTACTGGGACTAGGGTGTTGTTAATTTGTACTGGAACATCTTTTATCATCCCTCCTGAGTTCACTCTGGAGCAGTCTACGAATGCAAGAGTCATTGGAGAGCTCCACTTTCAGGTTCAGCTCATCTGCCATAGAATTTGGCATAATGCTCATTGATGATCCAATATCACAAAGGGAATTGGGATGTTTGTTGCCCTTAATGAAGCATGGAACCACAAACCTTTCAGGATCAGTTTTCTTCCTCAGACAAGTCCTTTGCTTAATCTTCTCTCTGAGATGATTGAACATGATTTCTATATCATCATCTGTCTCTCTTGTTTCTTTGAAAAACATCCACAATCTATGAGTATAATAAGCTTCATCAAAATAAATATCTAGAGGAATTTTGAAAACTCTTTTAGCAAAGCTATCCATCTCCTTCTCATTGGGTTCTCTGTGTTGATGTTTGGAGATCTTTTGCTTCCTCTTGGAGTGCCCTCATCTTCTCTATCAAGATCCATATATTTAGACGTGTATGTATTATGTTCTGAAACCGTCACGGTCGGACACACAATCAAACGGGCATTGATGTTCGACAGTCGAACTGGTTTTCTCATCTATCGATTGATGCTAAGATCGCCCTGTCGATCGATACCTCTATCACTCTATTGATCGGTGCTCAAAACTCTATGTCAATCGATGTTATTTGATTCACACAAAGCCACTGATACTGCAGGATTCGTTGTGGATCGATGGTCATTTCTTGGTGTCGATCGACACCAATGAGAACTGTCGAATGACAGAACTTTCACACGAAATCTCCTTCTTGGAGCTTCTCTCTCTTAATTTCCTCCCAAAAATCATCATCAATCAATGCATTGATGTGGTTCTTTTGTCCAACCTCCATTTTATCCTTAATCAAACTCTCATGCCTCATAATGGTTTCACTTGTTTGCAGCACTTGATTCTCCAACTTCTTCACATGGGTGATGAGGTTTTCAAACTTGGTATTGGGTTTGAGGTACAAACCATCTATTTTTCCATTGAAATCTACAGTCATCTTCTGTTGTCCCTCTAAAAATCTGTCAACCATCACTTCGATATTTCTTTCCTAAGCTTTTGGAGGAGGATTATGGTAGTAGGAATATCCATAAGTCATGTTGTTGTTAAAGGGTTTTCGTTGTGATCCCTGATTAAAGTTACTCCTTTAACCATTCTCATAGGAGTTCCTGTTGAAACCTGGGTTCCCTTGTCTCTGGAAACCATTCCCATCAATGTAGTTCACATCCACTTCTTCGATCTCATCATCTCCAGACTCTATTGCTTCTACTTCTGCAAAAGTAACATGCTTCTTGAGAAATTTCTGAACACTATCCAGTTTTTCCTTGAATTCTTTGATCTGCTCCTTGCTCACAACTGGATTTGATTTCCTCCTCTCAAAATCTGTGTTCTTGGTACTTCTGCTAGATTCAAGATTCTCAGTCAATCTTGTAGCTTCTTCAGGAGTTCTAGTGCTGAAATTTCCTCACTAGATGTGTCCAAAGCCATCTCATACTGTAAGCCTATAACTTTGAAGAAAGTGCAAAGAAGCTGTACTTTGTTGAACCCGTGATATGGACAATCTCTCTGGTATGACGTGAATATGATCCATGAGTTTATGAAAGACTCTGAAGGTTCTTGTGAAAAGTAACAATCTTGCTCCTTATATCTTCTACTCTCGCCTCATCAAAGAAATTAGCAAGAAAGCGTTCTTGATGTCAGTCCAAGATGTTAGAGATCCTGTGAAGCTTCTCCAGCAAGTGAATACTTAAAGAGCTTACAAAAGAGATAGTCCTCAAGGACTCTATTGACCTTAATAGCAGTCAATAGATCCTCAAATCTCTCCATATGATCCATAGGGTGCTCAGGTCGTAACCATGGTAAGGCGTCTACGCTACAAGTCCGAAGAAAGCATGCTTGATCTCAAAATCGTTTCTCTGAAAAGCTGGAGGGCGAATAGCGGATCTGTTGGCGTAGAATTAGTCTGGACGGTTGTAGTCAGCCAGTGTTCTCTGAGCAGGTTTGGCATTAGCTTCAGGATGAGCTGCTGCAGCATCTGCTTTTGCTTATGTATCATGGATTACATTCCCCTGATCGTCTATCTTTTGACCTGCCGCATTACGCAGATGACCATTGAGGTCATGTAAGTCTCCATTCTCATTCTGAACCAATACTAAAGTCGCAACCATCTGAACTCGTCTGCTACTGTCGATCGATGCGGGTAAGTTGATGTCGATCGATGAGGTGTAATCAATGTCGGTCGATGCTCGAGTTCTGATGTCAGTCGATGATGTACGTAAAGAAGTGTCGGTCGACGCTATGTAGGTGTGGTCGATCGACGCTTTTCGTCTTTCTTTGCGGATCGTACGTTCGAGTTTCTCTGGGCCTGATAATAGTAGTTCTTGTCCTTTATTGCTCCTGGTACTCTTTTGCATGTACCTGAATAATAAAGAAAAATAAAAATAAACCTAGACTAAATCGTAGAAGTCAAATCTAATGGCAATCAATACTCCCCAGTAACGGCGCCAAATTTGAAATGGTGTGTTTATTGTTCTAGCAGGGTATGAATATCCTAAGCAATTAACTATCAAATTAACCCTAATCTTAACACACAAATAATACTCTTGCCAAGAGAGATCATGTGTAATACTTAAGGATCGAATCCATAGAGAGCAATGACAAACAATGTATTTCTTATTTCTAAAGACTAAGCTAGGTAAATATATATATTAGTTGCAAAGAATCAATTTAAGAAAATATTCCTTATTAGAAGGAATATGTGCAATATGGAAATGTAAATATGATAATAATATAAATATGGAAATATTCTATTAAACTAACTAGATGCAATAAGTATGCTAGACTTAGGGTTTCAAGCTTAATGGATTATAGGGAATAGGAAGTACGAAACTGTAAATATTCTAGAACTCAAATATTAACTTATGACCCTTTTAACTTCAATTCTCATATGCGAGCAAAGGAAAGACCATCGATCGATGACTAAGACCTTATGTCGATCGATGGTGAAATCAGAAGGAACTGTGAACGAGATTTGATATGTTCACCAAACTAATTAGACCAGCTCTTGCATGCGCCTAACAACCTAGCTCAATGGAGTTTATTCTGGCACAGAACCTACTCTCGTAGTCGTCCATATCCTACTTTCGAGATCCTAGTTAGCTACTGTAGAATGAAAGCATTAAGCACAACTCAATCGATCGATATTAACCTAACCTAGCAATCTTACTTTTGGGCTAATCCATGATTGCTATCATTCAATCCTAAATATAGTTGATAACTACTTAGACATAATCAAAACAAGAACAATAGTTTGAATATAATGCATAAATAAAATACTGAGGTTCTAATACAAATCTCTCTAAGGAGTTATAAATCTTCTCCCTTAAAACTATAATAATAACTAAACTCTCTATCTCTCTCTCTCTCTCTCTCTCTCTCTCTCTCTCTCTCTCTCTCTCTCTCTCTCTCTCTCTCTCTCTCTCTCTCTCTCTCTCTCTCTCTCCCTCTCTATCTTTTCTCTATAAAGCATAAATATAAAGGCCTTAAAATCTAGGTCAAAACTCATCCAGGGCATCTTCGTCATTTGTCTATAACTTGGGCTTGAGATTGGCTGTCCGTGATTTAGCTGTCGGTTGATGAAAAGTGTGTAGCATCGATCGACCTTGGTCTTGTAACATCGGTCGATGACAAGTTCGTGTCGTCGATCGACGACTGTCTTGTACTTCGACTCTCTAGCTGATCAGCTACAAATTCTTCTCCTCTAAATGTTCCAAAACCTCTAAGTACCTCCATATATCTCCAAAACGTACATGAACCTGTAAAGACCCTAAAACATAGTCTAGACACACATAATAGACCCTAAATAGAACTTATAAATTGGCCTAAAACTGGTAATAATTAGGCTATATCATTGTGTTACCTCAATCCTAAGATAGTAAGTTAACCTACCTAGGTAACTCATCTCAAATTTGCTTTCCATCTCCCTTTTAAACTCATTTATTGTCTTCATACATGTTCCTGTAACGAAACGATCGTCAACATACACAACAACAAGTAGAAGACTTCCACCCACTTCCTTTATGTAAACCGATGGCTCCTTAAGGCATCTTGTGAACATAAAACCAATCAAGATCTTGTTTAGTTTATCATTCCAAGCTATGGGTGCTTGCTTTAACCCATACAAAGTTTTCTTGAGTTTATGCACCTTGTCTTCGCTTCCTTTTACTTCAAAACCTTCTGGTTGCATGACATAGACAGTATCCTTCAGCTATGTGTGTAAGAAGGCAGTATTTTCATAATGATAATGTATTTCCTAACCAATTTTTGCTGCGAGGTTAAAATATATTGTCTCGATCCATGCTAGAGGGGCGAAACTTCTTCATAGTCTATTCCATATCTTTGAACGTATCCCTTAACAACAAGTCGATATTTGTATTTGTTGATGCTTCCATCGGAGTTCCTTTTGATTTTGAATACCCACTTTACGCCTATTGGTTTTTCTCCTAGCAGAAGGTCCACAAGACTCCACGAATCAAGTTTTGTAATTGATTCTATTTCATCTTCACACGCACACAACCATTTCATGTAGGGTTGGGCATTCGGGTACCCATTCAGGTTCGGGTCGGGTATTTTGGAGTTTTGGGTATTTCGGTATAGGGATATTAAACCCGTTCGGGTATTTCTACACTTTAGATCGGGTTTGGGTATTCAGATATAACCAAAAATTGAAGGTTTTGATTAAAAAAAAACTAAAGACACATGATTCTTGCAAAAAAAAAGAATATTCCTCTTCTCGTTTTTGTTAAATAACACGATCGAGTAACAAGATCGAGAGTAACAAGACAAATCTATGGATGGAAAATATCCTCCGGTGAAGAATGACAATACGGTGTGAAGTGGCTCCGGTTACAACAGTGAAGTTTATGGTTGTGATCATTGTTATGATTAACGTCTCTGAGAAACCACATCGGTATCGTGAAAAAAACAATATTTTAGAGAATAAGATTTTGTAGGGAAAGAATATGAGAGATAGTGCCTTAATCTTTCACGTTTAGGAAGGAGATATTATATATATATATATATCATACGTTTAGGTTACGAAAATAGTATTTTTGCATTGATTTTACAATATTAACTAAACCACAATTGGTTAAGGATAATTACTCACTATAATTTGAATGAGAAATGTAGATTTAGGCTAAGATATACATATGTTCGGATGACTTTGGGTATTTTTTGGGTTTCAGATATACCGATCGGGGTCGGGTATCCAAACTTTTTCAATACAAAACCCGATTGGGTATTTTGCTACTTCGGTTCGAATTCGGGTTTTTCGGATCGGATATCGGGTAAGATGCCCATGCCTAGCGAGATATCATCAGTCTACATAATGTAGAAGAAAAAGACTTCAAGTTTAAAAGGGAGAATGTTGGAGTAAACTTGAACACATCTTGAGAAAGAAGCAATCCTAACCTTAAGTTAGTTATGGTGATCAAGGAGATAAGAGTCAAAGTGTCTTTAGGAGTTATCTAAACATATGTGATTACTAATAGAATTAGGATAATATACACGTGTATATAAATATCGAGAGATGATATGTGTGTGAATTTGTGAGATCGAGAGCTTAAATTTTGAGTGAATTTATTAAGAAGAAAGTTCTTATTATCTATGAGTTCATATCAAAAGTTAGATAAAAATACTAATTAGTTATGCTCAGTATGTCATGAGAAAGTTATGTTCATAACTTAATTTACTTCATTTACTAGTAAAAATAATCTACGTTTTGCATGAAACGAAATTTAAAAAAATGAATTTTGAATCATAATATTAAATCAGATATGATAAAGATCTAGGAAATTTGAATCGTTACATAAAATAAAAGAGAATTTAATGTAATAGAACATATCAGAATTTTGAATAGATTATTTCCATATTGTTTTTAACTTTTGTGTTGATTGTTCTACTTGATTAGATATACTTGATTGTATATGTATATAATATTACATTTTACTATTTGGGTTATTATAAAAACGAAAGTCCACTAATAATACAATTACAACCCAAGGCCCACATTTACCACTGCGATTAATAGTTGATAATGAAAAGTATTTTTTCGTATAACCCATCTAAATAATACATTGAGCTCAAAAAATATATATTAAAAACAAATCAATCGAAATTGAAATTGACAAAAAGGATAGGCTTTCTCTAAAATGAACTAAAATTTATTTTTTTCACCAAAAAATTTTCTTAATCGGTTTTCTAGATACTCATCCTATTGATCTAAATATGTTCTATTTCATATATATAGTTCATGAACCGTCGATTTCATATCTACAAACCCTTGTTGACGAAATAGAGACTGCTTTGACGAGATATGTCTTCGTTACATTCCCTTGGTTGCATCTTGATAGCTAATTCAATGACATTGAGGGTTTCGAAGATCTTGAGGTAAGTATACAAACTTGTATTTTTGCATTTTGATTAGAAGAATGAATTATAAGGCACAACAGATTGAACATATTTAGGACATTAGGAATAGGGAGCGATTTACACTGAAAGATAGTTGTCAAGTTGTTTTTACATTGAAAGAAAGTTAATGCTACTGAGGTAGTTTTTTGTGTGAAAAGACTTAATGTACCCTTCAAAAAGGTAACGGTGGGGTTTGTGTTATGGTTAGATTCTTTATTGGTTATTTCACTTGGTTACGATTTTGAAATTCGAAAAAGGGATGAGAAGATAATATCTGGTGGACCTATATGAGATTTAACCAGTTTTAATTTTTTCATTTGGGTACAATTGAAACTAAATTTATTTTATTTACTGCTTACCTTTTACCGATTGGAGAGAGAGGGGAAACCGAAGAGACGACGAAGAAGACTTGAAACAGGGGCGATTCCCGGCGAAGCATGTTCCGAAGCAAGGATGTTGAGACGACGGAGCCGTCGTGGGAAAGAGAAAGCTGACAGTAAGTTTGCCAACGGTGGATTTTTTGTAGATCTAAGAGGCGCATTTTGTTGATTTTTTTTTGTTTGTTGAGCAGAATCGGCGGAGGTAGAGGACAATAAAGAAAGTCTACCAGAGCGGTTATTTTCGACGGACCGGTTCCCAAGTGAGAGGGTTAATATGTACTCCACCATCGACTACCTTTTGGCGGTGAGAGACGCACTCAAGGGGACGGCGGAGATGGAGAAATTAATGGGGTCTTGCTTTGAAACCTCTTTAATATGACTGCTCATAGGGTATTGATGGGGAGAGTGGTTCATGGTTTGTTGAGTAGGCAAGTGGTAACCAAGAAGAAGTACGAAATGTGGCCGGTATTTGGGGGGAAACCGCTTCGGTTCTCCTTGGTTGAGTTCGGAGAAGTGACTGGTGTGCCTTGTGGTGAGTTTGAAGATGGGTATATTACTGACTACCAATTTCCGCAGAAGGAGGAGAATTACGAGTATTGGGAGAGACTGATCGGAAGTAACAGGGACGTGACAATTGAAGATCTTTTGGCGTACACTGAGATTGTGCTTGATAATAATTATTGATGGTGTGCTGGTGGCGACATTTCAAAAACCAAGGCAAACACTAAAGTATGTGAACCTAGTTGAGAATCTGAAGAAATTATTTGGTTTCCAATGGGGAAGAGAGTCATTTTTGTGGACAATCAGTACGATGATACCAGCGCCGAAGTTGTGGGGTAAGTGTGAAGACCCAAATGGAGATCTATGTACGAATCTGAGACAGGAGACCTTGAGATTGCATGGATTCCCTTTAGCGTTACAGTTGGTGGAATTTGAGGCTATACCACAATTGCTTAACCGGGCTGCTGGTGCTGATAGCATCAGTTTGTTTCCTTGGGCAGGCGTTGCCACAACATGCTGGTATGACTGTGGCTTATGTACGGAAGGTCGAACACACGTAGGGGTAAGTTTGTAATCTTTGTTCTATGTGTAAATAGATGAATAGTGTACATGTTGATAATCTAGATTTGGAGGGTTAGTTTACTGAAAAAGTTGGTAGTGCTGTAAGGGCTTGTGGGGTGTACAATGTTATGATAGTGTACACGTGTACGGTGGAGAAGTTGTGACCTGGACATTGTAAGGTCCGTGTGTAGACGTGGACATTTTCTTGAGTGTACTGTTTTAAGAAGTTGTGTAAGGGGTTAGTGTGCATGTTTTGTTTTAAGAAGGTGTGAAAATGTACACTTTTGCACTTTTCTAACATATGTACATATGGACAATATATGTATATATGCACATGATAACTTGGTTGGATGTATATGTAGATATCAATAGTTGTGAATCAATAAATTGTCAAAAATAAATATATACATTTGTTACCCAAAAGTAATAATGTAAAAATAAAAAAAAGTTTGTATACTCCATATATATATTAGAAAATCAAATGTTGTATTTAAAGTGCTTAATGTCCAGGATGACTGAGTGAAAACTATCTATCTTTCTAGCAAATAACAAGATTAAAAATTTACAGAAATTGAGTATATAAATTTTCATGAAGATTATGAATGTTTTAATGAGTACACCTTGGATTATCCACATTATGGATATACATATGTTAACTTGTTGATAACTTCTACAATAGAGTAAACGAGACGTTATATAGTTGCTGGTGTACTACTTAGTTGGGTACACCATTTGAAGTGTACACGTATGCATCGAAAGTGAATCAATAGAATAGTTATTGTATATGATAAATGAACAATACATTAATGTTGTGGTGAGACTGTACATAAGTATGTTGGATTAGCGATTTTTGAATCAAAAAATGGTTGTAAGTCATATGTTATGTCAAATAGAGGGAGTCTGCCCAAAATCTTTTTCACTGATATCAACAAGGTTCCTAGGATAGTCCTAGTGATGGTTAGGATATAAAGCACAATAATTCTTAATTGTTGTACATATGACACATGTGTGTACATAGAATATAACATCTACACGATGTGTGAGTAATGGTGTACACGAGTTTGTGTGAATAATATTATTGTACATGTGCACATGCATGAATTAGTGGTTTGTGTAGCTTAAGTGTTGCCAAATGCGGATACTAAATTAGGTGTACACATGTACATTGTTAAGTTGATGTACACATGTACCTTATAAATTTGGTGTACACATGTACATCGTATAAGATATACATTTTAAAAAGCTTACAAAAAGGTTTCTGGAAATATAGAAAACATTATGAAACACATTACATCCCAAAACATGAAAAAAGTTAAAAACATCATTAAACAGAAAATTCTGAAAGTGGTAAACGTACTATCCAAAAAGTTAAGCTACTACTTCTGACTCAATAATAAACTTACATGAATCTCAACAAGTGATTCAGATCTCATGACTCCAAAATTGAAAACCATAAAGATTTGAGTAATAAACTTAAATGAACATTGTACTTTTTATAGTTGAGCTAATGAAGATACACTCTTGAATTTTGGACAATATATGTGAGACAATGAATTATCCTTTTCGTGTTTCCACTTCATTTATTGGTTCGTGGTGCAGCGTCAAAAGTTGGGAAGACTGAAACAAACAACATGGATGTGGGTAGTTTTGGACAGAGGCATGTCTATTGCTTGCGTTCAAAATTTGTTACCTTATGTACAACAAAGAACACTTAACAAATATGTACATTGATGTAGGGCTACCCAATGTACGATCCATATATACATCAATTTAGAACGTTCTCGACTTTTTTTTACTTCTGTTTCTTACCCTCAAAATTGGTTTCTAATGTACAACAAATAAAGAACTGTCAACATGGAAACGTATTCCTCATAATCAAAGTATACATTAATATTCCTATCCACATGTACACGGAATCACGTGTACACCTTATATAAGGTATCCACATGTACCTCATATACGGTATCCACATGTACCTCATATTCGGTATCCATATTTACACCTCGTACATGATATTCACATGTACACCTTTAACCTATACGATTGAATATTTATATTAACTCATTAATAACAGATAAGTCAATGCAGTTTATCTAGAACACAACATTATTGGTCACCATGAGTCACTTAAAACGGTTAGCTTGCTCAACCTAGAAAGGTAGACCAATTTCAAGACCAAATCAGAATCTGACTTACAATTGAATTTGAGGAAAAAAAATACAAGCCTCTTGAATAACTGTAAAAAGACTTTATCCACTTGACTTGCTTGCTCATCCATTAAAACCCCCTCCAAAAGCCTGCAATCATCTCCGACGGAATCAACTTCCTCTGGTCTATCTCGACCTAGAGGATCAGACTCAGAATGAAGCACTGGACTGAGGGTCTTGAGAAGAAAACATGCAGGGTCGTTAGAGATCTGAAGCACATGGTCGTTAGAGATCTGAAAAGGAGTCATAAACGAAATTCACCAACAGACTCAGTCACCATCTATTCATAAACCAACATATCTTTGTGATATGAAAAGCTCTTTGAAAGCAACTCACTAATCTGGTTTGTTTATTTTTTTTTGAGAATAACGAAAAAAAATCTGATGAAGGTGAAAGCTCGGACTGTAGAATGAATCTGGACCATCAAAATTAAAATTTCAAAAGTAAATCTAATGTTCAGTATATGTGGTAGATATAAATCTTGTCAGTTGTGTCAGAATTAAATTAATTTGGACCGTTGATGAAAAAAAGAGATGTGTGGTTGCAGTTTGTTCTCGCTAATACAAAACTTTTTCTGGTTTCATTAAGTAACCATAAAACTCGTTAGGAGTTAACTAGTTTCTTAAGGGAAAAAAGAAGTTGTTACAAAAAAATGTCTTGGTAGATGAATGTGATCTATAATGTTAATAAGACTTAGCAAATTGTCTCTGATTGTAATTTCTTCTTAGGAATATGCATGATGTTTATTGAGGTTTAACTATTCGTCATTCATAAAATTTTATTACATAATTTTAATTATAAAAATGTTTTCAAAAATGTCTAAAACAAAATTTTGAAACTGTAATATACAGTGAATTATCACCTAGTCATGAATGAAACCAAAATGAACTACTTGGAATCATGTCATAGTATATACAAATTAAATTAGAGATTAGTAAAACTTTTAGTTCTTACTGCAGAACAAAAGAACAATCAGAAGTGATCCAACTCAAATTTTGCTTAATTGATCTGAAATAGTGTATTTCTAGAATATGAGGGTCGAATAAAATCTGAGAACATCCTTCTACATTGGTCATATGTTTAAAGCCAGCTATATAAAATCACTTAGAATATGTAAACATAATTACCAATAAGCTTATGGGTTTCAAACTTCTTACAAATTTAAACTTATCTTCAGTCCACTTTATTCTCCGTAGCTTTAATACACAAAGAACAACAATAATCGATGTAAAAACCCAAAAATCATGCAATTGTTCGGCTTGAACACTATACGAAACACACTTGATTTGAGTGAATCTGTTATTTATGGTAAAGTAAGAACATTGTTGTCTATTTCTAATAAGCTAGATAAGAAAAATAAGATAAAAAAGCTTAAAGAGCACAAACTCAATATTTATTAGGGAGAATTAAATTATGGAGTTCTCTAGACGATACATGTCACATGTTTCCTCTTCTTCAACATATTGAATATCTCTTACTCCAACTAAAGCTCCATAGAGGTTTACGTGTCATATAAAAGATTGGTTAAACATGCTTAGGTATACTTTGGAAGATATTAATAACAAATAAATACTTAATAACCAGTGAATTTTTTTTAACAAAATACAAACATATATTTATTCATATAAGTATCATTTCAAAATAACAAATAGCAACCTTTGGTAATAAAGTATTTTCTCTAATACTTATGTATTTTCATTCTAAATATATATATTATTGATTAAACTTTAGATCATTTAACTTATAATCACACAAAGTTATATTATAACTGACTAAACGTAATTGTGAAAAGTATGCACCGGTTAATTTCAAAAATCAAATCTTCATCATCAAAAGCTGCCTCTAATAGTTATAATATTGATATGGAAAGTTCTATATGTTTCTCATGTCTATTCATCCTATATTTATAGTGTGTGTTGTACAACACTTGGCTTAAAATCCCATCATTCTTTCCAAGAATATTTTGTATTCTTTGTTTAATAAATGGATAAACGTTCAGTAACCGTAATTCATTAGCGCAAGAGATTACTCGATGAAGTTAATGATTTGCCTTCAAAAGTACCAAGACTGTCGAATACTTATCTGCATGATCAAAGATCCATAATTCCACAATTTTTCAACGAAAAAGGTTATTACGTGTTTCGTATATTTTTTTAAATATACTACTTACAAATTTAATATTCTAGCTATATTTGAATATATAAATTTAAATATTTATTTATGTAGGGAGTTCGTCATCATTTCCAGTTTATGGTAAACATATTATCTTTTATATTTTCAAACTATGGTTATCCAACATTGGATGTTTTTTTTTGTTGGGATACCAACCTCATATGATTATTTTTACTCTCATATATAGTAAATCGATCGATATTCATTCCTTATATGTTAATTTAGAAGTTTTAAACTATCAATCTCGATGGCCACTATTTCAATCGGTAGATACAGTGATGGTTATTATCGAGTAAAATAAACAAGATTTCATTAATAATATCAATCCTAATTAATTTTAAAGGATGCTTCTTTTCATTATAATTTAACTCATGTCTCTTTATTGTAACTTTTTTTATAATAATTTTGGTACCTTTTAGTTTATAAGGGATGTGTCTTTTTATCTTAAAATTTTATTTGAAATCTTAATTAATATGAAATTTGTGGGTTTTCAATATTTAATTATTTCAAATGGTTTTGAAAAAAAATGTAGATATGTTTTTTTATCATATGAATGTTTTTAGTTAGGGTATTTTTGTAATGATGTGTCTCTTCAAAAATATGTAAAAATATTATTTTAAAATAACTACATATTATCTGAAAAGTTGTAGCTTTGTAAATAATAGAAATCCTAATTAATTCTAAAGGATGTGTCTTTTCATTATCATTTAACTCATGTCTCTTTATTGTACATTTTTGTTAATAATAATTAGTGGCATATGCTTTTAAGTATATAAAAGTATATTCTAAAAAGTGGCATATGCTTTTTAGTAAAATTAGTTCACGGTAATAACTTAAAAATGCATATACACTTTAATTTGTGTGTTTTTACTAACTGGTACTAACACATTTGTAATTTTATTACAATTAATTTATGAAAAATCTTTAAAAATATAAATGCGTGTAAGATGATTTTGTAGCATATTTATTTTCAAAAAAACAATACTATAAAATATGACATATATTTATTTTATAATATGAGTTTGTTCCTTACCTAGTAATATAATAAATATCAATATTATTAAAACTGAAGTGACTTTTACTACTGTTTGGAAACATATATAAAAATATTAAAATGATTATGTTTGAAAACATGAATAGGAGTACTAAAAAAGAATAGAGATTGTTTGAAAACATGGATAATAATATTAAGAAGAAGTATGTTTGGAAATATAAATAGCAGTATTAAAAAAATTTTAATCTTAATAGACTTCTTATTAATCATATTTAATTTTGCATAATATTGATTTTGTCTATTATTTACTAAGCAATAAACATTTCAATATGATAAATAGATTATGAAAAATATATGATACATATTCCAGTTACATACACGTAATTAAATGATCACATTTACATTATATAATATGATTTATAAATATAATAATATGAAATTCATTATATGGTGAAAATATAAAATATAGAACACTTAAAATAGGGAGAATTGCCAAGTGTGACTCAAAACTTGGAGTCAAACCCAAAAGAATGCCCAAACTTGGGTCAAAGGCAAAAGTAACTTAAAAGGCTATTGAAATTACAACTATCCTCTTGTTTACAAACAAAAAACGGATTTTTTTTTTACGTTTCTAACCCTCGCAAGTCGTCTGAACAGACGACTTTAAAATAAGTCGTCCAGACGACTTAACTGAAAGTCGTCTGGACAGTTATTCTTAAACATAATTTAAAAATTTTGTAAAAAATATTTTGATAAGTGAAAAATGAGAATTATGTAATTAACATATGTCTTAAGAGATATAAATTAAGATATAACAAATTTCAATTGTTTTCAGCATAGATGAGTGAAAGTAGTGAGTCATGATATTCTTTAGTTTATGTTTCATCAACATATGTTTTAGTATTGTATGTGTTCTTAGGGTTAGATTTTGGAAAGCATTAAAACCGTTTTTGCAAAATTTAAAAATTACCTAACCGTGTTCATTTATGTGTATAGTAAACACTATTGAAGTATAATTTGATTTTATAACGTGGTTAGTTAGTTAATTTAGTCATTTTAGTTTAGGGGTTCATTTTAGGGTCTGGGACGACTTAATATTTAGTCGTCTGTAAACGGACGACTAAATATTAAGTCGTCTGATGTACATTATCCGCCAGACGACTTATTTTTAAGTCGTCTAACCGGACCAAACCTTAAATTTTACCATTGTACTTTTAAAGGTAACCGGATTATTTACCCAATATATAAGGTGATTTTTTTTTGTTAATTTTTCGCAAAATTCAGAAACCCTAACAGTTCTCTCTCAAAGGCGATATCAAAGGCGATTTCGAATTCCCACTATTTCCGAACAAACCATCGTTCTCAACGTCGGCTACGTATCTCACTTCATTCTCACCGTTCTCACCGCCGCTTCCTCTAAACACGAGCGCCGCCGCTTCTTCTAAACCCTAGCGCTGCCGCTTCTTCTAAACCCTAGCGCCGCCGCTTCCTCCAAACCCTAGCGCCGCCGCTTCCACTATTTCCGAACAAACCGACGCCCTCACCACCGTGCTCACCAACGTTCTCACCGCTGCTTCCTCTAAACACTAGCGCCGTTTAACATAAAAAGTTGTCTCTATCAATTTACTCATTCTCACCGTTTCACGTTTATTTTTTCAGATCTATAACCGCAATGACGAGTACTCCTTCTGCGACTAATCAGGTCCGCTTTAAATTTTTCTACTGGAAGACTTGTAATTTAAGTCGTCTGAAAAGTCTTCCAACTGGACGACTTAGTAGACAACTTAAATATAAGTCGTCCAGCAGGAAGACTTTCCAGACGACTTAATTATAAGTCGTCTACTAAGTCGTCCAGTTGGAAGACTTTCCAGACGACTTAATTATAAGTCGTCTACTAAGTCGTCTTGTTAGATTTAGCTTGTTTAGCTTATCTCTATTGTTGTCTTTGATTATTTTGCAGACAAAGAAGATGGATATTCCAGAACTCCCCCGTAGGTTATACACATTAGAGGAAGAGCCAGAAGCCCAAAATAACATTTCGTATCATACGGATAATAGTAAGTTGCATACTGCTCTTAGGGAAGCTCTTACTGATGACGAATTTGAAGAGCTCAAGGAGTCGAGTTTGGGAGTTTTCATCAAATTCAAGGAGCAGGGATTTGGTTGGGCTTCAAGGCTGGTTCACTACATGCTCAGTTTCCAGCTAGACATTAAGAAGAAGTATGAGATGTGGTCTCTCGTTGGTCCAAAACCTTTGAGGTTTTCACTGTTAGAGTTTGAAAACCTCACTGGTCTAAACTACGATTACATCGAGGACCTTGAGAGACCAAAATATGAAGTTACCAAAGAGATGGTTTCTTTCTGGGGGATGCTGGGAGTTCATCTGGAAGCTGGGCCAACTACTGATCAGATAATAGCAGCACTGAAGAGATGCGAGGATTGGTCCCTGGAAGATCGCAAGCGGCTCGCGTACTTTTCCATTTTCACTAGATTCATTGAAGGGAGAAAGTTTTCAACCGGTACACGATCTAGTCTTGCAAGGCTAGTGATGGATTTAGAACGATTTGAGAATTATCCATGGGGGAGAGTCGCGTTTAAGGTGCTGATGGACTCTTTGTGGAACAAAGATATTACTGGCTGTTACACCGTGGATGGGTTTATACAAGTTCTTCAGGTCTGGGTGTACACAGCTATGCCGGAATTGGGTGCTAGTATTGGTGTTCCCAGAGCAAACAGTCTGTCTCCACCGATATTGGCTTACGAGGGCAGCAGAGGCCGCAGATCAATGAAAGCTGCTATTTTCAAACAAGTATTTACTTCAATCCAAAAGACTGTGCAGACGACTTATATTAAAGTCGTCTGGAAAGTCTTCCAGCTGGACGACTTAGTAGACGACTTATTATAAGTCGTCTGGAAGGTCGTCCAGCTGGACGACTTACCGGACGACTTAATTAAGTCGTCTGGAAAGTCTTCTAGCTGGACGACTTAGTAGATGACTTATTATAAGTCGTCTGGAAGGTCGTCCAGCTGGACGACTTATAATTAAGTCGTCTATTTAGTCTTTTTTTTCAAATATCTAACTCGATTCTTCTATTTACTGCAGACCTGCGTGATCAACTTTGTTGAGAAGGACATTAGTGAAATGTGCCCAAAATGGGACTCTGAGGTTGAGGACCTGCCCGCGGAGAACATCATTAAAGTCATGTATGATCGGAGACCGTGGAAGTGGACCATGGATTGCTGGGAAGTCACTGGTACTAAGGTTTATACAAAACCTAAGGTTGTGACTCCATCGAAGAAAGCCAAGGAGATGGTTTTGGTGAAGGAGGAGGAAGACAATCCAAGACCTCTGAAGAAAGCTCGTAAAGGGGCTCCTAAAGAGGCTAGTGAAGAGGCTAGTGAAGAGGCTAGTGGGATGACCAGAGAGGAGATGGCAAATATGTTCAAGGACGTAGTTGAATGCATTAAACATAGGTTTACGAAGTGCCTCAAGTTGATTAGGAAGTTGTCCGATAGGGTGGAAGCTGTGGAGAAGATGGTTGGTGTCACCAAAGCCAAACATACTACCCCTCGAGCCAAACAGACTACCCCTCAAGCCAAACAATCTGAGGTTAGTAACACATCCAGACAACTTTTATTTAAGTCGTCCATAGTCAACTAGTTGTCCAGAAAACTTATATTTAAGTCGTCCAGGGTTAACTAGTGTGCTATTTAGATTGTAGAGAGAAATTTGCGATGAGGCGAGCTCGGGAGGATAAAGCAGATGGTGTCTCCTCCAAAGACCAACCGAGCGTCGCTTCCACCAATCAACAACCAAGCGTTCCAGTTCCACAATCAAGCGTTCCAGTTTCAGAACAGAGCCTGGTTGTATTGGACAAAACAGCTCCCACTGCTTCGGACTTTGAGCTCGCGGGTGCTAGATACAGAGAGAAGTTGGATGCTTCTATGCGTGCAAGGAGTGAACGAGCGAAGAAACCTGCTCCCACGCAGATATCTCCTTATACGGCAGAGAAAAAGAAAGATAAAGTGGCAGCCTATAATCCATTTCCCCCACTAAACAGACCTAAGTTGAAGGAACTCGCTGATTGGTTGAAAACTGATCCGTAAGTGATTGCTTTACCCATAATAGCTTGATTTAGTCTACCAAAACTGATTGCTTTTTTGTTTGCAGTCATTATTTCACTAAGAAGGATGTCAAACTACGTACATCACCAACTTGGTGGTATCACATCCTCCGGACAGCCAAAGCATGGCTGGAAGACTGCGTAAGTGTTCTGCTTATCTTGTATCTTTGTCGTCTGGACTTAAATATAGGTCGTCTGGAAAGTCGTCTACAAAGTCGTCCAAGTAGACGACTTATCAGTAAGTCGTCTATTTGGACGACTTTGTAGACGACTTTCCAGACGACTTATATTTAAGTCGTCTGGTAAATATAAGTCGTCTGGTATCTTCTAACTTGTATTATTTTATATGCAGCATATAGATGCTTGGATTAATTTGCTGAGGCAGAGGTATCAGGAGAACCCACAGGCTTTCAGGAGCGAGCGAATGTGCTTCCTGGATCACAACTTTTCCCAGACTTAGAGAGACCACTATCCGAGATTCAAATTATCGGAACCCGATCACAGAGGTTTAGGAAGAATGCTACCTGGTGGGGCGTGGAATTATTATGATGGATCAGTACCATCATTTTGCCAATCAAAATAGGTGTGGGGGGAGGACATTGATGATATCTATGCGCCAGTGAACTTGAACAACACTCATTGGGTTGCTATTTGGATATCGATCCCTAAGAGGCACATAGTCGTCTGGGACAGCATACCTTCAGTTACGGCAGCAGAAGCATGGGATGAGGTAATGCAGCCTTTTCTCGAGATGGTCCCTTATCTGCTTGTTGAGTGCGCTGCCACCGAAGAACTACGGGTCACATACGGGTTGGAGCCATACACATATGAGAGACAGGTTAATGTACCCACGGCCAACAATGGTGATTGTGGTGTGTACGCTCTAAAGTACATTGAATGTCATGCTCTTGGGGTCCCCTTTAACGAAAGAGACTTTGCTAGGTCCAACTCGAAGAATATGAGGGATAAGATGGCGGTGGATATATTTACGGAGCTTCATGATCAGCATTTGAAAGAAAACAGGATGGTGATAAGTTCGTGGGCATGTATGATTAGATTTGTATTTGTTTTTGAACTTGTCTTTGTATTTGTTTTTGAACTTGTCTTTGTATTTGAACTTGATTTTGTAACGATTTGTATTTATTCTAGGCTCAAAAGAAATACAACAAAAGACAAACAAAAATCACATAAGTTTTAGTACACACCAAAAGCAACATAAGTTTTAGTCGTCTGAAAGGTTTTCCAGCTGGAGGACTTACAGTTAAGTCATCTGGAAGGTTTTCCAGCTGGACGACATACAGTTAAGTCATCTAGAAGGTTTTCCAGCTGGACGACTTACAGTTAAGTCGTCTGGAAGGTCTTTTAGATGGACGACTTTTAGTAGAAGGTCGTCTAAATTTTATAAAATACACTGGACGACTTAGTAGAAGGTCGTCTAAAAATAAAATACACTTGAAGGGATAGTAGAAGGTAGTCTAAAAATGTCATACACTGGACGACTTAGTAGAAGGTCGTCTAAAAATAAAATACACTGGACGACTTAGTAGAAGGTCGTCTAAAAATAAAATACACTGGACGACTTAGTAGAAGGTCGTCTAAAAATAAAATACACTGGACGACTTAGTAGAAGGTCGTCTAAAAATAAAATACGCTGGAGGACTTAGTAGAAGGTCTTCTCGACGATTTACTTGAAGGTTGTGTGGTAGATGAAACACTGGACGACTTATATATAAGTCGTCTGGACGGGTAATCAAGACTGGACGACTTAAATCTAGGTCGTCTGGACGACTAGTCAACTGGTTGTGTACATTTTTGTTTCGTATGGCCAGTTTCCTTGCAGTTTGAGCATCTATAAGCCATGTGTTTCTTCCTGGATTTGTGTCCTCTCATCCTATGCTCCAACAAAGATTGCCATCTTGATTTCTTCTGTCTCCCCGGACCACGCTTTACGTCTGGAGGAAAACATTCTCGTTCCTCAATATGTTGTGACACGATAGGATATATATTCTCTAAGTATCCTGCATACAAATAATTCTTTGAGTACACTGGTCATACAAGTGTGGAGATATGCAAACCAACATGTGTTCCAGCAGCTATAGCATGAGAGCAAGGTATTTTTTCCACTGCATAGACACCACAATCACACTTTGCATGTTCCAAATCAGCCACACAATCCATTTTTCCACCTTTCACAAAGAATCGCTCTCCATCAATTGGTTGGACCGTCATCGTATCCGCTATCTCTGTTCGAACAGCAAGCAAGTATTCAACACCCCGGCTATGTTGAGTTGTGAGACTCAAAGCATCTTGTCTCCTTTTCCAATACCATTTTCCTAACTTCTCCCTTATGAACTCCAGCAGGAACGGAATCGGAAATCCTCTTGCTCGCTTCAGTGCGGAATTAATAGATTCAGCGATGTTGCTTGTTTTTATGTTGTACTTGTTACCCTTACAATAAACCCTTGACCATAGGCTGGCGTCGGCATTTTCCAAATACGTTACAAGTTCCGGGTTTGCACTCCATATCTCAGCCATGTACCGGTCAAAATCGTAAACCGTGTGAGCATAAGCAGCTCCTTTCACCAAGTACAAGAGATGTTTCCCTTTAAATTTTTTGACAATGTTATCTTGAAGGTGATAATAACATATTCCTCGGGTTGCCCAAGGAAACACCTAATCACACGCACTTTTAATGGCCGCGTGCCGGTCGGAGACTATCACCAGAGGCTTGTCATGAGATATACAACTAGCCAATTTTGTGAAAAACCATTCCCAAGAAGGATCATCTTCAGCATCCACGATCCCAAAAGCCAATGGGAATATCTGAAAATTCTCATCTTGTGCGGCTGCAACTAACATAACACCTCCATACTTTCCACTTAGGTGAGTTCCATCCACCACAATGACCCTTCTCTGATACTTAAAACCTTTGAAAGAAGCTCCAAAAGAGAGAAATAGATACTTAAATCTTTTCATAGAATAAAGTTCTATAGCCGTGATAGAATCATGATTTGCAATGGAGATTTGCTCGAGATATGATGGCAGACGCGAATACCCTTCTTATGCTGATCCTCTCACCAATGTTTGTGCATATAACAGTGCTCTGTATGAAGTGGTATAATCAAGTGCCATGCCAAACATGTTCCTCATTGCATCAGTGATATGTTGCGGAGTTATCCCATCAATGATTCCAACACGATCAATGAAAAGACTACCAACATACTTCGGAGTACAGTGTCTCCGCTGAGCGATTCGGTCTCCCACTGAGTATAAATGTTTTTCCACATACTTTGTTACCCAAAACGTGTTTGTCCCATGTTTCACACTCGCTCTGATCTTCCATCCACAACCGCTAACCCGACATGTTGCCACAAGGAGAGTTTTCGTTGATTTGTATATTCTGAAAGAAAACCTACCCCTCACTGCTGCCAACCGCAGCTCTGAAAGCAGTGCATCCTTGCTAACAAAACTCTGGTTGACATAGATA
Organism: Moricandia moricandioides; assembly: GCA_905132885.1. Classification (NCBI taxonomy): domain Eukaryota; kingdom Viridiplantae; phylum Streptophyta; class Magnoliopsida; order Brassicales; family Brassicaceae; genus Moricandia; species Moricandia moricandioides. Next base: position 76,990 of record CAJHQQ010000149.1, read on the forward strand.
CTGGTACCATCCGATTTTCCTCCTTCAATAGCATTTGTCTTACCATATGTCTTTTCGATTTCTTCAAAACAAATATTATCATCATCTTCCTCGTCCTCATCTTGAACCTTTCCATAAAGACTGTAATCCCCACCATTCTGATCCGTTTCACCAACAATAGAGTTATCAGCATCCTCCTCCCCATTTTCCTCCTCCCCATCTTGATCTTCATCTTCAACAAACTCATTATCACCAACATCTTCAAAACATTCATCAGTTTCATCATTATCACCAACATCTTCTTCCCATTCACCAGCTTCATCATTATCACCAACATCTTCAAACCATTCACCAGCTTCTTCCCTTTTCTCTGAAACCGTTTCCACCTTGCTGCGGCTTGATACACAAAGACATACTCTATGCGTTTTGAGTATCTCGAGCAAGTTTCGAACTTGTCTATCACTTGTAACATGAATGGGAGGACTGCCTGGAGCCATCATCATTTCTGCTGGTAATGAGTAGCTAATCTCCACAGTCACTGTTCTCATGTCCAGGTTATAATCTTCTTGAGCCATTGCAACAAGTTCAGCATGTGTTGAATCTTCATTCAATAAAAACAATCTTGCTCCTTTGAGATCATCAACCACAAAATCCCAACGGCAATCTTTCAACAACCATTCTCCATACACTGCATGTAACTGACGAATCATCTGCAAATATTCAAAATAAAACACATTAGTAAACATAGAGAAAATGAAGAAGTTCACTAAACATTGCCGCAGACGACATAGAAGTAAGTCGTCCAGAAGACTTAAAGGTAAGTCGTCTAAAGAGGTCACTTTTGCAATTGAAAATTAAATGGGACGACTTAATTCTAAGTCGTTCTAAGTCGTCCGGCTTCGTTTGTTAAAAAAAAAACGCCAGACGACTTATATATAAGTTGTCTACGAAAAACGAGCTAGTTTTGCATTTGACCGAATCGTGTCAGATCTTTGACTATTGCTGGACGACTTATAATTCAGTCGTCTCTGGGAAAGTTAAAATTTCAATTTTTTATTCAAACTAGACGACTTAAACGTAAGTCGTCCTAGGTTAGTTTTGTAATTGAAAAATAAAACTTGAAATTTAACTTTCTCCAGACGACTTAATTGAAAGTCGTCCAGCCAGACGACTTAATTTAAGGTCGTCCGGGTTAAGCAAGGTTTGACCAGAAAACTTGGGAAAATTTCTGGACAACTTTGCTTTCCCGGACGACTTTAAATTAAGGTTGAACTATTCATTAAAGGGCATTAAAAGATCCAAACATGTAGTACAAGGTTGTTGAACTATTCATGGTAGTGGCAATATTGTAAATACTTGAAGATGATGAGGTTGAGACAGTAAAGAAGCCATTTTCGAAAAACTAAAAAAAAAAAGTTAATGGCATTTTCGTAGATAAAATGCAGGTGTGGGGTGAAAATCTCAAAAAAAAATGAGTCAAAAAAAATGTTAGTTTTCTGTTTGACTCCAAGTTTTGAGTTACTTTTGCAATTCTCCCCTTAAAATAAAACATAAATACAAATTTATAAAAATTAATCTCCGCGATACAATTACAGTACAAAATAGTAACACATCTAAAATATATAATGGTCACGTAAAAACATATATATATATATATATATTTAATAATATATACTACCAATTGTACAAAATAAATATTTATATATAAAAATGTAAAAATAAATACCCGTTTGTAGGCGCGGGATTCAAGCTCTAGTCGTCATTAGATATATATATATATATATATATATATATATATATATATATATATATATATATATATATATATATATATATGTGTTTTTAATAATATATACTACCAATTGTACAAACTAAATATTTATATATAAAATGTAAAAAAAAATACCCGTTTGTAGGCGCGGGATTCAAGCTCTAGTCGTCATTAGAGATAAAGTAAGAGTTTCTTTTACCTATTTTATATAGAATTAGTATTTACCTTTTTTTGTCTAATTACTTTTGGTATGTAGAAGATGTGAATATATATATATATATATATATATATATATATATATATATATATATAGTACCTTCCTTTCAGACCACAGTGCAATCCGTAATTAAATATGTGAGTATATTTATTTTTAAATTTATTGTAGAGTTTTTGAAATTGTATAAATTCATACTAATATAGTAATTCAATATTTTCAGGAAACAATATCCACCTTTTAAGGATTAGGCGAAAGAAAACATATCACGTATCAACAGAGGTCGCTCACTTTCCTCTGACCGCGGCGGAGAAGGAGTTAGGTGGCTGACGGTGGTGGGTCGGAAGAAGGGAAGAGCTCACGATGGGTCGGCTTTTAGGGTTTAGTTTGCAAAGTATGACGAGTCATGTTCCCTTGGCCTCGTCGGCTGTCAACCGGAGGTGTTGGTGCGTGGCTTTGCTCTTGTCTTTCTGATTACAGGCGTGGACTGAATTGAAGGCTTTGAACTCAGATTAATAAAAGAGGGTGCGTGTGGTGGCAGTCGGTGAATACTCGAAGCGTTGGTAGCTCGACGCCTTAGCTCGCCCAGGTGAACTCCGAAGGATTCCTTGGAGGCGTGCCGGAGCTCCTATGGTGGATGCGTATTCCTAGGAGTGACTCAAGTGTTGGAGTCTTAATGAATCGTCTATGGTTTGGTCGGATTATGGAAATGAGGTCTTTCACTTCAATCAGGAGAAGCCGCGACATTGGCGTGGCGGTGCTCTGTAGAAGAAGCTCTATTTCAAGGTGGAACGTGGCGCGTCGCGAGCAGTACTGCTTGGTCAACGGGAAAGCTCTAAGCCTTGAGCCCTTGACTAAACCATATTGAGCAGTAAGGCATTCGCTGTACCGACCGAAGAGACAAATCCGACAGCTTTAATCCTCCTTTTACTTTGCAGAGGGAAAGCCAAATCATGGATCGAGCCATCACCCACGATTTTCTTAGATTCACATCTCTTGTCCCTAATTTTCGGATGTCCTTATGTGAGAATAGGCACCTAATGGTGTTGATGAAACTGATCATGCGTATCACTCCAGCTTTTTTGGTATCAGTTGCTTTGTTCTGTATTTGGAGTTCTCACTAATGGGTTCTTGTCAGTTAAGGATATACAATATGTAATCTGTTTTTTAGTGGTAGAATTAGGTGTTATACGAGACGGTCCATCTCGAGTCATGGGAATGACTCGTCTCGGCGTGGTAAAAAATACATCGACGTTTTGATTGGGTAGCATAAGATCCTTCTAAGTGTTCTAGGTGATACTAGATCTCGTTGATATATGTGGGATTGAAATCTTTTGATATTAAAATCTTGGAATCACTCAATTGGTAAATGAAAGTTGTGGTTGAACCAAAAAAAGGAAACATCTCATGTATCAATCACATTTAAACAACTGAATCATAAATAACTTTTAGAAGCTGCAACTCTAACATTAGTCCTTCACTTTTGAGAGAGATGTTTCCTAAACTCGATAAACTACAATTCCAAATTTTTAAAAAATTGGTTTTATTTTTCATCTGTGGCATTAATGGCCAAGTACTTTCTCTTATTAGAGGCAGTTGAAACCCTGCTTGGTGAGATGGCAACATAAGTGGTGCGACCACTGACCCACTTGTTCCTCTCTTCAAAATTTGGTTATTAAAATTATGTCTTTTTATTTGTTGCAGAAAATAATTCACCAGAATTTGAAAAATAAAAATACAAAATAGAACATAAACTATAGCTCAAGGAAATGGATACTAACAATTTGATAATCAATTTGCCAGAAGGTTAGTACCAAATCCTTAACTCATTGTAAAAGTCAGAGAATTATATAGAAAACCATTATGATAAAATGCAATCTGATTAAGAGGAAAATGAAGTTGTAAAAATAATAAATGGATATAGACGTTCCTTCATGATTGTGTCTTCTGTGATATTCCTATGCAAAGATATTACGATTACATGAATGTGATACTTTGTATAAATATTTATTAGTGATCCATATACAGATCAATAATAATAAATATATATAGTTTAATTATTATTTATTTATTCATGTAATTATTAGTTTAATTACTATTTGTTCAATATATATATATATATATATATAGTTTAATTATTTAACTGTAAAATCTTAAATGATCATACCTTTTCCCAACCATTGCTTCTTATTAGTGTTAGTGAGTATCTACAATGATATAAATATCAGTAACAACAAATAGGTTAGCATACGAATACAAACAAACATGAAATGATTCACTTACAAATAGTGAATGAGACTATATGCCAAATATCTTTTCATCTAAATTTTGGAATATTTTTTTGAAAACGACATTCATAGTTGATTTTGTGGTTTCCCATGATTGTTGGTGATACAAAATCTTTAATCCACACTTTCACTTCACCCTAAACACAACAACATACAATCATTTATGTGAAAAACTTGTCTCGGTAGATACATAACAACTTTTTCTAGTGTTTGTTCGTGGCTTTTGTTGATTTTCATTGCAAAAATAAAATTTTGTGGAAATTACCTACACCTCATTTTGAAGAAGCTTATCATTTGTCGTTGTGATCAATATACTATGTAAGAAGATTTTTTCACCAACTCTAGTTCCTATAAAAACTTTCGCTTCAACAATATGATTTTCCAATTAGGTTATCTGCAACCTAGTCTCATTGCACAATACTAAGATCAATATTTCTTAATAAGATAACTGGTGTACCAATCCTACGTCGTAGCTCATGTTTAGGAAGCCTAAATGTTTTTATACTATTAAGAAATTTCGAAGAGATAATATTCATCCTTCGAATTCTTATTAGATTGATCAATATTACCGGAGCATAAATCTATTGTTTCCTCACATGCACTACAGAAAATATGAGATGAATTAACCAACTATTAACAAACTGTTAAAATAGTGTTAGAAAAAAATCATTAAGCGAGAACATAAAAAGGACTACAATAGCTGTAAAATGTTTTTGGAGGCAAAATACTTAGTCATTTTTCCTTTTCCGCCATTCTTAGACTCGAAAATGCAAAATTGAGTCCCAGATTCGATTTATGATTTTTTTTATCTAAATGAAAATCGAAATGGGTTACTCTCCCATCAACACAGTCCTCTCCGAATCACCACCTTCCTCTCCCATCCGTCAGCTATCTCCACCTTGTCTCCGTCCAGCTCGTCTCCTCCTCGTCACTATTGGGCCAATTATCTTGATGGCCAATGTGAAAAGAAATGGGCGAAACCTTTATAGCATAAATTAATAAAGAAGAAGTCCCACATCGGGGAATAACAAGAAGAATGAGCAATATATATATTCTCACCCTTGTCTTTGTTAAAAGGCTTGGGAGAGAGAAATGCTCTCCACGCGAGCGCCGCCGTCCAGCCGTTTCGGTGTGGGTGTGGACTTGAGTTTGGGCTTAGATCTTGGGTTTTGGTGAAGGGCCATAGGCCCAATAAGGTTTTTTTTGGACCAAATTACTTTTGCTTTTTGGCCCATTTTTGAACCAAAAACAACATGATGTTTGTGTCCAAACGTTGCATTGTTTGTTTCTAAACAACATGCATTTCATCTGTTTGTCCAAGATACTTGTTTTAAACGAGAAAAATGGATCTTGGGGAGAAAGTTTTGTAACTCACTTTCCTTGATCTCCGCAAGATTTTCGACCATGTGCGGCAGCTGTTGCGGGAAGTGGCTCACCTCCGTCTCTTTAAATAAACCCGTCTCTCTCCTTCATTTCTTCACCTTTTTACAAAAATGAAAAATTCATCACAGCAAATCCTTTAGCGTAAGTCAATAGTTCGAGAGTGTTTTGTAGATTATTAGTTCAAAGGGACGTTCATGAGTGATGCGTGAATCGTCTATCATGATTGTATCCTAGGACTCTGTTTCGTACAAGTCTGTCTCACTATGGAGTGAATATTAAGAGTTAAGGAAATAAATTCATCTCGATTCCATGGTTGTTATCGAATTTCTTTTTTTATATCAGTTTTCATTTCTTCTCTTGAATTGTATATTTCCTTAACGTCGCTTTTATTTGTATCATTTACATCAATTCAATTTTACGACTTCTGCGGTTTTAACTGCTAAGCGCTTCTATTACATATAAACTTTAATCGGATTGATTCATTACGGTTTTGTAAACGATTTCTTAGAGGATTTATAAAATGGTTTGATTTTGTTATGAAACGAGTTTGGGACATGCTAAGGAACTTCCTCGAAATGTTTCATGTTTCTATACATGATCTTAGAATGCTATAAAACGATTTGTTTCCACGAACGTTTTCTAAAGCAAATTTGTGAAATAATCTAAAAGTCTACACAAACGGTTTCTACGAACGCTTTTAAGCGAGTTTGTAAAATGTTTTTAGACTTATATCGATATGATTTTGCGGTTTTTAACGCTTTAGTGATATACTAAAAACACGAGAAATAACAATCGATTTTAGACTATTATTTTATTAAAATAATATGTTATTTGTTGATTAGAGTTCTAATCCGCTTTCATGTTTTCTCAACAGAAAATGACGGATCTTAACAAAACTCCCATTGACACCACCAGTGATAAGCAAACTCGACTCAATGTTGCTCAAACTGATGCAACCGTGACAACCGCTGAAAGTTCTGATGAACTCAACTAAATCCCCACTTCCAGTCTTTAAATTTTCCATATTGTTAGCTTCTCTGATTCCCGTTATGATGCTTACTTTTGGCTTTAACCAAGTTGAAGATCTTTGACTCAGAAATATCCCAAAAAAAACTAGAAATGACCGATCTAACATAATGCACCATCCAGTCGGTTTCTCTTTGCCGAAAGAAAAATCCCTTCATATTTTGCCTTAAATGAAGGCTAAAATATGGTTTCCAAAACCCTCGTAATCCATGGTATTGGTACTGAATGAATTTCGACCAATCTTGAGCATGTGGCCACTTAATGGCCAATCCAAACAAGTTGCATTGCCCAACTATAATAACCTCCAAACAAGCCGTCATTTTGAGATCTTGTATTTCTTCCTCAAACTCTTTATGGACTTCCCATAGACGCTTTCTCTTACTCCCGTCATGACCTGGATAATAAAGGTCAGGCCAATTCTTTTGTGGCCATATACTAGTTTGTTATACGAGTCATTACAGTATATCTCTAACATCGCCACAAAATACGACAACTTTACCACAAAAAGGTGTTTCATATGTAGTTTTCATAATTTCACATAGACTACGATCTAGAGGTTCAAAGAAATGCTTGCTCAGCATGATTACTTCATGGTTATATCTTGCAAGTTGAGAATGTATTAGGATTTATTGGAATGCTAAACGTGGAAATAGCAGTTCTTCCACCATGTATCAATAAAGCGGCGATACGCTAGATGCAACATTAAGTACAACCTCACTTATTGAACCGACAATAGCTGAAAGAATATTCAACAAAAAGTTTTCCATGTTCCACCAAATCCGTGCACAAAATATTATCCCTCTCTTTCCTTGTAACGTAGCCTATAATCTCATAGTTAGTTGTTCTTTGCTCATCCATCAGTTGTAGCAACCATTAATCGTGCCGAAAATGCAATTCCTCTTGGGGATATTTAAGCTTATTTTGCAATAGCTTATTATCTTCTATGGACTGAGAGTTATCAGCGGGCTATGGAATCGTCTCTAACTTTTCTAATAAATTATTTTTAACTACGCATAATGTCTTCTATCATTACTAATGTTAAATTCAAAGTTGTTCGTCAGTCAAGATAAGACCTACAAAATTCAAATTCACATGATTTTGTAAACAAAATAGCAATCACTTATGAACAAAAATAACAGACAAAAAATGTTGCTCACCTAGGTTTCTACGCTTCTTTTGCTTAACGTAAAGGATGTCTTCAGATGATATATCCCTGGTTGACTCCTGAAATTTTTTGACGTAGGTAAAATTCCATATAAAATCATATGTGCAAATAGATTGCGAACGTTGCAACCTGATGCCAAAAAACTACACTCTCTCAGCTCTTCAATATACTCTTTGTCATCATTCGACAAATGAAGCTTATAACATGCATTCTCATAACTCGGTTGAATGATTCCATCAACAGTCTTGATATCATCACATGAAGTTGGACCTCTTATTATTAATCAATACTCTGAGAAAAATAAAGTTGATTTTCACCGGGGGAAACATGTTGTATCATACCTATTTCTAAACCTCTCTTTTTCACCGGGAGAAACGTGTTGTATCTTACTTCTCATTTCCATCATATATGAATCTACTTGGAAGTTCAATAGATGTTAGTAATCTTGCTTCAATGTATTGTTCACAACAGTCAAAACAAGCTAAGAACATTGTCTTTGAAATATTGACGTTAGCCATCACACTTGCACTGAATCACCTTATTTGTAAACAACTTGTTGATCTCTTTCTCGATGAAATGTAAGCTTTTCTGCGGATGTAGAATGATAATGTGTTGAGAAGGCTAAAATTCTCGAAGTGTCTATATATATATATATATATATGCAAAGTGTAAAGTTTTTACTTTAGTATTTGTCATGACTACATCAAAGACAGATGATGATCATAATTAAAATATCAGCTTGCAAAGAATAAATGACCTGAAACAAATAATAATACTTGTCACAGCTACATAATGAAAAATAACATAAAAACGTTTTAACCTTACATCAAAGTTAAAACAAATAATAATATGAAAGGCCTAAACCTTGCATCAATATCTTTTTTTTTTAATTTCATCAACTGGTGCTTTGGATCCATCACCAGCAGGGTTAACAATTTGTTCTGAAAGAATACTGCTTTAATTTGTTTCTAGCCTAGTAGAGTTTTTGTTGACTTTCTGAGTAATAGTAGCCGAAACACAATCTTGACATTTGTTTATGTACTTAAATAAGTATTCAGTTGATCAAGACTGATTTTACGAGTCAATATTAATATGTGCATTATACCCAAGTAACAACTTCTTTTTATAACGAAAAACAAACATGTTATCACACTAATTATATTTCTTTTCTACATAATTTTCATCTTCTATGATAACCTGGATAACCTTAAGAATCAACTGTAATTTTTTGGATATGCTTTCTAAGGAAGAAAGCATGGGCCATGTATCATTGTATCTTTAACTACTTCATACAGTCTAGGTTCTTCTTTCTATCAAGAATTTCATCTAATATAACCTGATGAATATCCTCGTAGCTTTGAGATTTGGCTTTTGAATCCATGAAATAATAAAATATGACCATGGGAGAGTCCTCTTTTCTGAAACTTTATTTATAAACAACTTCAATTTTTGAAATTTTTAAATGTTAATGACATATTAACATCACATCCAAACAAGTGATTTTTAGTTAGATCATTTATTAAGCTGTCAAGCTTAATTTTGAATAGTTTACTGCATAAATCTGGTATGTCCTAAGATCTAAAAATATTTATCTAAAATTACCTTGTCAACTCTGGCTATTTAGGGTTATATGTGAACGTAATAAATAGATCTGGAAACTTATAGTACTTGTAAATAGATATTGAATCCAAACATATTTGATTGTACCTTGGACCACCCATGAAGGAAGATGGGATGATTATAAAGTTTCCTTCATTTGGCAGAGTAGAGTTTCCATTGTTTGCAGCAACTACAAAATTACTATACTTCAAAGACCTTAGATTCACCTGATTTTTCCTTGTGAAAACAAAGAAGATGAGTTTTGATGTCTGTACAATCATGAATCGGAAAATTAATGAAACAAACACCTTAAAAGAAGCAAGACCTGAGAACAGTGACAAATCTAGATTTTTTTTTTTACTGGAGGTAAACTATTTAACACATAAATATATTCAAATTTAATTTAATATTAATATATTCTTTAAAAAAATAATTTAAGAAAAAATTTCATGAAAAACAAAACTTAATATAAAGCTACAATTAGTAAATAAAATAGTGAAAATAAAACTATGGTAACAAAATACCACAAATATGATGAATAAATAAATAAATAAATAAATAGCAAGTAGATACGTAATTATGTTAGAGATGAGAAGGAAACTAGTGTTTCCATGAAAAAAAACTAAATAAAAATAAAAATGAAAGTAATTATGCAAAACATAAACATAAAGAACCTCTAGTAAATGATAACTATCTGTCTGTCTGAAATACAAGGTAACTACGGGGCTGACTGGTGTAACCGCAGCGGTTGTGTTTGCGACTGCGGATGTTTGCGGATGCGGGCGGTTGCGGTTTTATGTGTTATTAAGAGATTTGGACGACTGGTAAAGCGGTTAAAAATTGTTGCGTTTGCGGGATATTTATGACTGGTTAACTATTAAATGCAGCAGTGGTTAGATAATAAATTAACAATATTTATATTATATATAATTATAATAATATTAAAAATCATATTATTATACTAAATATAAAAATTATATTTATAAAATTATACTATTAAATTATTTTAAAATTATAGAAATATTTTTATTCAAAGTTTTATAATATAAATTACAATATAATGTATACATTTTGGTATTTTATTATTTAATTTAAAATTTTAATTGATTATTTTTATTTTTTATTATATAATTTTTTTGAAAAACAAATATTTACTCTCCCGCAACCGCCCGCAACCGCAAACGCTAGCTGGAACCAGCTTTTGAATTTTAGAGGTCTATAGCGGTTTAAAGCGATTTAAAGCGATTTATTGCGTTTTGTATGATTGTTACAAAACGCCCACAACCGCTACCAACCGCAAAAGCTGCGTTTGCGGGTGGTAGCGGAAAAACCAGTCAACCCCTAAATCACCGCAGCTTTGGATTATATGAAAATAGAAGATGTGATTATCCGTGCTTAAAAATACTCAGTATTTTAAAAGAATAAAAAGATTATGCCTAAGACGAAATAAAGGTTTTGAACCGGAGACAAAGGGGGCCAGAAGCTTAAATAGGGTGGGGGCAATAACCATTGTGACAAGCGATTCATCTACAATTTGCCAACAGTAAGCAATATTTATCAGAATTTACTGGTGGCAACTGCCCCCTCTTTGTACAACGTACAACCGCCTCTGTTTGAGAACCAATCTTGCAAAATTGAATCTGATATGCAAAGAACTCCCTCATACTAATATTTGTTTTTTTTTTGTTATGCCTTTGAAAACCATTTTTTGATACATAAACGAAAATCATCATCTCCATAAAGAAAGACTAAAGGATATTCCAATGGTAAATAACAAGGATGTAACTCTTTGATCCTCTTAAATTTTCCAAAAAAATATTTTCCATAATGTTATCCCTTTTATTCGTATTAAGGAGAAAATCTCCAACCACCAAAGTAACTAATTCTAACGATGTTGGTAGATTATAAACTCTGCCATCCTTTAGACAGTTGTGGGTTAAAAACAAGGACATGGTCGGCCCTGGATTAAAGCCCATAAAGCTAAACTTTAGGCGCCACACATAATAAACATTTTAGAGGCATCAATATTGGTAAGATTCAGTTTAGTCTTCTCTTGATGTCTTGATTCTTTGAGGTTTAGCTACATGTTCCAACAACGTAATTATTTATTATACATATTATATTAAATGATATGTTATTAAATAAAGAGTTATAAATAATAAAAAAAAATTACTTATTTTTATTTCTTTCAGTTTTGTTAGAATAACTGTGTGAGTAAAAAATATTATAACAATTAACTTGAATTATCAATTGTTCATTTCCACTGTTCTATTATAATATATCTTTGCTAGAATAGATTTATGGAAATTATATGTAAATTTTTCTCCTTATTTCTTCTTTTTGTAATTTTCTTAGAAACTTTTAAAATACAAGAACCACAAAACTGTTATGGGGTTTAAATATTTTCTCTGAAAAAAATAAGTTTTGTTGAAGTTAATGTATATGTTCATCTCTATCTATAAACAATATGTTTTATTCTTTGTTTCTTTGGATTAGTAAAAAATGTTACTAAAATTATTATAAGAAATCAACCACGTGAACTGCAAATAGGAAGAGAAAAACAGAGAAGATGAACTGAAGTAATGGTTTGATGTTTTTGTATTTTTTTTTTAATAACAACTTAAATTTTGTAATGTTTCATACTATTACTTCCTTAGATATATTAAAATTTATATATAGTCAAAGGGCAGCATTTTCCTTGTCTGCTTTAGGCGTCCGAGGAGTCCGGACCGGCACTGACCAATGAGACTTTCTTCACATTCATCTTCACCATTAAATCTATCTGTTGCATTCTTGAAAGTCTTTAGGTGAACATTATAGGACCTTACCATCTCTTTAATAGACTCAATTTAATCAGCTCTTAACTTCTTTCCTTCTGAATGGCCACTAATACAATAATGTATACAAAGCAAGTTAAAAATGGCGATATCCAAAAAAATTAGACATACATATGTTCCCAATGTTCCTGAAGTAAAAATCTTTACCTCAATGATGAGAGCGTATTCTAAACCTTATTTTTTGTATATTAGTATATACAACTGAGAGAACTTAGTTGTTCCGATAGGCTTTGGCTTCATACACCCAATCAACTGATATTTTTCACCATGTAGTTTAACTACTCTTGGAGATTTTCCTCTGTGTATTGAGTTATCAATTTTCCCTCTAAAAGACGTAAATGAAAACATCATATTGATTGGTTTAATATCATTACAAAAATTCTTACTAATAGATATTTCGGTGGTTCTTTAAGAATTAGGAGCTTGATTTTTCCTCTCATACAACAATAAATAAAAATAGGAAAAAAATAAAAAATAAAATATAAAATATAAAAAAGTAAAAACAATGCAAAAATCATATTTAAAAAAATCAAAATACTTTTTTTTTGGAAAAGAGTTTTTAATTAAAAAAAAACTAAATTCAATAACATCTTGATGTAGAAGAAGCTTCTAAAGAAAAACATAGACTCTAAGAATATTCAAAACTAGGATTTGAGAATATTCATCTTAGTACTTTATCAAAAGCTCTTAGTTTGGAAATACTATTTTTCGTGCTATAAAAGCTATAAAAGCTCGTTTAGATATGAAAGCTTAAGGTTTATTAAATATCAAAACATGTCTATAACTCAAGGTATAAGAAACCTATTTATATGAAAATCAAAACATCTTAAAACTATTAAACATCCTTAAGATAATTCCAATTAATTAAAATAAATTTTATTATTTATCAAAATAAATAATAAACTAGATAACTAAAATATATGGAATATATCCAAATATTTGTCTGCTTAATTCTCTCTAGGTTGTAAAAGATTTGTCCTCGAATTTTAACCCTGATCTTCAATTAATTTTCTTTCTAACCCTCCAATGACAAATCTTCACTCGCAAGTAAGCAATTTTGACATACTTCATCAATGTTGACTTGTACATAATGATATATCAGACGTGCTATAAATAATTGTTGAATACAAACACTCTCCATAGTAATATAGCAAGACGTAAGGACGTGCCTCTGCGCCACATCATTGTACATATCAATTTCAACATACTCAACCATGTGTCTATAAGCTCAATCTGTAAGCAACCTTTCCATTGGGTTGGTCGAAGCCCAATTCATCGTTTGGTTTTCCATTGGGCTTTCTTTGGTCGAAGCCCAATTCAGCGTAGACCAAACCAATTTTTCTGGAGAGCAAATTCATCTCTCAGGTTGTTGTACACCTCGTCATCCAACTTATTGTACATCATCGTACACATCGAAAATTGAATATTTAATATCCTAGTTAAATAATTTCAAGGTTTAACGTGTCTTACTTTGAAGGTTTTTAATGTGATTTCCCGTTTAGTTTTTATTGGTTTGTTATTTTTATTTTACAGTATTTCTTTTAGTGCAATGTAGTTGCATGTAGATCATTCATAGTAATTTATTTGCATAGCTTAAAAATATTACTAGATTATTTTTTGAAGAAAATAACATAGGTCATTTAGTATATTTTAATCTCACAAAATATATTTTTTCAAAAATTCATATTCTGATACAAATGTATTTATTTTATATTAAGTGTCATTTTCTAAAAATAAAAAAAATGCTTATAAAATTTTCCTTAGGCCTCCCTACTTTTGCATGACAATGGGTGCGCCACATACCGGCCAATCCTGAGTTTTTTAAAGCTTTGATGAGATCCATGGAAGTTGAAGCGAATGTCACATTGTCCATTTTTAAGCTCTGCATAATCTCGAGGGCCCATTCCCAACTCTTCATTTTCGCCAAGAAAACCGATCCAATATGGGAGGGAGTAAAATCTTCTACTATAGAGAAGAGTTTGCACGTCTTGTTTCGTAAGACCCACGAGAAGCCTACAATTTGGTGCCCTTGTGACCAATAAAAATTCAATGTTACATTTCACTGTTTTCTTTTCTAGAGTTTTCCAAGTTTGTCTCACACGTTCTCTTGGTACACTTGTGTTGGATGGTTCCGAGTGCACCACCACCCATTCTCTCACATCACTATAAGCTTTCTCTACCACCAGTTCAGGATTATAATGTTTTATTTTTGAACAAAAGAGCATTCCGGTTCTTCCAGAGTATCTAAGGTTGAACCAGATTTCTCTCCTCGGGAATCCACCAAAACCACCAGCAGGACTAGGAACACTGGACACTCGAAAAAATGTGATTGATGGTTTCCTCCTGGTCTGAGCTATTCATTGAAAATCTTCATTCCCCAAGATTTCAGTCTTTCCGGTACTGCCAGTGCACCTTTCATTGCTTTCCACATAAATGTTTGATCTTTAGACATGTGTCTAGTTTTCAAATTCCTTCAGAGTGGATTGACTGATGGTTGAACCTGCGCTTCCATGAAGAGATCTTTCTTCTTCGCTTCACATTCCATCTCATACCATGTTTAACTTATTACATCATATTCTTTGTTGCAGTCCATATGCCCAAATCCTCGCAGTGACAAGCTGCAGGTGCGAACACCTCTTTAAATTTTGGTATGTTCCGGTCATTGTTCTCTTGACATAGCAGTGTAAGGAATATTTCTTTTAGTTTTATAGTTATCCATTTTCTATTGAAATATTGCTATTCCTTAATATATTTTGTGACCAATAAAACTGAAAATAAAAGAGTAATTCCTAATTTATCTCTACCTTGATGGACGGTTGAGATTAATCTAAAGAAAACCATAAAGAGGATTTAGATGCTCTCTCCACCTATAAATACATATCTTTAGACGAGAATAAAGCTATTCTAAAAGCAACACATCAAGTTATAGGAAAGGCAAGAGAAATCTAAAAGTTACTAAGAAGAGATTGAGTTGTTCGTCTTCTATTCAATATTCAATCTATTCAGGAAGATTTCTCAGGCATAATGAATGCATGTAAGTCTAGAAACATTTATATGCTTATATTATGTGATTAACCTAGATGTTTAAAGATCTTAGAGTTCATGTAAATCTAACTTACATGTGGTATCAGAGCCAGGTTATGAACATCTGTTTAATCCATTAAGAATAATAGATCCATGACTAGATAATTGAAATTGATAGATATAAGTATTATGATTTCTAGATCTATTTATGAGTTTAATTTCCGTACACGTGCAAAGTTTGTGCATTAGAGAATTATAGTACGCCTTTTTAATAGAATTGTGTGTTATTTGTGCATGTTAGATTATTATTTTCCTTCTAAAATAATTGTGCATAATTTGTTCAAACTTGAATTATAATTTTCGTCGTACAAAATCCCTGCAAAAACAAACAGGTTTCTGTAAATTAGAGTTTATTTTGCAAATCTTTTTCTGTGCGAATTTTAAGCTTTTGTGAATTAAGGTTTCACATACCTTTCATGCAAACAATGATTCATGAAGTTTTTGTGCAAAACTTATAATGGTAATTGGTCTGTGCATAATTCGTACAGAGTGTTTTGTATATTCTGCAGAATTATTTTGTACATAATTTGTAGAAAACCGTATTTCACTTAAGTTATAAAATTTTTTATGCATAATTCATATAGAACTGATTTATATATACAAAACACATTAACCAGAACTTGTACAAAATTATATTTCACATAAAGTGCCTATTACCACAATGATTTTATCCTATGAATGTTGCAAATAAAAATAATCATTTAAACCAAGTTTTTGATCTTATGAATTTATTTAGTTATCCACATGTAGACTATAACCATAAGAATTGATCAATAACTTATTGTGTATGTATTGTGTAAACTAAAAACATCCATAGATGATTTGGTTTGAGTAATTCAATACATCACTAATAATGGAATGATTGTTATCGTGAAGGCTATGAATATCCACAGATAACTTAACTTGAATAATTTGGTACACCATTCAATAAAGTTTCATGAATCTATGATTGTATCTGAGGTTATGTGATTCACACAGGAACATTATAATTTCTTGTCATACACATTCAATTCTTAAGTATTGATTAAGTTATCAAGTCTAATTAATTCTTGTTCAATCTTTAAAAAGCAGCATCTTTCCCTGCTAGTTTATCATTTATGGTCTCTTCTGTCTCAATCCTCACGTGAACCAACTTATTAGAATGGAAAGAGAAAGTTGAGTTCACATTAGGTTTACTAAATTTGGATTTGGCACTTCGTGAAGAAGAACCTAGCCAACTAACCAATAATAGTACTGAGGAAGAAAGGACTTTCCATAAAGCATGAGAGAAAGCTAACAGATTGAGCATCATGTTCTTAAGGGTGACAATAACTAGCAACATCAAAACTTCCCTTCCAGTTGCAGAGAAAGCAAAGGCTTATCTAGCAGCTATAGAAGAACAATTTAAGACTGAAGAAGAATCCTTTGCCGGGAAACTTATGGGAGATCTTACAACCATGAAACATGATGGGAAAAAGTCTATGCATGAACATTGCATTGAAATGACCAATCTTGCGGCTAATATAAAGGGCTTAGGAATGAGTGTGGATGATCCTTTTCTTGTCCAGTTTATCCTAAACCCTTTACCTCCTCAGTATAGACCATTCCAAATCAATTACAACGCCACTGTTGAAAAATGGACGTCTATTGAATTAACTAATAAACTAGTCCAAGAGGAATCAAGGCTTGGTCGTGAATGTATTAAGGTTGCCCACTATGTCTAAGGAGCTGGATCTAAAGGTAGGAAAAGACATCAAGGAGTCATAAAAGAGCACCACCCAGGATGAATGATTCTAATCAAGTAAATGAGAAGGAGGCAAGAAAAGATGACCAATGCAAATTTTGCAAAAATTCTGGACACTTTCAGAAAGATTTCCCTAAAAGAAAAGAATGGCTTGAAAAGAAAGGTAACCCTATGGGTTCAGTAAGATTTTTTGAATCTATCTTTACTCATGTTTCTTCTGATACTTGGTGGATTATTAGCGGTGCTAATGTACATGTAAATAATTCCTTGTTTGGATTCCTTACAACCCAGACTATAAATCCAAGTGAAAACTATATACTGATGGGGAATCAAGACAAAGCGCTAGTTGAAGCTATTGGCACTTTTCGTCTCATTTCAGATAGTGGATTTTTTGGATTTATTTCAGACTCTTCATGTTCCATCTATTTCCCTCAATTTAGTTTTAGTAAGCAAACTTGATTTGGCTGGTTTTCAGTCTTCTCAAGGAGATGGTTGTTTCAATTTATTTTTGAACCCTAATCAAATTGGTTATGGAATATTAGTTAATGGTTTTTACAATTTAAACTTGTTTGATCAAAATTTTGAAACACATCTCAACATGCAAGATAAACATCAAACTAAAACATGTGTAAATGATTCATATTTCTTGTGGCATAAAAGACTAGGACACATTTCTAGTGAAATAATCAAAAGATTGGTAAAAGAATGAGTCATACCGAATATTGATTTACCAATAATAAAGAGTGTATAGATTGAATTGATGGCAAGAAAATTAAACACACTAAAATAGGAGCCACAAGAAGTACACATCTTCTTGAAATCATACATAAAGATATTTGTCGACCTTTTGACGTTCCAACTTTCAGGGGTGAAAAGTACTTCATTACCTTAATCGATGATTATTCACGTTATTGTTATCTCTATCTATTGCATTAAAAGTCTCAATTTGTGGATGTTGTACAAGTATTCATTACTGAAGTAGAGAGAAAATTAGATAGAAAGGTGAAAATCATTAGGTCATATAGAGGTGGCGAATTCTATGGTAGACATGATGAAACATGACAATATCCTTGACCATTAGCCAAACTCCTCCAAAAATTAGGAATCGTTGTTCAATACACAATGTCTGGTTCTTCATGGCAGAATTGTGTAGTTGAAAGGCGTAACCGTACTTATATGGGAATGGTTAGATCCATGATGAGTCATGCTAATTTACCTATATCTTTGTGGATGGATGCATTACCTACTGCAGTCTATATCTTGAACAAAGTTCCTAGCAAAGCAGTTCCAAAGACTCCTTTTGAACTGTGTAAAAGCTGGAAACCTAGTCTGTCACACCTTCAAGTTTGGGGATGTCTAGCTGAAGCAAGAATATACAATCCGCATGAAAAAATATTAGATTTCAGAACAATCAGTGGTTTCTTTATTGGTTACCCTAAGAAGTCTAAAGGATATAGATTTTACTGTCCAACCAATAGTACGAAAATAGTATAAACAAGTAATGCTGAATTTTATGAGAATGGTGAGATTAATGGGAGTGATAAAGTTTAAGATGTGTTCATTCAAGAGATTAGGGTAAATATCCCTTTACCCTTAGTTCCAAATGTTGGAAATCCTCATGTTGTTGAACCGTTGTACAACGAGGAAAACCAATTGAATGATCAAGCACTCCATGATGAAAATATCACCAATAATGAACATGAAACACAAGATGAACCATCATTAAGAAGATCAACTCATGGGAGAAGATATGCTATTTCTGATGATTATGTGATTTATCAAACATAATCTTGAGAATGGAATATTAAAGATCCGGTTTTTTATTCACAAGCCAATGAAATAAGTTAATTTTGATTAATGGATTGAGGCCAGTAAGGATGAAAGAAACTCAATGGTTAAGAATGAAGTTTGGGATGTTCTTATGTTGCCTCAAGGACACAAAGCAGTTGGGTGCTAGTGGATCTATAATACAAAGCTCGACTGTCATGGCAACGTTGAACGACGTAAAGTCATACTTGTAGCCAAATGGTTTAATTAGAAAAGGCATTGGTTATAGTGAACCTTTCCACATGTGTCTAGAAAATACTCTCTCAGAAATATCATGGAATATGTAGCTGAATATGATCTTGAGTTACATCAAATGGATGTGAAAACCGTCTTTCTTAAGGGAGAATTACAAGAAGAAGTCTATTTGTGTTAAACCTAAGGCTTCATAATCGAAGGTCAGGAAGACATGGTCTGAAAATTGAAGAAA
This sequence comes from Moricandia moricandioides, assembly GCA_905132885.1. Taxonomy (NCBI): domain Eukaryota; kingdom Viridiplantae; phylum Streptophyta; class Magnoliopsida; order Brassicales; family Brassicaceae; genus Moricandia; species Moricandia moricandioides. The sequence continues at coordinate 96,313 of CAJHQQ010000149.1, forward strand.
TTAATATATGGATTGAAACAAGCTTCAAGGCAATGGTAAAGTTTGAGGAAACCATTACGAAATCCGGTTTCAAAGAAAACATTGTGGATCCATGCATATACCTCAAGACCAATGGGAATGAGTTCATATCTTTGGTTATGTACGTTGATGACATCTTATTAGCAAGCAATGATCTTGGTCTATTACATGAGACTAAGAGTTATCTCTCTAAGAACTTTGAAATGAAAGATATGGGTGAGGCATCCTATGTGATAGGAATTGAGATATTCTGTGACATATCACTAGGAATTTTGGGACTGTTTCAGAAAGCATATATTGATAAAGTTCTCGAGAGATTCGGCATGATGACATGTTCTTCTAGAATTTTTCCTATGCATAAAAGTGATACACTTAATCTTAAGTAATGTCTGCAGAATGAAATGGAACGTAATGAAATGAAAAAAAATACCCTTATGCTCCCTTGTGGAAAGTTTGATGTATGCACATGTTTGTACTAGACCTGATAATAACCACGCAGTTGGCATGCTGGGTAGATTTCAGAGTAAACCATGACTCGCTCATTGGCAAGCTGCAAAGAAGGTTTTGAGATACTTAAAGGGAACAAGAAACTACATGTTGACATATCAAAAATCAACACATCCACAAATGGTTGGATTTTCAGACTCAGATTTTGGTGGGTGCAAAGACTCTAAACATTGTACTCTCGACTGTGTGTCTCCTTGGTAGAGGTGCCATCTCATGGAAATGCCAGAAGTCAGAGTTAATCTACACATCCACTATGGAAGCTGAGTATGTTGCATGTTATGAGGCTTCTATTCAAGGAACATGGTTGCAGAATTTTGTGTCGGAGTTTGGAGCCTTGAGTTTTGTTGACAAACCTCTCACTCTTTACTGTGACAATCAAGCTGCAATCTTCTTCTCTAAGAATGATAGAATATCTCAAGGAGCCAAACATATGGACTTCAAATATCTATCACTGAAGAAATATGTCAAAAGAGAAAAGTTTGTCATTGAACATATAGGCACTGAACTTATGGTTGAAGATATATTTACAGAAGCTTTACCTCCAAAGACTTTCATTAAGCATGCTGAAATAATGGGTCTTGAGGATAGCGCTTAATTATGTTGTTTGTATGATTAGCCTATGTATAACAATTATTTGAGATCTTTATGAATTTTACATCTTTTATATAGTTTGTTTCCAATGTGCACACACATTATTGTTGATTGGATTGTTGATAACAGAATGAGTCTTTATTTAAAGACATTAAATGGACCATTACGAGACTCATACTTATGTTTATGGTTTAACTATGAATGTGGTCAATGCGGTAGTCCATGGAAGGGATCATGTTGCAGAATGATATGTGATCGCCATGACTCTCATTGATTACTAGATTAGTCAAGACACTTTAGATGACCAAATGAAAAATAAAGTTATAGCATATTATGACGGTCTTATGATTCCATAAAGAAAACATTAGTGGATCTTACTAACGACCAAGTGGGAGATTGTAAGGAATATTTCCTTTTCCCTATTATATGGTCTTATAGTTATCCGTTTTCTATTGGAATATTGTTATTCCTTAATATATTTGGTGACCAATAAAATTGAAAAAAAAAAGAGTAATTCCTAATTTATCTTTACATTGATGGACGGTTGAGATTAACCTAAAAGAAAACCTAAAGAGGAATTAAATCATCCCCCCACCTATAATTACATATCTTTAGAGACTATCATAAATATATTCTAAAAGCAACACATAAAGTTATTGGCAAGGCGAGAGAAACCTAAAAGTTCCTATGAAGAGATTGAACTATTCGTCTTCTATTCAGGATTCAATCCATTCAGGAAGATCTCTCAGGCACAATGAATGCATGCAAATCTATTAACATTCATATGATTTTTATATGTGATTAACCTAGATGTTTAAATATCTTTGGGTTCATGTAAATCTAACTTACAATAGGTCATTCACTTTGAGATCGATATTTGTCACCAGGTTCCTACTCAGAGCATGCCTTAGTTCCCTATCGTTGATCCATTTTCTATATATACCAGAGTATTAATGTATTATCCCCTTTCCAGTTGACTGTCGCCAACCTCTTTTTTTAAGAGATCTCGTCCATACAATATGTTTCGCCATGCATACAACGATGTGTCCCATCTGGTGATTTATTGATAAAGAAATGGATAGACATATAATTTTTTTTCCCTTTTTGGTTATCATATAACAGAATTATTTGACAAAAATAATTTTTTTCCCTAAAATAGTTCTAAAAACAAAACCAATAATTACAATAAAAAATCGCTAACACAGGAGAACAAATCGCATGTCAACCTTGATTTCTATATATCTTAATCCAACATGAGTAAAATTACACACAATTGGATATGGACTAATAAAATATTTGGCTACAAATGATATGATAAATTTTATCCTAAAAAGGGATTGGATACAAAGCAATCAAGTTTCTTATATGTCAACTATAAGTTGATAAATATCAGTTGCAATATTATATGGATTGTAAGATTTGTATCTACAGAATGGCTGGCTACAAATGTTTTACTAGTGTGTCTTATTAAAGGGAGACTTAGTATATTACCCTAAATGGAGCCTCATATTAGGGATGTGTCCATTGATTGACAACAAATGCCTAGCTAATACAAATGGGTTGCACATGGGACCGAAATGCTTTTATTATTGACACGACGTGCGACACTTGTTGCAGAGAAGTCTGAGTCCAAATGATACAGCGGTAGATATCATAGGTACCTGTACGCTAGCTTAGGCCTGCAGCTACTCTGCTTTTAATTCACTTGTTTGCTCGGTTTATTGTGCTGAGTAGTGTAGGCATCCAATATAACATAGAGAAAAGAGAGGGTAGGATATATGGTAAGCTTGACAATATATTAAAAGAGGAAAGGAAGAGAAGAAAAGTGAAGAAGGAGCCGTTGGAGTTTAAAAAATGATGTGGCATATTTAAATCAATAAGAGAGGTCTTTGAGTTAGAGTCTTTCTAATTCTTTGTAATTCAAATTCTGTTATAGTCAAAACTGAGAGTGTAGAAGAGATATCTTTTGGAATTTAGATTGATTCTTTTGACTTGAGGAGACGATTGTCTAGGTGAGGCTAGCGATCTCTCAAATCTAGATTCCAAAAGTGTAATTGATTCTTGATTGTTGAATACAAGTTGTGATTGAGTTGATAGAGATACATTAAAGTTCTTATACCTAATCTCTATCAATTGGCGCGGTGATCTCGGTGTTTTTCGCGATGGCTCTATTGGAAGATGCGAACGGAAGAATTGACGCCATCGATAACACGGTGGCGGAGCTACACAATAAAGTAGAGGTGATTAACGGTGGTTGGGAGCACTTGAAAAAATTGAATGAGTCAATGACCGATGCATCAGATCAGTTGAGAAGGAACTATCATAGGTAGTTCGAATCCTTAACAGATTGGAATAGCACGTGATCGGTGACAAAGGGAAGACAGTTGCAGCATCTTCATCTCTAGCGGGGAAGGTACCTATCTCGAATCTTGGGAACGATGTAGGAACAAGTGAGATAGATTATCAAAATGTTGCGAATGTGTTTGATAATCGTCAGAAATTATTGAAAAAGATTGAGCTACCTTTGTTCGATGGATGTACGTTGTATGGTTGGATCTCCAGAGTGGAGATATTATTCAGAGCAGCTCAGTACAATGATAGACATAAATTGGAGTTGGTGGCTCTGAGTTTGAAATGACCATTGTGGAATTGGTATTCTTGGGAAGTGGAGAAAAAACCTTTTGAGAGTTGGAATTCAATTAAAAAGAAGAATGTTAGAGAGGTTTGCTGAATCAATTGATGATGAACCACGAAACAGATTATGTCCTTTGAGACAAACATGGTCAGTTCAAGCATATGTGAGTGAATTTGAAGAGCTTATTAACTTGGTGAAAGGCATTGATGAAGAGAATTTGATCAGTAAGTTTTACACATGATTCAAACAAGAAATGAAGGAAGTGATTAAGATGAAAGAACCTAAGGGATTGCATAATCACATGCATCTGTGATCAAGATGGAATCTAGTATGTTTTGGTAGATGATAGCAGAAGAAACACATACTGAAACTCGCTGCAATTGTAGCACTGGTGCTGGGAATAGATCAAGTCAGACATGAGCACATACATCAATGAGAAAGCTAGAGTGTAGGACGCTGGGAAACAGATTACTCCTACTGTGGTTAGACCAAGAAAATATTTGACACCAGCAGAGTTAGCAGAGTTGAAGCGTCTAAAACCATGTTTTAAGTGCAAATCTAAATGGTTCAAATGTCATCTTTGTTGTAATCCGGAACTGCAAGTATTGATGCTTGTTAATGGGTTTGAGATGGAGGTTTTGGAGGAATATGATGAAGAAGACGAACACCATACGAGTATGGAATCACAATTGATGCAACTTTCCTTGTATTCCTTCTTTTGTATGCATTCACCAACAAAATGAAAGTCAGGGGACATGTCGGCAGTACATCACTGGTGATCCTCATTGATAATGGAGTGACACATAATTTTGTGTCTCCGGTGTTCACAGAGAAAGGTCATTTGACCACTACAATGAACTCTCGGCTACATATACGTTTGGGGATATGTATCATGGTTCGAGGCTTAGCAATCTGCAAGGATGTTCATCTAAGGATGCAGGGTCTTGATTTTGTATTGTATTGTATAAAGTTAGAACTGAGTGGAGTGGATTTAGTGCTTGGGGTTCAGTGGTTAAGAACTTTGGGCAAGTGTGAAATTGATTGGGAGCTACAAGAATGGAGCTTTGTGTGGGTAAATGAGAGTGTCACATTGAGAGGAGAAAGGGATCTCAATTTCACCGCCAATGCTTTACAAACACTCTTTTTGGTTTGTCATGATTCGATGAAAGGTGCTGAGCATTGGTTATACACTCACAACGGTAGTGTGGCCTTTTGTGATATTACTCTGAGTGAAGTTTTGCAAGTTCTGGATAAATTTCCAAAAGTTTTTGTATGCCAGATAGCTTACCTCCAATACATGGTGGCATCGAGCATCAAATAGTACTTAAACAAAGTACTGCTCCAATAAGTGTCCAACCATATAGGTATCCACATGCGCCGCAAGAAGCAATGAAAATGTTGGTTCAAGACATGGTACAAAAGGGTATTATCAAAGCAAGTCGCAGACTTTATTCTAGTCCAGTCTTTTTGGTTAAGAAGATGTACAAGTCTTGGCGTTTCAATGTGGATTACCGAGCGCTGAATCAACCTACAGTGGCTGATAAGTATCCAATTCCAATGATAGACCAAATGTTAGACCAACTTCATGGAGCTGTTATTTTTCTAAGTTAGACTTGACTTTCAGATATCATCAAATTCGTATGCAGCAAGAGGATGCAAAAAAGACTGCTTGTAGAACGCATGATGGGCATTACGAGTTTTTAGTAATGCCTTTTGGCTTAGCAAACACAACAGATAATTTTCAAGCTCTCATGAATGAGATTTTTCAATCCTATTTGAGCAAGTTTATCCTGGTGTTTTTAATCACATTTTGGTCTTCAGCAACAAGATCAATGAGCATACGCAATATCTTGACAAAGTACTTGAGATTCTGGAACAACATTCATTATATGCTAATAGGAAGAAGTCTGTGTTTGGTCAGAAGAAAGTGGAATACTTAGGCTATGTTATTTCTGCGAATTGAGTGGCTACAGACACAGAAAAAAACAGAGGCAATGCGTTTATCGCCAAGTTCGAAGAACATTAGACAGTTACGTGGATTCCTAGGACTTACAGATTATTACAAGAGATTCATTAAAGGGTATGGTCTTTTGGCTAAGCCACTAACAGAGCTATTTAAGAAAGATCAATTTTTTTGGACAGCATAAACTCAAGTTATGTTTGATAAGTTGAATATCAATGATTGAAGCACCTGTTTTACCACTTACAAACTTCAAGAAAGTGTTTGTAGTAAAAACATACGCTTCAAGGTTTGGAGTAGGGCTTTTTTGATGTAGGAGAAACACCTCATTGCTTATTTTAGCATGGGTTATTAGCTCGAGAACAAATAAAACCTATATACGAGTGTGAAATCATGGTGATGGCGATTCAAAAATGGAAACATTGTATGTTGGGGCGAAGATTTGTTGTCCACACTCATCAAAGAAGTTTCAAATATTTTCTCGAACAATGTGAAGTAAGAATGGAATATCAGAAATTGCTGGTGTTGTTGGGATATGAATTTGAACTTTTTAAACCAGGAATTGAGAATGCTACAGCCGGTGGACTATCTCGAATAGATCACTCTGCTGAACGCTCAGTGTCTATTACCTTGTTTGCTTTAACTGCTCCATCGGCCTTACAGTTGTCTGATTTATATGAAGAAATTTCAGCAGACAAAACTATTCAGGATTCTATAAGGTTGATTAAAGAAGGTGGAGTGGTAAAGCCATGATTAATAGTCAGTGAGAACAACCTGAGGTATAAGAGTCGGTTGGTCATTCCAGCTACTTCAACTCTAATTCGATTGATTCTGTCAGAGTGTCATGAAGGTATTTATGGTGGTTACTCTGGAGTTCTGATAACAGTGAAGCGCACTCAACTATGGTTTCACTGGGAAAGTCTATTTACATCTGAACAACAAAATATATCAACTTGTCAAGTTTTCCAAACTCACAAATATTCCACATTATCACTGGTGGGATTGCTACAGCCACTGCCAATACCATCACTAATTTGAGAGGATTTATCTATGGACTTTATTGAGGGACTGCCGATGTCTAATGTAGCAATGTGATTTTTGTAATTGTGAATCCGTAAGCAAGTCTGGCCATTTGTGACTTTAAACACGTTTTTCAAGCCTCAAATGTAGCTAAGAAGTTTACTGCTGAAGTGGTGAGGATTCATGGATTTCCTAAATCTATAGTTTATGATAGACATAAGGTGTTTTCAAAAAAAATTTGGAAGGATTTATTCCGGTTAGCTAATACGAAGATTAAGTTCACCTTCAGACAGACGGTCAAACTGAGGTGCTTAACCACTGCTTGGAGACCTATATGAGGTGCTTTGCGTCTACCCATCCTCGAACATGGTCTAAATTTTTGGGGTGGTCGAATTGTGGTACAACACATCCTATCATATTGCATTGCACATGGCTCCTTTCTGTTTGGTGTATGGGTGAAATCTGCCTGCTTTGCTGTGTTATGAGCATGGGTGTAACAACCCGAATTCTAGTCCAATTAACTTGGCCCAGCAAGGCTCGTTAGGGTTACAGGAAACCCTAGGCGAGCTCCAATATATAAGCAATTTTCTTCATTATTTTATTCTCCAGAAACCATAATCCTTGTAACTTGTAGAGCCTAAGCCATCGAGCATATCGAATACCGTACCATTTTCATCACCGTCGTTTGAGACTCAATTCACCACAACATCACCATCGACCACCGCAGGTAACGCCGATAGTTTCCGCTTCACAAGGTTTTGTTTCGGCTGTTTATTAAATCGATCATAACTCTCTAACCGTGTGTTTTCTCTTGAATCCAAGGCCACCACTATGTTCATGACGACGAGACAAGTCCAGAGCAGGAAGATCATCCGGAGACGACCGCCGACACGCCCGCACATGCCGTCTTTCTCCCATGGCTTTTGGCGCATGTAGCTCACACACCACCGTCTTCCGCCGCATGCCCCGCGCGTGGATCAAACGCTCTGTCACTCACCGCCACCTTTTGCCAGAGCTGCCATTCGTCTGTGCCATCATTGCCGGTGATTATTCCGGTAAGGCACGGTCTGCTTCGTCGCTGCTGGTGACTGTCGCCGGTGACTTGTCGGTGACCGTCGTCGGTGACTTGGAGACCGAGTTAACCGGCTAGGTTAATTTGATTTTGGTTTGGTTTTGTTAACCGGTCGGTTAGGGTAATTGATTTTGGTTAGGGATAAACCGGTTGGTTATTGAAATTGAAATTATGTTAAGTACATTAACTGGTCCAATTGAAATCAAATCCGATCAAGGTAAATTGGTTGGTTCAATTAAATTTTAATTTGGTCAAGGGTTGACCGGCTTGGGTCAGAGTTGACCATGTTGACCTTTGACATGCGGGTTAACTTTTTTCGCCACATCACCAGCTATCCGTTTTTGACCGTTTGAAGGGTGTTATGACTCAATTTTTTTCCCTAATTTCAGATTTAGAGTCCATTTGAGCAGCATGAGTTCATAGATTCCACTTTTCCACATTGATAAGGTGAGGGTCTATTCCGTAAATCATGTACCGGTGTAGAATTATTTCTATCGTAGTTTAGATTTCGATACATTGTCCATCTGATTGAATTGAGTCTGTTTGAGTCATGTTTGGTAGTTTGTTCATTCATTGTAACCAGAACTAGGGTATAGAGGATTCAACTATTGATTTGATTGTGTGATGCTAAGTGATGTTATATATATATATTGTATGTACACATAGTTATGAGTAGGGACTACGTGTGGGGCGTGAGTTCAGAGATGTCCGACCTTCAACGCTACGATGGAGGGCGTGAGCTTAGAGACGTTTGAGCTTCGACTTTACTGTGTGGGGCGACGCATAGACGTTTTCATTCGACGCTACGATGGGCGGGGGTACAGAGACAGACTGTACTACCGACGCTTCGTATATATATATATATATATCCGTATGACAAGAATATGAGGTGCGTAGAATATCTATGTGGTATCATCGCATTGATTGCTTTGTGTGATGTTCCAGGCGTCGTGTTTGTTCATGTTAGAGCTAAACTTCCATAGTGGGAGTTCTATTACTTATGTCAGTGGTTTACGTGTCTAGCATCCCAAACCTCGCCGAGTGACTCTCTTGTTACTCTCCCCTCTTTCTTTCCCCCCTTTTAGGTGAGACTGGCGAGCATGATTGATCCTATTGGATTGGTGCTTTGGGACTGTTTTCTTGGCATTATTTACAGACTTCTATTTTATTATATTATAGATGTTTTTATTTTATTTTATTTTGATCTTTCGGAGTTATGGTGTTTCGAGATTATTTATGAGAATTAATAGATGGAGATTTCAAAGATTATTATTATTTTCTTATTTCGGAAAATACGGGTTTCACAATTTGGTATCAAAGCGGGTTCCGTCCCGACTCTGACCCAGGATGGCAATTTTTGAGACCCGGTTTTAATCGGATTTTAGACGATTTTCAAGACAATTTGGAGAGTCTTTAAAAAAATATCACATTTCTGGCAGCATTATTCCTTTAAATAATCGTTGGTACCTGGTTTCAGCAGAAGTTGACCGTTTGCCTTTTCTTTCAGATGCCACCACAGAGGATAGTTGGTCGTCAGACCGCCAAAGCTGCTTAAGAGGCTGGAGCCGAGCATGTGCCGCCTTCAGTTTTGAAAAATATGGTTCCACCAGTTGCTCAGGATGCTTTGAGGAAGATGGTGCAGGATGCAACTCGACAGGCTGCTCATGAGGCAGTCCAGCAGATTACCCAGGAGGCAGTTAGGCAAGCTGTCCAGGCAGCATATTAGGAGGTTGCTGCAGCTTAGCAGGGACCACGTGTTCCTCAGGTTCATGTGCAGCATGGTCTGCAGATTAACGTGCAGAATGGCCACACCAGTTCAGGTTTAGGGGGACCCATAGATTCTGGATCAGCATCCCCCCGTTCAGCAGGTTCCAAGGTTTTTCAGGTCCCACCACCACCACTCCCTCTTCTACTGCAGATTCTTAAGCGTGATGAGGCGCTCCTTAGAGTTATGGGGCAGTTGAAGTACGTGGATTTGGAAAAATTTGGGGGAACAACAGATCCCACGGTTGCTTATGATTAGAGACATAGGCTGGTGACATGTATGGAGACTATCCATTGTCCACTACGACTCTACCTTAATATCGTTGTGTTATATCAGCGTGGAGATGCAGCAACATGGTTGGATGGAGTGCGATTGATACATCATGGTGAGCTGGCATATGCGTATTTTCTCTAAGCATTCGACAAGAGGTACTTTCCTAGGGAAAGCCTTGCACCAGAAGAAGAATGACTTTGAGCATCTAAGACAGGGTACTAAAACCGTCGGAGAGTACGAGTTGGAGTTTAGTCGACTTCGCAGATTTGCTGGTAATATTATGGATGAGGAGGACCTGATCATGAGATTCTTAGATGGGATGCGAGTTGATCGCCGCGGCAGATGCAGTGTGGTGACATACACTAGGTTGGAGGATCTGGTAGAGAGGTCTGCGGTGGAGAAGACTTGTATTGTTGAAGAGAATAAGTACTCTAAGGCAGCTCAGCCAAGGACTGAGAGGACGTTAGAACCACATAAGAGGACTTGGGATCATGCAAACGTCCAATGCCTTAAATGTGGAAAGATGGGCCACAAGAGTAGGGTTTGTCGGAGTATGCCGTTAGGGCTTAGGTTTCAGCACATGGAGAAAACGCAACACCAGCAGCAAGAGCGGCACCAACAGCAGCACCACCAGCGAGATCAGCATCAGCAGCAGCTGCAGTAGTCGCACCAGGGGCTTTTTTCACTTGTGGCCATCTGGGACATATCTCCAGGTACTGTCCGACTAAGGGGCATGTGGCCAAGCGCACAGTCATCGCTCCACGTGAGTAGGCTTTAGGAGAGGCCGATGGAGCTGACCCGATAACTGGTATTTGTTCTTACTATTTTGGTTGAGTTTATGGTTTTCTTTTGTGGTTAACTTGTGTAGTTAGTAAAAATATTGTGTAGGATCGGTTTCGGTTGGAGGTGAGTCACTCACACTTTATTTGACACGGGAGCTTTGCACAGCTATATTAGTTCGCGTTTGGTCAAATCTTAGCCTTTTCGGGGTGTCTTCGAGCCGAAGACTAAGCAGATTCAAAAAGCGATCGTAGATAGATTTGGGAGCCATCGGTGTTCATCGAGATGTAACGGTCCTATTTGGAGGGGTTTATTTCAGTGGAGATTTAGTAGAGATGGAGCTGAATTACTACGACGTTATTCTTGGGATGGATTGGCTGACACGTCATCGAGTAGTGTTGGATTTCCCGAGGGCCAGAGTTCATATTCCTAAATCAGATGGGAAGATTACATTTCAGGGTATTAAGACACACCTGGGAGTTTCTATAGTCTTCATGTCGAATGCTGAGGAGCTATTGGAGAGAGGATTTGAGGGATTTTTGGCCACCATCTCCATGGTTAAGCACGATGGACATCAGGAGCTGCAAAATATTCTAGTGGTTGAAGAGTATGAGGATGTATTTGAGGCCTTAAAAGGGCCACCGCCAGCTAGAGGGGATATACTAATTACGATTGAGTTGGAGCCAGGGACAACACCGGTTTCAAGAGCACCATACCGTTTAGCGCCAGCAGAGATGGCAGAGTTAAAAAAGCAGTTGGAAGACCTATCAGATATGGGTTTTATAAGACCGAGTACTTTACCGTGGGGAGCACCAGTATTGTTTGTGAAGAAGAAAGATGGGAGTTTCAGGCTGTGTATCGACTATAAAGGCTTGAACAAGATAAACCTCAAGAATAAGTACCCGGTTCCGCGTATCGATGAGTTTCTGGATCATTTGCAGGGAGCTTCATGGTTCTCTAAGATTGACTTGGCATCAAGGTATCACCAGATTGCTATAGCTGATGAGGATGTGCGGAAGACGGCTTTCCGTACACGTTATGGACATTATGAGTTTGTGGTGATGCAACTTGGGTTGACGAATGCACCTGCAGCGTTCATGAAGCTCATGAATGATGTGTTTCACAAGCACTTGGATAAATGTGTGATTGTCTTCATCGACAATATCTTGATCTATTCTCCAAGCAGGGAGGAGAATGCAGAGCATTTGCGGATTGTGTTGGGTAAGCTCAGAGAGCATCAATTGTTTGCTAAGTTGAGTAAGTGAAGCTTATGGCAGAGAAATATTGGATTTTTGGGTCACGTGGTTTCTGAGACAGAGTTGCAGTAGATCCAGAGAAGATTACTACGATATCAGAGTGTCCTACACCTAAGAGTGCTACTGAGATCCGCAGATTTTTATGGTTGGCAAGATATTACAAGAAGTTTGTTAAGGGTTTTGCCAGTATCGCAAATCCGATGACGCAATTAACAGGCAAGGATGTCAAGTTTGATTGGACATATGCTTGTTCAAGGAGTTTCACTGAGCTGAAACGACAGTTGACGAAAACGCCAGTTTTGATACTTCATAGGCCCGGGATAACATATGAGGTTTATACGGATGCATCATGTACTAGTATGGGCTGTGTATTGGTGCAGGAGGGTCATGTCATTGCCTATGCATCACTTCATTTGAGACCCCACGAGGCTAATTATCCTACTCACGACTTGGAGTTAGCAGCTATTGTTTTTGAGCTAAAAATTTGGAGGTCGTACTTGTATGAGAGAAGGTGCAGATTCTCACAACCACGAGAGTCTTAAGTATATTTTTACTCAGGCTGACCTGAATTTGAGCCACCGTAGGGGGATAGAGTTGTTAGCAGCTTACAACTTGAAAATCACTTATCATCTGGGTACGGCCAATCAGGTGGCAGGTGCCTTAAGCAGGTGGATGAGCGATGTTTCATGAACCAAGGAGGTTCAAGAGCTTACTTGGACACTTGCTAGTCTCAGATTATATGCAGTTACTGCTGAGGGGGAGACAACTGGTCATGAGGCCTTGGAGCATGCAAATTTATTGTAGAGGATACACAAAACTCAGGATAGTGACACGGCTTTGGGTAAGCAGATAGAGATCGAGAGTATTGGATACCATACAACTTCCAATGGGATGTACATGTACCGAAACCAAATTTGTGTGCCAGATGATAAGTTGTTAAGGAAGGAGATTTTATGGCAAGCACACCATTCGAGTTTTTCTATCCATCCGGAAAATACTAAGATGTACAGGGATATGAAGCGCTATTATCATTGGCCTGGTATGAAGAAAAATGTTTCTACATTTGTATCGCAGTGTCAGACGATTAAGGGTGAGCATCAAGTACCCAGCGGGTTATTGCAGAACATGTCGTTGCCATACTGGAAATGGGACATGGTGACTATGAATTTTGTGACTGGACTTCTGATAACCTATGGTGTGAAGAATGTTATTTGGGTGATTGTGGATAGACTCACCAAGTCTGCTCATTTCCTAGCAATCAAGAAGACAGATGGACATGATCAATTGACACATAATTACATAAGAGAGATTGTGAGGTTGCATGGAGTTCCTGTTAGTATTTTATCAGATCGGGACACAAAGTTAACATCTGAGGATGATGAGATCCAGGAGGAGACCTGGGAGATGATGACCATGATTGTCAAGGTTCGTTGGGAGAGAGATGGGATCCAGGAGGAGACCTGGGAGACTGAGAATCAGATGAGGACTGATTATCTAGATTTTTCTCAGGATGATATTGGACAGTCGGTTCAAGAGCCGAATTCAAGGATGAATTCTTTATTAGTGGGGGCGGATTATAATAACCAAAATTCTAGTTCAGTTAATTCGGTCCAGCAAAGCCCGTTAGGGTTACATGAAACCCTAGATGAGCACTATATAAGAAATTTTCTTCATTATTTTATTCTACAAAAACCCTAATCCTTGAAACTTGCAGAGACTGAGCCGTCGAGCGATCGGAAACCGTACCATATTTGTCACTGTTGTTTGAGACTCAATCCACCACCCCATCACCGTTGACCACCGCCTATAGTCGCCGCTTCATAAGGTTTTGTCTCGGCCATTTATTAAATTGATCCTAACTCTCTAACCGGGTTGTTTCTCGTGAAAACAAGGACACCACTGTGTTCGTGACGACAAGACGAGTCCGGAGCAGGAAGATCATCCGGCGACGCACTCGCACGCACCATATTTCTCCCGCGGCGGTCTGCGTGTGTAGCTAACGCGTCGCTGTCTTCCGCTAGTGAATATTCCGGTAAGCCATCGTCCGCTACGTCACCGCCGATGACCGTCGCCAATGACTCGACAACTCGGCAAAGTCGAATCGGCAATTCAACTCGGTGACCGGGTCAAACGGTTGGGTTGATTTGATTTCGGTTTGGTTTTGTTAACCGGTCGGTTAGGGTAATTGATTTTGGTTAGAGATTTAACCGATTGGTTATTGAAAATGAATGTTGGTTAAGTAAACCGACTATTCTAATTGAAATTGAATCCGGTTAAGGTAAACGGTTGGTTATATTTGATTTCAACTTGGTCAAGGGTTGACCGGCTTGGGTCAGAGTTGACCGGGTTGACCTTCAACTTGCGGGTTGACTTTTTCAACAGATCACTGCTTATCTGTTTTTGACCATCTGTAGAGCGTTCTAACTCGATTTTTCGCCCTGATTTCAGATTTGGAGTCCATTTGAGCAGAAGGAGTTCATAGATATCACTTTTCCATATTCCTAAGGTGATGGTCTATTCTGTAAATCTGGTACCGGTGTAGAATCTTTCTATCGTAGTTTAGATTTAGAAACATGATCCGTCGGTTTAGATTGAGTTATGTTTGGTAGTTAGTTCATTCATTGCAACCAGAACTAAAGGTATAGAGGATTCAACTATTGATTTGATTGATGCTAAGTGATGCTATATATATATATATATATATATACACGAGTAGGGACTATGTGTCGGGCGTGAGTTCGGAGATGTCCGAGCTTCGATGCTACGATGAAGGGAGTGTGTTCAGAGGCATTTGAGCTTTGACGCTACTGTGTGGGGCATGGTGAAGAGACGTTTGCATTCGACACTACAATGGGCGGGGATACAGAGACAGACTGTACTAGCGACGCTTCATATATATCCGTATGAGGAGAATGCTGGGTGCATGGAATATCTATGTGATAGCATCACATTGATTGCTTTGTGTGATGCTTTAGGCGTTGTGTTTGTTCATGTTAAATCTAAACTCCCATAGTGGGACTTCTATTATTTATGTCAGTGGTTTGCGTGTCTAGCATCCCATACCTCGCTGAGTGACTCCCTTGTTACTCACCCCTCTTTATTTCTCCCTTTCGGATGAGACTGGCGAGCATGAATGATCCTATTGGATTGGTGCTTTTGGACTATTTTTTGCATTATTTTCAGACTTATATTTTATTATATTATCGACATTTATTCGGTTTTATTTTATCTTTCGGATTCAAGATTATTTATGAGAATTAATAAATGGAGATTTCAGAGATTATTATTATTTTATTATTTCGGAAAATACGGGTTTTACAATGGGTCTACAAGTGATGCCGAGCTTGCGTCCCAGTTGTTGGAGCGTGATGCTATGTTATATGAATTGAAGAAGCATTTTACTCATGATTAGTGTTTATGAAGAAAAGTGCTGATAAACATAGACGGGATGTGGAGTTTGAAGTGTGCACAATGGTTTACTTAAAGCCGAGGCCTTATCGTCAGCATTATGTGGCTCGTAAAGTTTGTCAGAAGCTCTCTGCAAAGTATTTTGTCCCTTACCGTGTAGAGGAGAGGATTGGTATGGCATCATATTAATTACAATTGCCATTAACATCGAAGATCCATCCGGTGTTCCATGTCTCGCAAATCAAAGAGGTTATTGGGAAACATCATGTTATATTACCTTTACCAGAGTTGAGTAATGTGACAAATGATATTTTGATTACACCTGAGGAGATATTGGACTCTCGTTACAAATTTTTGGGTCATTTGGAGCTACTGGTACAATGGGTTGGCTTACCTAGTTCGGAAGCTATGTGGGTGAGTGTTGAAGATTTCCGTGCTCAGTTTCAATCTTACCAGCTTGAGGTCAGGGTGAGTGTTAAATGAGGTGGTATTGATAAGCTTGATAAAGTCTATATTAGAAGAGGAAAGGAAGGGAAGAGAAGTGACTAAGGAGCCGTTGGAGCTTAAAGAATGACATGGCATATTTAGTTCAATAAGAGACTCTCTTTGAGTTAGAGTCTTTCTGATTCTTTTGTAATTCGAATTATGTTATAGTCGAGTATGAGAGTGTAGATGAGATATCTTTTGGAATTTGGATTGAGTCTTTTGACTTGAGGAGACGATTGTTTGGGTGAGGCCAGCGATCTCTTAATTTCAGATTCCAAAAGTGTAATCGAATCTTAATTGTTGAATACAAGTTGTGATTGATTTATAGAGATACATTGAAGTTCATATACCTAAAATCTATCAATATATCACCTCAAGTTTTAGGCACCGGTACAAATAGAGAAGATTGGAGGAGTTAGCCGGTGGAGAGAAGTTTTGGGAAGAAGAAGAGAGAAAATGAAATCTTTGATAGAGAGTTAAGAAGAAGAAAACTCCGGTGACAGTGATCGTTTTCCCTCAAAACACAACGTACCGATGCATACTTAATGCAAAAACACAATATTTTGGTATATGAATCTGGAGTGATTGTGGTTAAGTTGGAAAACAGTTGAAACAGTGTATATAACAAAAAAGTCTGAAAATGGGTCAACTAGTGCGACTTGTGGTGGGTGATTGGGAGAGAGGTGGTCAAGGAGCTTGGAAGTTTAATGTTGACCACACGATGGTGAAACACGGTGTTGTGGTCAAAGAAAATAAAAAGTTACATGTCACTGATTAGTATGGTTTGGAAAAAAAATACAAGCTTGACCAACTACTGCTGCCAAGTGAACAAGTCCCTACTAACCTACGACTTTCCGGATTGGACGAAAGAGCCTGGCGAGTACACAACCCAACCTGTGGAGATCAAAGAAGATGGTGACATTGAGTTGTTCATGGCTTTTAGGCTAGACTGGGTATGGCTGGAGATATACATGACATCCGGTGAACAAGATGTAGACCATTACAGATGCCATAGGGACGAAGAAGATGGATTCATATTAAGAGGCCAGTCAAATAACTTGGAGAGGTAAAGTAGTTAACTTAACCATTAACAATATGTTGTTGATACAAGAATTTTAAAATTAACACCATTATGTTGCCATGGTAAACAAGTTTGAGGGAGAGATGGTACATTCTCGTAAGCGAGGACGTCATGATGGGAATATGTACACCCGAGGAGATGGACGAAATACACAGAACCTCCCTCCCTTTGAATTCTGATTTAGAAGCTCCAACAATGAATCTAATTAAGAGGAATGAGTTTTCAGAAGACTCCTATGCACTACCTCAGACGAGACACACACCTAAGCCACTTGGAGGTGTTATCAGGCTGGAAGAAGGGCCACTCGTAGCCCCACATGAAGTGTCGGCTCTCAAGGGAAGCATTAGAAGCTCAAACTTTCGGCCCTATTTAATTTATTCATTTAATCGGCAATTAAGACAAAAAGGTTTTAGGTAGTCTAGTGATTTGCAGAGTAATTTTGTAACAACAAGGTAACGTGTTTCGATTTCTCCCTTTTCCATTTGCATTAAAAGATTTTTCTTTCTAAAATGGTTTTTAATAAACAGGTTTTAATTTCTAATTTGCTTCCAGTCCTTATATTTTCAGGAACGGTACTGCCCACATGCGACAAATCTGACAGTTGCGAAGTGTAAGTGGTAAGCTAAGGTTGTGTGTGTTAATTCTTTATTCAAACAGGTAACACGGAACTTATTCCTGATAGGACAATGACACTTGATAAGGGGAAGGGGAAAATGATTGAGATGAGGAGAGTGGTAGGACCAACCATATGACTGCGTATGGAAGTTACCCCCTTGGGTATGATTGTGTTGAGCAGGGAGGAGCGTTGACAATAGCAATGGGTATGTACATAAGCGACTAGGAGCAACCCGTATTATTTGAAAACAATTAAATTTATCGAAAACACCATACGTAACCAATACTAACGTATGTAACAGGTACATGTTTAGCAACGCAACTAGCATTGCGCTTGGACGGAACCAGGAAGTTTAAAGAGCAAGAGGTAGATGTATCAGTAATTGTGGGAACCGAAATTCGCACTGTCGATTTTTGTAACCGGAGGAAAGCTAACAAACCCTAACTGTCCTTAAGGGCTCGGATTCCCTACATAAACACACAAATAAGAAGAAGGAAGCAATAACAAAATATCAAAAGAATCTGCACAGGATCGTTTTATTAACTTATATGGAGTTAAGTTACAGAGATTCACTGAAAACAGTATGACTGGAAATTCGTCGACAATGGAGAACCAAAGAACAAAGCAATAAATGTTCTATGTGCTGACCTCGCTAGTCTAACCGCATATGTCCTAAGTTTTCTCTAAAGCTAACAATAATTTCCTAAAGTCTTGATTTTTGGATTCATCTTCTCTTTGACTTGGCTCTTCTTATATCTGCCCTTTAGACATGTCGTTTTCCTTTTCTGCCTCGATCCGAGTATATCTCTTCGTGGAATTTTTCCTTATCTTCTCGATCTTCATTGATTATTTGGAAACTTAACATTTATCTTAATTCCATTTATCTTCTCTGAAAATTAGTTAGACCGTCACTGCAACTGGGCTAATTCTCGTCTGAAATCGTAAGTGGGCCTTTTGTTACGTCTTAGACCTTTTCTGACCGTTTTGTGACTTAAGCGTTTTTACGATTTTTTGTGGAGAAATTTTTTTTCATACGATGTTGGTTTCCAAACCGTGTCTTCCGCGAAATAATAAACCGTTCATATAGTTGAGATAACAATGAAGTCAAGTTAACCGTTATCATTTTATATGATTGATTCTAAGTTTTTATTAAAATCTAATTCCTTGCTATTTTTATCGCAAAACTTCAACGGAAACTCCAATCGAGACAAGGTGAGAAGCAGTTCGGTCACGACCCAAAGGTGAGATTGATAAAGATGAGATGGTCTTGTCGCCCGCGGGCGACGAAACTTGAGGCTGGTCTGATCTCTCGTGGGCGACGAGACGTTGACCATGTCTAGTCACCCACGAGCGACGAGACTTAGGGCCGGTTTTGTCGCTCGTGAGTTGTTGGCTAGAATGGATTTGCTTGATAATCTAGGATATGGTATATAAATTACCTCTAAGGTTAGCATCGATTCGATGTGGCTGCAACATTACAGAGGTGATAATGGTGAGTTAATATTGTTTGAGTCCCTTCGATTTTAAACCTTTTTCAGATGGATATATTCTTTGCTTGAGAACAAGCAAAATGAGAAGTATGTGAAAGTTGATATACTATGGATTTTAAGGGTTTCCACTCATACTATATGTGCTTTTTAGATACTATTATATGTGTTTGAAGTTTGTATTACAGTCTTTTCAGGTTTAGGTATGTTTTGGAGCAATGTAGAGGAGCTTTCTAGAGCTTAATGATGAGAAAACTCGTAGCTGTTGAAGAATCAAAATTCAGATTCGCGATTTAGGAAGTGAGTCGATCGACAACACCTTGTTGGTATCGATCGATAGTTACGCGAGTAAATGAGCTAACTTGTTTGTGACCTACTTGAAGCCCATAAGTCTCATATAATTACAAGAGTACCCCTGGACGGTCTAATACCTATTAAGAAGCTTTTATATTATTTTAGGATTTTTAGTAGCTTGGAGAGAATATCAAGACTCTTTCAGATATTTGTATTGGAATTTCATTGTTTCTTAACCTTATTCTATTTATGAATTATATTCAGATATTCATTATGATTTGCTTGATCATATTTGAGTAGTTCTCCTTGTTAGATTTACGGTTTTATTAGGGTTTATATGTATTGATAAAATCAAACTTCTAGGGTGAATCCAGAAGGATCCTTCATCAGAATTGATCTTATTGCTTGTGTTCTAGAGTAGCTAACTAGAACCCTGAACTTAGGAGTAGATAAATACGATGGTAGTATCTATACCTGACAACAATTATGTTTAGTTAATTTGTTAGATGCATTCAAAATCTGGTCTATATTAAATTAGTGAACATAACGATTAGGCAATAATGCTTTTCTAAGGTAGTATCGATCGACACTCTTACCATAGTATCGATCAACACTCGTTATCGACGGCTGGACCAAAGAATTAGTCATCTTGTTAGACTCGCAGCAATAGCTGGAATCTTGCTTTAGTATTCGAGTTCTAAGAAGGTTTATCACACAGAATTCACAGCTATATTACAATACTATAACCTAAACCCTAGATCTAGTTATTCATTCTCGTAAGTTTACAAGCCAATTGTCAATTAATCTCTCTATTGTTTAATGCTTTACTAATTACTTGCCTAACTTAATCTTAATATTTATAAGTCTATTGTGTGTCCACACTCCATGTGGATTCGATCCTTAAGTACTACAACTGATCCTCTTATTTGAGAGAGTAAAGTTACTCATTGGATCATTTGAGTGATATTACGATGCGCCAGATGTTTAGCTATTAATGGAGATATTCCCATGGTGCGATTGATCTCATCTTTTGAGACAATATATATCTTTCAGTTAGCTTTCTAATTCCACTGGTTTTCGGTCAATCAAGATCCTGGATAAAAATTTATTCCTGTTTTACTGAAGAGTGGTATGTCTAACTCACGAGAGGAAGTTGTCGAGATTTAGAAGGAGTGTCGATCGACACCACTGCCTTGGTGTTGCTCGACACTGATGCGCGTAGACGGGAATATTCTATTTCAAGACCGATTAAGACTCAGAAGTCATCACAAATTACAAAATTTCCCCTAGCTGACTTAATACCTAGTTTTTATAGTTTTCTGAGCCATTGTTGATGGCTACTCTTTCTACCCTTTCTTTTATTTATTGTTCTAGGTTTGGAGAGAAGAAAACTTCTCCTCCAGAGATTGATTAAAAACACCTTTGGTTTTGTTATTGATTTATCTATGATTTATTTAGACTACGATTTGTGTTACTGCTTTCATGTATTAATAATCATCTTGTTAGATTTATGTATTTCATGAGCTTAATGTCAAACTGATAATCAATTAGGACTACTAGGTTTGTTTACAGATTTCTACACAAGGGTGAATTGTAGTACTAGGATCTAGAGTATTTGGAAAATAACGAGAGTGTGACTGATTATTTGAACCTAGAATCATAGAACAATTGAGAGGCACAAGACTGCAATCAATTAACGGAACCTGAACTCTTCTAGATTAGATACCTAGGCACATACGAGAGTTGGTTTAGGGTTTATTTGAACATTATTGGCATGTACGTTAATGCTTGTCTAAAGAAGTGTCGATCGACATTCAACCATTGGTATCAATCGACACTCTTCCTGAATTCGCATACAAGAGTAGGAATCATAGGATTTAGACATCTGATTACTAATTTCATGCGAGAGCTAAATTACTTGCTTATTGAATTCAAGTTCTAGAATTGAATCTAACTAAACCCTTAGCATCCTTGACTTTTTTTTGAATCTCTTGATTGATAAATTCCTAGATCTAGCGCTTCTTACTTATCGTTTACAACCGTTTGATCTATTTACTGATTTGTTACTGTTTTTATATTGTTTGCCTAGCTTGATCTGAAACTCAAGTCTATTGTGTGAAAGATAGAGTCTTTGTGGATTAGATCCTCAAGTACTACATCGAACATCTTATTTGAGAGAGTATCTTGAAGGTTAATTTGAGCATATCATGTTTTCTATTCATCAAGGTGTTGGAAGTTCTGAAACTGCATACTCTTTACCTTCTTACCTTGACCAGCTTGCGATAGAGAACCCTAGGTCAGTGGTAACACTTGAAACAAGCCCTGCAACAGATGGAGCGCAGCGATTTAACTATATCTTCCTTGCTTTCGGTGAAAGTATTCAAGGATAATCCTACATAAGGAAGGTTGTTATAATATATGGTACACACCTGAAGGGAAAGTTTCGAGTTACCTTCTTAAAGCTAGTGCACATGACATGAATTATCAGAATTCCCCTTAGGATTTGGGATTGTAGATAGCGAGAATGATCATGTTTGGACTTGGTTCTTCAACAATATTCTGAGTGTAGTCCCTGATTCTGAGGATTTGGTGTTCATATCATATCGTCACAATTCTATATACTTAGGCATACGAAGGGGAAGATGTAGTTTCCCTTTTATATAGTGAAGATCATGTAATTGTTTGTTGTTTTGATTGAGCGAAATATATACATATATATATATATATATATATATATATATATATATAGAGAGAGAGAGAGAGGAAAATTAATAATGAAACAGCTAAATAAATTGTTAGGGCCTAACAAATGAGTAGAAATGTGAAGGAAATATGTAACGTGAAGTGTTGAAATATGTGTAACCATTAGTTAAAACGATTACATCTAATTCCTTATGTATCTACTAAGTAAAACTATTAGCATATCATATAAATATGATTCATCTTGCTGGATTTGTTATTTTTCAGGTTTACCCAATGGTAAAATAGTGTGCTTGTCTACTGCATCTTCAGAGAAACGTCCAGACGATTTTTGAAACAAAAAAGAACACCTAATCTACCTAATTGGAAGGTCTGCTAGAGCATACCGGTTGGAAGATTTCTATGTCCACTTCAATGAAATCAAGATGATTGACCTAGATTGCGAGTACTACTTGATAAGTATTGGTTTGTAACAATCTAAGGGTGCTAGATACAATATAATGACTATCAACCTGGCTGAGTCCCTAAATGAATGATTCGTTGGAGCTCGTGAGTATCCAATAGTACCGCTGCTAGAGTACATCCAGACCATGCTTATGGTATGCTTTTCTTCAAGACTGGCGGATGCCACAACTAATGTTAAGGCTCTAACTCCCAAGGTAGTGGCTATGTTGTCACATAACTTCACGGTATCAACTGGATATGCAGTGAGACACATAATAAGTTCTGAGTATGAGGTATGTGACACTGGCGGGCTGTATAACCAGTGACGTGGAAAGAATGACATGTTCTTGCAAAGAGTTTGATGTCCATCCCGTGTACCCACGTTGCTGCTGCTTCAGTGAACTCCAAGCTTAAGGTGGAGTCCCTTGTTGATGTGGAATACCTTAACAGTTTCTGGGGTTTGGTATATGCTAGAAGCATATCAAGATGGAGTCTTCAAGAAGAGAAAGACATGAAGCAGGTGCAGTGGTCTTGACCATAATCACGCAACCTAGTTGTACGAAAAGTTGTAAGAGGTGCAATGGAAAGATGGGTTGGTCTTTTGGAGGTCTTAACTATGGCGACCTTTTCTTTTGATATGTAATATGTTAGACAAGTTCCCATAAGCTTTTCCTTTGTTTACAAATATGTAAGTACGATGGAGGAGAGAATAAGATTGTCCTCCAATGTAATGTTTAAGACTATGGAATGATAATGTTAAATGCTACGTACTTGGGTACCCTTAAAATTTTGTTGTAGTCTTTATCCAGTTATAGAAAGACTATTGGCATTAAGTATAAGTTGTGCCAGAAAAAGATCACAAGTAGTATTAGCGGTTAACTTTATTTCACCAAACACACACAAAATGGTCATCACTTGGAATATGTCAATAAAAATGTAAACAAATGTACATTGGTTTGTGTAAGCTGGCATTCTTTACAATTATTAATAATAACCAAGTACTTGGATAGAGAAAGCATATACGTTTAGGGGACTGTTAACGTAAACCAGAAATGTTAACTATAAACAACATCGGAATATGGCTAGTGTTCAAAGATATAATGAACAGGTGAATAATTTCAGCTAAGCTAATAGTTATCTGGCTAACCCTAATCATAGCATTTATATCACTTTGTAAGGTGCATGTGAAAAAATTAGGGAAACTATATTCTTGAATTTGGAAACGTAATAAAAAAGGTTTTGCGGAGGCAACATATAATGTAGTTGAAAAAAAAGAGTTAAAACAAGTGAAGTTTCAAATAATCTATAGAACACTCATTCAGACGGCGATTCCATTTCAGCTACCGAAATAGATTTGTAGAACTTAACAAGTACAAATTTAACAACCAACTGCTTCACAGCACCAGGGAGTAGACGTGGTGTAATAGCTTTGCAACCATCTATTCCCACGGATGAGTGAGCGTCTATAAGGACAAATGACATATTGACATCACAACATCATCAGTTAGTGAGGGAGTTTTGGGAATTTCTTTGCACGTAGACACCAAAAATGGATTCAAAGGAGCATTGCTTGACTCGGGGTGGCTGGCTTTTTCGATGTAGGGGAACATGTTCGCAATGGGAATAAGTTCTTTTTTTTCATCAGGGTATCTCTCTTCAGAGAAACATTGCAATCCATAACATGGATTGCAAACGCCTTTGTGTCAAAGCATACACCAACCCAGTGTTGCTGGTCTATGTTGAAGGGGAAGTATATGCAGTCCTATGGGCTGACTCTCCGACTGCTAATGACCTCATCGGTCCTATGTGCTGACTCTCCGACTGCTAATGACCTCATCGGTTAACTTCAGTTTCAGTGTATGTTTCAACGCTGTTTTGACAAACCTTGAATGATGCCTCATAATGGTGGCCGGAAGTTTAGTATCACAAATGGTTACTGAATTACCATGTGGTTGGAGCTCGTTTGAAAAGAACCCAATAAGTGCATCCATCACCTGCAAGACATACATTTTAATGCGTTCGGTTCAGACGAGTTAGATGAAAGAATGGAGGTGTTTCAATTACCTTAGGTGACATTTCTTGTGTTCTATAGGTAATATCTAGGAAATCAAAAGTCAACATAGATGCAGAACTCCTGATGTTTACCACTCTAAGGGATTAGTGGAAATGTTATTGAAAGTCATAATAATTAAACGTTTGTGTAGATGATAAGTCAAGATATACCATTTAATAAAACTTGGTTCACTTACTCAATTTATGTTACTACTTTCTGAAAGTCTTCAAAAAGCGGTTGAGTTCTGGAAGGAAGGAATGCCAATGATGATTTTAGTATCACATTGATAGTCGTGATATACTGATGGGAGATTTCTGGACCTTTGGCTTTTTCTAGGCTCCACATTGTTAGCACCACTAGTTCCAGAGGGAAGAACATACTCGATGGCTTGGCATTGACAACCACAGGGGGAGATTCTTTTTGGGTTAACCTTAGTGAGAATGAGGGATACCATTCGATAATCATAAATAAAACGTCACATTAGCAAGTAATATAAGAGTTAACAATAGGTTCATTTTATTTCAGTGAACTTGCTAGAGTGTGGAGAAGCATATATATATAACCTCTCCAGGTAAAGTGCTCCCTGGTTCAGTGAACCCCTGAGAAACTGTATCCAAAGGTGCGGCGTTGTTGGTTTTTAGACGGACAATTTAGGAACCTCCTAACTTATTGGGCATGCTTTCAAACCATTTTTAGCAGTGTATAATTAACTTCTGCTTGATAATAATTAGATAACCAGAAAAAATAGATATAACGTTTAACAATGTGTATATAGTGTGTTGAATGGAACCACGTGAGAGCCTACTAGAGAGGAAAGCATGATAAAATCTAATTGTCGTGTCAGTGGCAGACAAGGGTTGGTCATTATGCACCACTGGAATGGAAGAAGGGGCAGGTTGCAAAACTTTTGGGGGGAGGTTCAGACTACATGCAATAGCAAATTAAGTCATCATTATTTAAAATCAAAAGAGATTGAGGACAATATCAACTACGAACTAAGAAGCGGAAATTAACTCATTGTTGGTTGATGTGGCCTCTAGTTCTTGGATAGCCTTTCTTACGGCATTACCTGCTCCAGCGGACATATTATCTGCGGGGTTTATATCCTCCTGAAATGTGGGAGATGCACAATCACGAGACTTGTCAATTGGACTTAATCCACTATGTTCTTCGTCCTCGTTGGCGGGAATAGATGAAGTCGATATGCCGACGAAGTCGATAATTGCTTTAATGCCAGCCTTCTGCATTATATTCACATTGTTGACAACATAAGAGTTGAGCATGCTTTCAATGCCCTTAAGTGTGGAGACAGATGCCTCCAAAGCGGTGATTTTATTGTCAAACTGAAATACACTAACGGTCCTTGAAACATGTGTATCAATTCCGTTCAGAATTCAAGATTCTAGAATATCCAATTTCTTCTTTAATCTGTGCAGCAACGAGGTTGGCAATTGAAATATGAGACGCCTGGTCTGAACATTCACCCTCTGTTAACTCAGCGGGATTTTCTTTGTCATGTTTCTCTTTGACCTCGTTCTCCCTTTGCTTTTATTCCCTCATTCTTAAGATGTCAGCAGCCGTGAAGCCACCCTTAAACATCTCTTTCTTGAATACAAATCCTTCACTTATAAAGAGCACCAATGTATCTAATGTTTTGTCTGCAGATTCATCTGACAATGAAAAACTATTCCCAATAAACCATTCCTCATGTAGATCATAAATAATAGATCTGATAAGGACCTACGAAACAAAGGAAAGAGCATGTGAGTTAGATAATTGTTGCCAAGAGTAAAGCAAAATAGAGGCAGCAACTAGAAATACAGTTTTAAATCAATGCTAATAAAATTAGTAGCCTACACAAACAATTTTGGCTGTTAATATGGGGTAAGCTGATAACTTCTTTCGTATTTATGCAAAATCGAGTAACACATACCTTGCATTCGACGTTTGGGACTCTTGCGTTTTTAGGGTTGGTTACAAATTTTGAAGATGAGTTGAATTTTTCAGAACGCAATGTTTCGTCTGGCAAATCTTCTTCTTGTGCCACGAACATCTCTGTTTCACTATCAAATTCAACAACAATGACCGGTTTGTTCTAGATAACCTCTTTCTTTCAGAAAAGGTATCGGAGCAATCATAACAAGCTGGATTGCATCAACAGATCCTCTAAGTGAAAACGAATCCTAAGCAAGAGCAATTTCGTCTTTCTTAATCAGGGTAGACATAAGAAGTTGAAACGAAACCCGTCCCCGTGGGTATGCCATGAATTTGTCAAGATCACATATGAGCTCCACATGTTCTGGAATGATCTTCGGGAAGTGAGATGATGGGAGGAGTACATATGAGTGATTACTAGACATGAAAACTATATCCTCGTCGCCATGTCCTTAACCTTATGATTCTTCAGCATATCCACCACCATTTCAATGGTGCAAGACTTCAAAGACCCAAACAAATCATTCTAGCAAGGCTTCTCGTTTAAAGGGGTTTTCCTCTTCATGTGCCTAGAATTAGGAAGTTTCCCAAAGTTGAGCCCATTTATAACGGTGAACTCTCTAAGTTAAAATCGAATAGGTTTCCCAGCAAACAAAATCCAGATTTCGTACATCTTGTTTGTTTTCAACCTCCTCACCAGTATTAAATGTCCAAAATCTCCATTAAATGAAGGGTTGTCTTCCAAGGCTAGAACCTTCAAAAAAATTGATTTCTTAAAAAAAAAACAGTTCTTCAGGATTAAGTGTTTCAATAATCGACTTTGTTCTCTTGATCTTATGGTAAAACCCTCTCACCAGAGGGCTCTTCGCCGTAAGCAAAAATACAAGAGAATAAATTAGGGTTTCTCATCGATTTGATAAGCAGAGATCTATGAGAGTTTGATTCTCTAATACAAAAGAGTTTTTGAGAAGATTTAATTGGATCCTAAAAAGATAGCCGAAAGAGTTAGAAAAGGGGAAAAATATTCAACAAAAAATGCAATTGTCCATTAAAACTTCTGGCCTGACGAAATAGAATTTTCAAAAAGGCGTTTAAAATTTTAAAAATCCCAAACCAAAACATAAACAATAAAGCTTATTATCGCTCCATTAACAACAAGTTGCTTGTCTCTGGGCGTATTTATCAGACAGACGCAGAGCTAAGGGCATGATTATAGGGGGATATTAAGGGTTTCTTAAGGGGAGGAGGTCCACCAAAACCCAAAAACCACTTTCCAAATTCCTTAATTAAGAACTTGTTTTTCATGGTTTCTTACACTATTTGCGGGCTCCACTGACACATGACGGTCTGCGATTGGTACGCTTTTTATTTTATTTTTTTAAAATCAGAATTTTTTTTTTAAGAAATCGATTTGGGTTTTTGGGTTAATGATGGTCTAACAAACACCACTGCAAATAAGGTTGGAAGAGATATAAGGTTAAAATCATCATGAAAATATTAATATCAACTCGTGTGTAGAGACTAAGTTAAGAACTCGGTTATTGGCATAGAACCCAATTATCCCCTTATTAAAACAGAAACTTTCATCCAATGTTGAAAATACTAGTTAGGTGATATATAACAATCATGGACAAAAACAAAGCAATCTTTAATTAATTACAAGCTTAGTTCCGTCAAGAAAATACAAAATATAGTACATGCATGATCGAATGATTGGTTGATCGTTATAGAATGCAATACGAATACATATGTCAACAATCTAGAAACACCTTGAAATAGAATCAAGATACATGAATCTAATACATATGACAGCTTATCTCATTACCATGACTTGAAGATTGAACAAGTTAGATACACTTATATAATTACAAGTAAAAAAGGTAGACTCTTTCTTCCTCCCCGGCAAGTTCTCATTTTGACTTCCTCAAACCTAATCCTAATCGTCCCCGGCGAAATGTCTCACTTTGACGATCTTCCTTCCACTCCCGGAAAGTACAAAGTTCTGCCGTACGGAATTCTTCACCACCACCGCTACCTCCGCCTCTCGAAACTGACGCTTTGGGCTTCTCTCTTCCTCGCTCTCTTCCTCTTCTACCTCGTCTTATCTCCTCCGCCGTCTCCTTCTCGCCGGAACCTCAACGATTCACCCGTTAAGTACGGCGGCTCTCACTGGGAGAAACAAGTCCGTAAATCTGCTCGTCCGAGATCTCGCGGCGGGTTAACGGTTCTAGTCACCGGAGCCGCCGGATTCGTCGGAACTCACGTCTCGGTCGCGTTACGGAAACGCGGCGACGGGGTTCTGGGTCTCGACAACTTCAATCGCTACTACGATCCGAAGCTGAAACGAGCCAGACAAAGGCTTTTAGAGAGATCAGGAGTCTTCGTCGTGGAAGGAGACATAAACGACGCCGTTTTGCTCAGGAAGCTCTTCGACGTCGTCCTCTTCACACACGTGATGCATCTCGCCGCTCAAGCTGGTGTTCGGTACGCGATGCAGAACCCAGGATCGTATGTGAACAGCAACATCGCTGGGTTCGTGAATCTACTTGAAGTCTCGAAAGCTGCGAGTCCTCAGCCTGCGGTTGTCTGGGCTTCGTCTAGTTCTGTTTACGGTCTGAACTCCAAAGTACCCTTTTCGGAGAAAGACCGTACGGACCAGCCGGCGAGTTTATACGCAGCAACGAAGAAGGCAGGTGAAGGAATAGCACATACTTATAACCATATCTACGGTTTATCGTTAACGGGTTTGAGATTCTTCACGGTTTACGGACCTTGGGGGAGACCAGACATGGCTTACTTCTTCTTCACTAAAGATATACTCAAAGGGAAGACGATTACAGTGTTTGGGTCTCCTGATAAAGGTAGTGTTGCTAGGGACTTCACTTACATTGATGATATTGTGAAAGGTTGTTTAGGTGCGTTGGATACTGCTGAGAAGAGTACTGGTAGTGGTGGGAAGAAGAAAGGTCCTGCTATGTTTAGGATTTACAATTTGGGGAATACTTCTCCTGTTCCTGTTACTAAGCTTGTCATGATATTGGAGAAGCTTTTGAAGATGAAAGCTAAGAAAAAGATGATGCCTTTACCGAGGAATGGGGATGTTGAGTTCACTCATGCTAATATTACGTTAGCGCAAACAGAGATCGGTTATAAACCTGAGGTTGATCTTGAGACGGGTTTGAAGAAGTTTGTGAAATGGTACATGGGGTTTTATACTGGCTCGAAGAAGAAGAGTTCTTGGTGAGAGATCTCCTACTCTCGCTGGCTCTAGTTGGCTCCACTGTTAATGGACAAACACATGGTTATCTCTCAACATAAAACATATCTACATATGCATTGTTTCTGTGTTTTTAGATTATGCTT
Source organism: Moricandia moricandioides (assembly GCA_905132885.1). Lineage (NCBI taxonomy): Eukaryota > Viridiplantae > Streptophyta > Magnoliopsida > Brassicales > Brassicaceae > Moricandia > Moricandia moricandioides. Next base: position 126,057 of record CAJHQQ010000149.1, read on the forward strand.
CATTTATTTGTTAGTAGATTTTGAGCATTGTACTGCTTCAGGACTTGGATGTTTTTTTTCAATTGTGGAAATTCATTTGTCTTTTGGATATTGTTGGAAGAATAAAGTAGCTTGGACTTTGATGCATATACACTCTTGTAGTCGTCATACAATCTACTTTCTTACCTTGCTTTTTGTGAATCCGAACCTATCTTTATAATATATCTCGTTCTCAAGCCTGAAGTCTCTATACAATGTTAATTGCCTTGAAAGATGTTAAAAGCTTCTATGATTTATCTTCCAGTCAACAATAATATGGTGTTTCTCGACAGGGTCTTGAAGAGTCCACACAATATTTATTATCTATCTCCCACCAATCACTACCATCTCCACCTCTGTCTATTATTAATCTCATCATCAGAACCTAACTCGCTGTGGTTCTTGCCTTCTCTAAAGCAATTTCTTCAACACCATATTACCCAACATGGCTTGAGGCACATACATCATTCTCACAACCAATTACCCAACATGGAGAAACGACTTTGACACAATTGCCTCCGATTCAAGAATGATAGTGCTTCACGGATGAATCATGAAAATCATAAGATATCTTTTCAAAACAACGAGAGTATAGCACTCTAGAAGGTTTTGATGGGTCGATGGGGCGAGAAACAAAAGAGCTAGCTTTTCACCCTTACATTTTGAATTGGAGGCTTTCATCTAGGAATTGAAAAGCATAAGGAATTTACGACAATTTCACGTGACGTTTACAATGGACTGTTCCCTAATGGTAAAGATGATTTCAGAACCTGCAGAATGACCAGTATAAGAAAGTTATTTAGAAGATATTCGGATCTTGAGAGAGCTTTAATCACTCTATGATTATTTATGTACCAAGAACGCATAATACAAGGTCAAACAACCTGGCACGAAGTCCTCAGAAGCAATTATCCTTTGTCGTTCACATAGACGCAAAGTTACCAAGTAACTACACATTTGAGATAAGATTATATGGGGTGTTTTTATTACCTATTGAAATCGGGGAAGAAATAACTAAATTAGGGTTACTGATGTAACATTTATTATTTGAATCTCTTTTGTCTCTTAGAACTGATTTAGTCTGAACTAGTTTATTCATGGATGGAATTTTTTATTGGGAAGTCGAAGAAGGAAGTTTAGGATGAGGAAGTGGAAAGATAGAGATGTCTTGAAGAAGTTGAGAAGGCGAGAAGTTCTTCTTACGGCGAGTTTGATTCTGATGATGATGAGTAGTGGATAGAGGTGGAGAGTGGAGATGGAAGTGATTGGTGGGAGATAAATAATAAATATGGTGTTGGATCTTTAGGACCTTGCGTCTTAAGTTCTTCTTGTCTAAAGTTCTAAATCTCAACTTTAGTTGTTTCTTCCTTAACTTCAGTAGGTAACAAAAACACCTCAAATAGTTTTGTCTCAAATGTGTCCATCCATGACTTGGAACATATAAAGAAGGATACAATTCTTGCTTTGTCCGTTCATTTGATCTTGATAGTGTCTATAAGTAAAGGTGGATCATTTGAGCTTCCTGAACTTTCTGGAAATGTCGGTGATTGATTTGAAGATGAGCTTCCAAAGCCTTGAGGCTATTCTTGCTATTGTCTTCCTTCTCTTCCTCATGACAATGTCTCAACCCAAAATCAAAGGAGCCAGTATGATAAGTTCATCTCGTAAACAAATTTATACTTGTTAACAATGGTCTAACTACAATTAGTCTTGAAATTATATATATTAAAAAATATTTAGACATAGATAACTTAAATAGATGTTACGTGATGAACATCAGTGGTTGAATCCACACATGATAACTCCAAACCCATGGAATATCAACTAGAATAAACCGGTAATCATGGAATTGCAGATATAAATAAAAACAGAAGCATTTTAGTATACTAGCCTAAAAATTGTTTGAAGCTACATGTATTAAGAGAATTGTTTGCATACAGGAATTTAAATTGGAATACCTTGATAGATAGTGATATAATCTGTTTAAAGTAAACATCAGCAGTTCATGCGATGCCACTGATAAGGGGAGGAACAGTCTTTGAAACAAAGTCATAGTAATGCCATTTTTTGTCTCAACCTGCGGTTAAAATGCACACTTATAAGGCTAGAAGATGTAAGACTGTTCATACTATGAGAAAATGGCACTCCCGAAAAACATAGAAAAAACATTATTCGCTTTGATGTTTGAAACAGATGCACACAACTTAATAACTTATGACTTTTCCAACTAAAACTCGAGAGAATGTCATATTTATAGAGCCATTCTATCAAATGAAACAAGAATCTCAATATCATGATTATAGATCTCAAAGAAAGTCTAAACAATGCACTAAGTACATCTTAGGCTACTCATATATCAAATATGAACATAGTAACACTTGACTAAAAATAACATGTACAGAATAAACCATAGTATTAAATGAATATACTAAACAAATTTGGCTTGTAAAAAAATCTTAAGTCAAGTAAAACCAAAAAGAACATTCATAAACATAATCAATTTTTTTCAATCCAAAGTTCAACCGAAGACTAACAGGACATGAAGCAAGCTTATTTAAATCCATACTATTGAGACTTGAAATATGTCGAAGTGTTTAATTAAAACAATGTTAATCAAGTCTAAATATTCGGCGGGAGTCAATTCAAAATGGTGTGAAGATATATCTCATTCAAGGATAAACATCAAATTTGTGATTCTATGAAGTAGAATGTAAGATTTTTATCTATCTTGTATGAAAGATCAGGTCACCTAGAGATATAATAGATGACTCAGGTTTTGCATTGTTACGGGTTTTGAGCTAACTACCGTTAGGTTTGTGAGAGAGTGATTGAGTTGATAGGGTTCTCTAGAGTTGAAAAGTTCTTCAGTGTTGATTCACAGGTTGTGAAGTCAAGTAAAACTGATTAAAAAATTAGTTGTGATTTGTTTAAATAATTTCTAATAAAGAAGCTATTCGAAGTTATACTGTTGAATATCTATGCTCAAGGTTTTTCATTTGGTATCAGAGAAAAAACCTATATAGATCCACCGATCTACAATAGGTAGATATCCTGAGGTGAGCATGGATTCATCAAAAGAGCACCTAGCTGTTCCGAGAACTCTCATGCTTAATGAAAACAACTTCGAACATTGGAAAGTACGGGTTAAGGGCATTGAAGAAGATGTATGCACTGTTGTGGAGTCAGGATGGAAAGAACAAAGCGTCACAAAAGAGGATGGTGAGTGTGTTCCAAAACAAAGGAAAACTGGATTGAAAGTGAAAATCTAGGTTCAAAATACAACTCGAAAGCCATTTCTGAAATCTCCATTGCAATTGAAAGCACATACGCAAAGAACATGGTGTCTAGATTTGAAATATACATGTCCAAGGAAGCAAAGACTCCCATGAGCACTACATGCAAAATGTTCAAGGATGAAAATAGAGTGAAAGTAAACGAGAAGCTCTATCGGTTCATGATAGGCAGTCTACTTTATTTAACTGCAAGTCGACCTGATATATGTTACAACATTGGTGTGTGTGCGCGTTATCAAGCCAGTCATCGTGTGTCACATATGTATGCTCTCAAGCTAATCATAAAATATGTGAAGGGCATTGTAAGTTTGGGCCTGTACTACACAAAAAATACTAACACAAGTTTGACAAGTTTTTGTGATGCAGATTAGGCAGGGGGCTTGGATGATATGAGAAGTAAATCAGGTGGGTGTTTCTTCCTAGGCAACAACATGGTATCATAAGAAAGAAACATAATTATGTATCGCTATCCACAGCAGAAACTGAGTATATTGCTCTTGGAAGCTGCTGCACACAATTTTTGTGGATGAAACACATGCTGGCTGACTATGGTATGAGCTATAATCCTCTTATGGTCAATTGTGATAACCACTGTGTGATAAATATATCGAAAAATCCAGTAAGTCACTCTAAAACAAAACATATTGCCATCAAATATTATTTTGTTAGGGACTTGGTTGAGGCGAAGATAGTGGTAATTGAATATGTCTCATCAGCTAGACAATTGGCAGATATATTCACCAAGGCTCTTGACCTGAACACATTCTTAAATCATCGAAAGGCAATTGGTGTATGCGAAGCTTGAGCAGAATCGGCTATGAGGGTTGACAAGTACAAAGAGTTCAAGAAGAAACAACAACCAAGATATTTTCATGCATTTTCGAGACAATTTCAAAAAAGCCTCCTGTTTGCAAATCATGTGTAAAGAGGTCTACTCATCATGCACTAGTAAGCTAAGATTACTTTGAGAGTTTAAACAGAGAGATGACCCCAATACTTAGCTTGGATATGGATGGTCACAACAATTATAGCTAAATCTGATCAATATCAAAGTTGTGTGAGGATGAAAGATTCTCAGCTCGGATCTGGATGCTTCAACATTTATATATGAGTATGATCACCATCTAGACTCATGAAGTAGATACAGAGTTGCTAGTACAAGAAAGACTATCCAAAAAGTAGGTAAATAAAAAAAAAGGAAAAACTTGGCAAAAAACTAGTAGAATCAATCAAAGGATGAATAAAAGTAATGTCTTAGATGGAGAGTCCTCCCAAAGTGATAGACACACATGCTGGTCTTGGATATTACAACACTTAAGCCTCACGAAGATTATTGTTTTAGGTTCTACTTAGTATGCCTTCTCGACTTTTTCTGAGTAAGAAGTAATATCTTCGTGTGTGTGATGATGTGAAGACTAGTACACTATGATCAAAGTGATGAAAGATTTTCATTACAACCATTGCAGCGAGCCACTGGGTTGATTTTATGTTTTATATCCAAAGACTCTTACGTGATTTAATCTCTTGATGCACTATGAGAATGTCATATACCCTCCTCTGAAAAAGTCTATGCAAGTATGTAAATAGAATAAGTCTGTAAGTTAATTAGGAAATGTCTTCGGCTGAGCATGTTCTTTAGACCATGAAAAATTCCCTCGCCAAGTACCAAATAGAGGTATTAAAGTGTTGGATCTCTACAAACAGTTGATCACTTTTGAACCATAATGGGCTTTCTGAGTTACTAACCATTGCTAATAGCCCATGCAGGTAAGTTTGTGTTTGTGTTAAACTCTCTAGTTCAACTCAAGAGGAGCTTACATGGCAGAAACTCTCACTCACAAAAATTACCGATGAACGACGAAACAAGACCAAGAACTCGTGGTCAATTGGTTGCAAGAATGGTGAAGAAACTAGCAAAAAAATCCCATCGTACCTCTGTCGTAAAAACCCCAACTAACTGATGTAATCAAACTCAGATAATCATCGCAAACCAAACCCCAAAGATCCTAATCCCGTTGAAAGAAGAAGGGTTTGACTATTGATGAAATATTTTTTGATCCAGTACCAGATTCTCTGCATGTGTCACCGGCGACACTTTCTCCATCTGCATTTGAAGATCATAACACTGAGGTGGTAACTGATAGTGATGATGAAAATCAACAACTTGAAAATGACATGCAAGATCAAATGATGGAGGATAATGAATATGAGATACCAGATCTGATGGAGTCTGAATAAGATCTTGTCTTTGTATACGAGGATCTTGATCAGCGTATCAAGAATCACAAAGCTCAACATCAAGCTCGGCTATCTGCTACACCAAATCTGCGGAAATCCATTCTCCATGCTTTCAGTTCGACGTTCTACTCATCTGTAGCAAGTTGGAGGTATCAGTAACTTCTCTCTCGAACTGTTCTGGTTCAAACGTTCCTACCTTTGAGTGATGATAGATTGATAGATTCCAAGCACATCATTGAGAATTCGCAATTGATGTACACGGTTCTGGATGTAGCAAGCTACACGCATGAATTGGTTCTTGAGTTTTATGCAAATGTAGGACATGGTACGTGACGGTACGGCATGGGTGTATGTAAGACACCATATGTATGAGTTTTCTCCTACCATAATCAACAGTATCTTTAAGACACCATAGTCAACCTGTTGATTTTCCTCGAATGTTGTGGACCACCGAGAATCTTGACGATGTTGTGGTAACCTTAACTGGTGGAAAAGACTAAATGGGGAAATATGAGCATGCTTGATGTAGCACCAGCTCTGAACATTATGTTCAAGTTCTGTGTTTTCAACTGGATTCCTAACGCTAATCGATCCACTTTGACTATAAATCAGCTCGAGTTCATCCATATGATCACTGAATGGAGGCCTTTCGATTTTGGAGTTATGGTGTTTGATCAGATTTATGAGCTCGGCAACATGAAATTGTCGGTAAGGCAAACAAGCTATTTTTCCAAGTCTCATTCATAATATCCTCCAGTCTCATAACGCAATTCCAGTCGAAGCCGAAGACGCTGATCCCATAGCTCCACTCAAGATGGTTATGGACTTGAAGCAAGGTGTACCAAAGAAACCAATTGGAATTGGCTCTTCCAAGTAGTGCTCATCGTCTTCTGGATACAGTCACCAGAAGGGGAGAAAGTAAGTGTTTTGTTTCCTTTGTGATTGTCAATCATTAGAATGACGCTTTTGTTTTTTAAGTGTTTGTGCCATCAAGCAGAGGGAGTATATGGTGATTTGTCTAATTAGGTGGCAATAATAGTGACAAAGATGGAGGTGATGAAGGAAATTAGAGTCAAAGTGAAGAGTTCTAGAATGGATGTGCTTAGGGGGAGACTAGGTCGTTTTTTTGGTGTGCATGTAGTCAAGGGGAGAATTATTATTCTCATTTTCTCTTCAGCATGTCGAATAAGAGACTAGATTTTTTGGTTTTTTCTCTAATTGTGGCCTGTTAGCTAGTCTTGTCTAGTATTAAAACAATATGGTGGATTAATGCTATGAATTTCAGTGACTAACTAGAACTAATAATTGTGTAAGAATTAGCAATGGTTCATGTCGGTGTTCTCAAGTATTTGTTGGTCATAGACACTCAAAAAAGGATAGATTGTTGAGACCTGAAATATGCCGAAGTGTTTAATCAAAACAATGTTGATCAAGTCTGAATATTTGGCGAGAGTCATTCAAAACGGTGTGAAGATGTGGTTAATGAAGATATATCTCATTCAAGGATAAACATCAAATCGGGTGACTCTAGGAAGTAGAATGTGAGATTTGTAGTTATCTTGTATGAAAGATCAGGTCACCTAGAGATATAATAGGTGACACTGAGGCTTTGCATTGTTACAGTTTTTGAACGAACTACCCTTAAGTTTGTGAGATAGCGATTGAGTTGATTTGGTTCTCAAGAGTTTAGAAGTTATTCATTGTTGATTCAAAGGTTGTGAAGTCAAGTAAAACTGATCAAACATATTAGTTGTGTTTTTTTTAAGGAATTTCGAATGAAGAAGTCTTATTTGAAGTTATACTGTTGAATATTTGTGCTCAAGGTTTTCACATACCACATCAGAGTAGTCATTCCTGATATGATACCTCCTGAATAACATAGAAAGGGTCAATAGTTTAGATAAAGGCGTTTTGTATTGGCTACTCAAAGTTTTTGTGTATTGGAAAAACAAAAGGATATGCACTTTAATCCCATGACAGTTAAAGATCATTCCAACATTTGATTTGCGTTTGACGTTCACGTTTAACATTTGATATTTGTTTAAAAGTAATTTGTTTATTCTCACATGAAATCATAATTAATCCAACAAATTTTTATAGTTTCTCCAAATTAATATTAATAATCTGTAACGCTTCGACTGTTCATGGCTAATGGATATCCCATGTCTGCTCACTCGACCCGTGTACTCCATTATGTGCGATGGGCGGTGTATTAATTTTTCAAAGGCTCAAAAGTCTTATTTACTGACATTACAATCACCACATGATATTTCTTTATGCTTTGACTTCACTCACACGATACCGTGAATGACTTGTCAACATGTAACACATCATTCTACTACTCCAGCGTAAACACGCTTAACATTAGAGTTTTAATCAGATTTGTGACCGAAAAAGTAAATGTAATTTAGTAACATAAATAGTCAAATTAATTTTATTAAACCATTCATAATATACCAGGAACTGGGGTTGTTACATAATAATTTTGGGGTTTGTAGGTAGTACTGGTGGACATAGCCAGTTAGTGTGTTGAGGATGGACAAGTTTTCATAGAATGCTCGTATACAGTCACTCCGTTCACATAGATATGAAGTCAAATGTTTGGTTAGCTGAGTTTATTAGTATGTATTTGATTAACAAAAAAATCAAATAAAACATAAAATTGAGGTCCAAGGTCATTATTTTGTTTGCCGTAGGAAATCGGCGAGCTGTGAGATTGGATTATAAAGTAATGGACAGAGTCATACTTATTGATTTATGAGATGTCACTTTCTCATTTCCTCTGCTGTTATCTTATAGTTGCTTAGACAAATCATTATCTTTCCCTAAAACTAAGTGATTGGTCAAGTTCACATATTTCTGTAATATCCCGGTTTTTGGTATATGTTGAAAGGTTTAAGAAAATTAATTTGATTACTTACGTCAGTAAATTGTACTTATTTTTTCCATCACACATCCATTTAGAATTCTAGGGTTAAGCATGTTTATGCTAAAGTAGTGCAAAAATGGGTGACTTATCAGGAAGTGATTCGCGACACCGTGTGAGTGAGGCCATAGTACGGGGAAAGTTCATGTGGTGATTACATGGTCAATAAATATGACTTTTAACTTTCGAAAAGTTAACATACAGCCGTCGCATGAAATGGGGCCTACGCACTGAGTGAGCGGGCGTGGAAAGCCCATTAGCCATGGACGATCGGAGCTTTACACTTTCTTTCACTTTATGAACTGTATTTGTATTCAAAACAAATAATTAGTTACATGTTTGCTTCTTTTGTATTTGTGGGGTAATCCATCTTTCATGAACTCACAAAGATCATTTTCCAAAACAAGACGATCCTTGTATAATTGTAGGAATCATGGATTGTATGAACAAAAAGAAACTACCCTTGTAAAAATAAACCAAGACCAACATTTTATTCAGATTTTCAGTTAGGCCCGGCCTGGAAGTTTTATAGACCACAAGCAACAAATAAAAAGTTTGGGCCGCAATAATTAGAAAAAGATTAGAAAAAGTTTTGGAGATGCATCGAACCCTCATCACTTGGAAAAGAAATAGAGATTTTAACCACCTATAATCTATAGAAACTTTTAAAACCTCAAGGACGAAGATTTATTTAATTTACATACGGCAGGAAGCTAATGCTTCTAAAGCTTCCTATCTTAGTGTCCCATTCAAGAAGTATATTTACTTGGGTAAGATGCCATCTTTCCCACGATGGATTTTTGTTTTGGAAATAGAATGGTGACAATGTCCTCCCTATGTTTAAAAAACTAATGGATTGCCATTTTAAAGTTTTGCTTGGTACAATATCAAAGCAAAAGAGTTACTGCCCACTGAGGGGCTCAATCAAACGACCACAAGGTTAAGAGCCTTGCGCTCTACCAACTGAGCTAAACGGGCTTGATACTTTGTTAAGTGATATAAGTTATATGTTCGTTTACCATTTACCAAAGGAGTGATAAGTACGAACAAAGGTTTATCAAGTACATTATAATAAGAAGAACAAACACGGCTTTGATGACACATTCTTCCTTCTCCAAGACAAAACAATATAAACTAAATAAAATGCGAGAAAAGAGCAAAACCAAGTCCCGACACACTTATATAATATGACCCACATTTGTCGGAAGGAGCAGTTTTCATGTGAACTTAAGAAAAAAGGCCGCTAGTAACAACTTTGAAGCCGTAAGAGATAAGACACCCCTGAAAAATATCAACTACTGCTACTCCCCTTATCTTTTTTCGTGAAGCTGACTAGATTTGCCTACATCTTCTCCACACGTAATTTCTTCATCAGGACCATATTTTAATTTACTAATCGGACTTGATTACTCCCTTCTGCTTATTGCTCTTCTTGGACGACTCTTTGATCTACAAACAAAGCATATTTTGATAAAACATCACGGTCTATAGCTTCTTCTTCTAGATGTTAAGAAAAAACCAACTGGGCCTTACCTGCTCAAGAAGCTTCTTTTGGAATCGATAACCCTAAGGAAGAATAATATATAACCACATGGTTAACGTTCTAAAGCTAGAATTGGTGTATCAATTTGGTTTTAAAAAAAAAAATTGGTTGAAATACTTACCTTGTCAGTTCCATATATGTAATCACAATAAGTGAATACTGAAGCGAAGTTGCTTTGGCTTTGTCCTCCAACATAGTGATGGTAGTCATGATACTCAGCACCACCATAGAAAGGGATGTATTTTGTTGGACTCCATGGAAAATCATATCTACAATGACATAGCCATTTCTAAGGTCAATGGAGATATACTGCAAATTTTCAAGTAATAGCAAGAAACACTTATGTAAATCCAAGAGACTAAGGGATACTAGTTTCCTCTTACCTCGCTTGTCTCTTGCTTTAGATGTTTTGGGTTACTCTAAAAGTTGAATTATAGAAAAACAAAGGTTGTTTAACAGTTCACCTACTATAACCAGTTCCAAATAATCTACAATAGCTTAAAAGTATGAGAATAAAAACCTAATACCTAACCTAGTCCCAGTTGTAAAAGGTGAGCCACTATTGTATCAACTATCTACCAGAGCGTGACATTCTTTAATATATAATATACATAAACTAACTAAGGAAAGATGTGAATTGATATGATGCAGTCACATATTTATATAATAAAGAAAAAGTGTATAAAACTGTAAAGTAAAAAAAAAAAACAAAAACAAAGCGAATAGATTTGTTATTTGATTTCTTTAAACCACGCCCTTACCCACTGTGAGTCTCTATGGCCTCAACCTGTCTTAAAGCAATCCACAACCAAAAGGTTATCATGTGACCAGGAGCAATCGCTGGTCCCATAAACGTTGGGATTCCAAGAAGCAACACTTCAGCCCAATGCGCATAAGGTGCAGCATATCCAATCGGAGCTGTGTACTCGTGATGCACACGATGAATGTTCTCGTATCCCCACTTACTGTGGAAGAATCTGTGTACCCAATAGTTGGTGTAGTCTTCTATTAAGAAATAGACGAACAACTGTGGAAGCATCTCTGAAAGTGTTGGTAATGGTAACCCAGATCGTATCCCAATCATCTGTATTTTTCAAGAACAAGAACGTAAATGATGTGATGGAACATTCAGGATTCTGTCAATATCAGATTCAAGATTACCAGAATGGAAGGATAGGAAACAAGTTGTAATGGACCAACGACGAGGATGAACATCTTCATCACGTCTTTGTAACATCCCAACATGTCGGACAAGGAGTAGTTTACTTTGGGCTGGATCTTGTACCGGTCGAACCACCCAGAAGCGGATCGAGCCAGTTCGACGAGAACCAGAGGGAGAGGAGCTAGAGAAAAGACGAGGAATAGGAACACAATGTTGTGGCAGTAGAGATAGTAGTCGGACTTTGTGGCGGAGTAATCGAACCAAACTGTCTCCAACCACGTCAGGTTTCTTCCCAGCGCGAAGGATGCTTCCTCTACCGTTACGTAAGGAATCATGATGGTAAAGTTTCTCGGTTTCTCCGGCGAGTTTGCGACGGAGTTTTGCTGACGTGGAGATCTGATGACCTGGGAGGAGAGGTTGAAAGAGAAAAAGAAGAAGAGAGTGTTTGTTTGTTATATAGTTGGCGAATATTTTGGATTGAAGACGAGATCAGAATTTTTAAAATAACTAAATTCCCACAAATATTTTTGAATTAGATTTGCTTGTGTCAAATGTTATATTTTCATTGGAGATTTAATAATTTGATATACATATATATATATATACTTTCTTATGGTGAAATTGAAAAGAAATTAATTTATTCATTGGTGTACATTTTGTATTTTTTTTTAAAATGTGTTAAATAATAAACAAAAAGTAACTAAAATTTGATCTTTGTTCATGCTTTATAGCACTATGTCAATGACTTTTTCAGATAACTTAACTTCTTCAAAAAATATTTACAAAATTCAGAATAATTCCATCTTTGTAAATTTATATAAAGTTTATCTTTTATCAAAAGTTTGTTTTTAATTAGGAAAGGTTATGAATATGTCACAAGCAGGCCCGGCCCGTCATGTCTGGGCGCCCCAAGCAAAAAAACAACTTAGCTCATATACAAAAAAACAAATTAATAAAATGTAACCGGAATGATTCAAACCGAGGGAAAGAAATACTTGCATAAGTCACTTACAACCACTAAACCACAACTAACTTTTATGTATTGGCTGCCCCTGAATGCCTATATTTGTTTTGGCGCCTAAAGCTGGTGCTTTACCAGCTTTAACCCAAGGCCGGCACTGGTCACAAGTATAAGTGATTATTTCTTTTTTTTTCTATCATGGAAAACAATATAATAATCTTTAAAATTACAAAGCAACTCTATATGACACCAATTTGAGATAGCATTTAGAACATTAATTAAAGCATATAAATTTACCAAAATATCATATGAATCAGGAGATGATAAAAGAGTCTTTATTGTGGACACGTCGGAGAACCTCACGAAAAGGACAAAACGAAATGAAAGCAAGTTTGTACATAACATCAAAGTAATGAATTACAAAAAAAAAAACAATTTCAGAAATTCCTTATATTTCTTAATTAGTGCTTTCTAAGGTAAGTCGACTAACCATTAAAAAAATAGTATTGTAGTTAATTCTGCGTCAAAACTTATTTATCTTCATGTCAAAGACAAAATATTTGGGTCGCAAAAAAAAGACAAAATATTTTGAGAAATTGGTTGGAATAGCATAAAGTTTTTTCTTTATGGAATAGCATAAATTGGATGGCATTTTTAAAAATATATTCAATAAAAAATATTATAACATTTAGGTTTATACTTTATTGATCATTAATCAGTTGTTAGTCGTTTTCATTACAACTTAAAATATTTACGAAAATAATTATCTTAAAGAAAATTTGAAAATATTAAATTTATGTTAAAATTAGAATTTCTCCAATTTTTTCCAAGCGAAATTAGAACCAACATTAACAAATTGGTGTATTGTGAGAGTCTCTTAACTATGTTTGCGAAGTGGAATATGTAACTAAGATTTTATAAAAATTAACAACTTTTACTTTATAAAGTTAATCGTTTATTTATCACCAAAGGGTAGTTAATTTTACTGATAATATGTCATACATATTCATAAATTTTGTATAAATATTAATATATGTACTATTTTTAATTTTTTTAATTTTTAAATATTTTTTAATTATTTTTACAGATCCAGATTCGAATCCGGATTTTCTCGGGTATCAAAAAATATCTAGACGGATATTTGAAGTCCGGATACTCGAAATATACGGATCCGGATACTAAAATCATGGATCTGGATTCAAATACTAAAATCATGGATTCGATGAATCCAGATCCGGATACCCTAAATTTTCCAGATATCCAGATTCGTCCCACCTCTATCTATAGGATTGCAACTTTTGTAAACTCCTCTTTTCATTTTAACGTTTTAAAAAAAAATTGTAATTAATTCTGTCATTGAACTGTAATTTCAGTTTTAAAATGTTATTTCCTCTATTTCTAAATAAGTGTCACTTAACACACATTTTACCCGGATTAAAAAGTGCTTATATATTAATATGCCTTCATTAATATATAATTATTTAAATAAAATTATTTAAATAAAAAATTATTTTTTATTTGAAAAGGTAAAAAGAAATTATGTATAAAAAAGTTACTTTGAAATTGTAGAATGACACATTTTATAAAACAAAAAAAAATAATACTTAAATGACACTTAATATGAAAAAAGAGATTATTATCCTTTTTGAGCTCAACACAACTATTTTAATTCATTGGAATAACTGAAGATGCTTATTGACAATGTTTTATCAGTCCTTATCAAAGCCCGAAGCTGTAAGCCAGTCAAGAGCAATCATTGACAATGTTTAAGATCCGGACTTGAGTTGGCTACATTAACATAGAGACAAGAGACAAGGAATTCACATATTTTACATTGTAAGAAAATATAAATTGAGAATAGTGGATATTCTTCTAATTTATTCATTAGCGAAATTTCTATATTATTAAAATTCAAAAGTTGTATTCCTTTTTCAAAAAAAAAATATTGTAAGTTACTTTAGACACAATTTTTAATTCCAAAACACTCATGCATTATTCCTATACATGTGCATCTTTTTTATGTTTCAATTAATATGCATAGATAGAAATTGTCCGAAAGCAGCATTTACGAGTTTATTTGTTTGTTTCTGAATTAACTGTTTATATATTTCTTATATCAAATTAATAAAATTTCAAAAGTTAAGAAACATTTTCCTAATATTTTTTGTTCAAGTAATCTTTAGATCTAGATTAACCTTGAAGTAAAAATACAAGTAATTCAACGAGTAATTTCTAACCAGTACATTTCGCGGAATCAGTTCTACTCTCAAATTTCACTAGATCAAAAAGATCACACACACTACATAACTTGTGAGTTTTACAGTTTAAGTTACACAAAAATAAGAAACTCGGGTAGAAGGTCTTTGAGTGGCGTGTAGTTACCACGCGCGTCTCCCAAAAAAATTACCTTTTCATTTTCGCGTTCGAGGGGAGGCCCTCCGGTTTACTGGAGCTCGGCGTCATGCCGCTGATGCATCTCCTCTCCTCTTGTCTAACCCGGATCTGTGCTTAATCGACGGAAGAGACAAGGTCGGTGCTTCTGGTGGCTCATCTCTCATCTTCGCCGTTTGTTGGTTAGGTCCCTTTGCGGTGGACCTCTATGGGGGATTCGGGGTTCTGGTGGTTCGTTAGTGTCGACGGTGTCTGGATCTGCTAGGACGGAGACGCGCCGAAGATGCTGCAAGTCAAATATTGGGACCAAGGGTTTCTGCTTCAACTGTTGAGAGGGATTATGGTGATGGCGGGTGAGGCTAAGGCGATGGCGGTTCCTCTGGTCTTCTTCTCCTCTGGAATTTGGAGTCTTCTCTTGGCCAATGACTTTTGTGGGTGGGTGTGATTTCTAGGTTTTTTGTAGGCGAAGCTAAAGGCTGCGGCGGAGCTGGTTCTCGGGAGTCTACTCTTCTAGGGTTAGGCGTAGGGCCGCGGGACACCTTCGAGGGTGGTTGGACGGTCCACCGTGTGCAGATCGCCGTGCAGGTTGACGTTCCTGCCGTCGTGAAGTCGCGGCGGATCCGGTTGAAGGCCTCCCGTGTTCATCGAAGTGGGAGCCACTGTACTCCATCGTCTTCTTCCCCAACTAAGACACCTTTCTCCGTTGCAGTTTCTTTTTGTTCTTTGCTGTAAATCAGGATCTTGTTAATCGCTGTTTACCGGTTTAACCGGTCCCTCTGTAACTGTTCCGATCTGTTTATTAGGGCATTTAATTAATATATTATTAAAAAAAATTAAGAAACTCAAACCACGAGAGTATACCAAATAGACTTAGGCTGAAGCAATTTTATCTATTATGTTGTTGTCTCCTTTCTCCTTATGCGTTTGTCTCGCAGTTCTTGATGTGTTATACTTGTGTGTTTTGCCTTTGTTAAGGTTTCGGTTGACCTGGTTTACTCAGGAACTCATGCATATGTACTGCATGCATGATTCTTAGACTTGGTTTTCATAAACCTCGTTTTGGCCCATCAAAACTAAAGACGGGTCCCAACTTTATTTTTTATTTGGCTGACACAAAAAAATCTCCACAATTTCGATGAAGCTCAACTCTCAAGTTGACAACAACATAACAAATCTCTTTATTTTTCTCGGGACTAAGAGATATCAGTCTCTCTCTCTCTCTCTCTCTCTCTCTCTCTCTCTCTCTCTCTCTCTCTCTCTCTCTCTCTCTCTCTCTCTCTCTCTCTCTCTCTCTCCATGCGAAACTTTAGCTCACAATCAGTGCTTTCTCTCTTCTTTCCGATCAACGGTGTCTCGACCACTGTCGACGCTTCCTTTACACTCAAGTAAGACTCGATTCTATTTATTCATCCTTCTTTACAATCAAGACAGATTTTTCGGACGTGTCGAAGAGATCCAAGAGAGATATTGACCAACTCTTCCTCTTCTTCCTTTTTCATGTAACTTCCATCAAATCCTTCAACATCTCTAAGGAGTATTACATTGTAACTCTAACTTTTCTTCCTTGTTTGCCCTTCGACAATATGAGGTAAGAGTCTCTTTGCCTTCTTGCATGTTTCTCTTCCCTTTTTGTAGATCTGTCTTACTGACTCATCTGCTCGTTTATTTCTGGTGCTTTTGATTGATCTTATTTCCACTAACTTGTCTTTGTCGAAGACCGTTACAGCACACCTAAAAATTTTCAGATTTCCCAGATCCAGCTAAGTAATCTTCTCCTTTTACTTTCTTGTTATCCTGTTACCGACTTTGCTCAGAGACTAACCTTTTCTGTCACTCTTTTCAGCAGATTTCTACACTTGAATCCACACTTTCTTTCGGTAACTCAACATTCCTTGATTAACTTCTTCCTTTTTGGTTTGATTTCTAATTTATCCTCCTTTTACAAACCGACTATCGATGTTGTTGACAAACCGACTATCGATGATTTCTAATTTATTCTCTTGTAATTAGCTTTAACCTAGTGCACATACTCTCAGCACTATATATGATAACATTTTACGTTCTAATAACATCATCATGCACAATCTATATGGTATCAGAGCCACCTTTCCTAATAACCTAAATTTTCCTTACAATTTTCTTGTCTTTCCCAACGCTTCCATGTCTACATCCGACAACTCTTTTCCAACCACCATAACCGAAATAATAACAACATATCCACAAACACAAACCCTTCTCAATATCAACATGTCAAACATATCCAAACTCTCTGCCACAAACTACCTTATGTGGAGCCTCCAAGTCCATGCTTTGGTAGATGGATATGGTTTCATAGGCCATCATCATGGATCTGTTGCAGCGCCATCTCTAGTTGTTGTCATGGATGGAGAAACACTTGTCAATCCAGATCACACACTATGAAACTAACAAGATCGAGATCTAAAGTGCACTAATAAGTGTGATTTATATTCCTCTCCAGCCTCTGGTTTCTTGGGCCGCCACTGCTGCTCAAATATTGGATACGCTTGCTTCCACCTATGCCAAGCCAAGTTGCGGGCATATCAAACAATTGAAGGGATCAACTCAAAATCTAGAAGAATGAGAACTAGTCAATTGATGTGTACTTACAAAGTGCCACAACTCATTTTGATCAACTAGCTATCTTGGGAAAGGCAACGGATCATGAAGATCAAAAGATACGATTCTTGCAGGCTTACATGAATAGTATAAGTTTGTGATTGATCAGGTTGAAGGCAGTGAGGCGGTTCCATCCATCACTGAACTCCATGAGAAGTTACTCAACCATGAGGAAAAGCTCCTATCTCTCTCAGCTACGCACCAACAATGTTTTCTGTCTAAGCTAATCTGATTCATCATAAAAACCAGAGTCAAAACACAAACAAAAAGCAGCATCGCTCCAACAGTCTTTACTACACACCGCAGGTCGACCAAACAACAACATGAACTGGTAACATCAAACATGTGGTCCCAAACCTTACATTGGCAAATGTTAGAACTGTGGAGTTCAAGTTCATGTAGCAAGCGGTGTCCTCAGCTTCAAAGCTTCCTGGAAAGCGGTTCTCAGTAGTCTCCTTTCATGCCATGTCAAGCTCCTGCTAATGTCGCTGTTTAAACACAATACATGGCCACAACTGCTCCATACAATGCAGCTAACTGGTTGCTTTGCAGTGGGGCGACTCATCACATATTGGCTGACCTCCGAAAACTGTCCCTGCATCAACCATTACAAAGGAGGTGAGGCTTTGATCACAGCTGATGGATCAAACAAGTCGATTGCACATACGGGTTTTACCACATTTCTTTCTAAGCCAAAACCTCTTACTTTGGATAATATCTTATGTGTTCCTAACATACATAAAAACTTAGTATATGTGTATCGTCTATGCAACACTAACAAAATGTCTATGGAATTATTTCCCACATCTTTTCAGGTGAAGAATCCGAGCACGAGGATCCAATTAATCTGAGGCAGCACTAAAGATTAACTAAATCAATGGCCGACTATCACATCCTCACCAACGGCTTTCTTCTCATCACCATCACCTAAGGCTACATTATCTTTTAGGCATTCTCGTTTTGGTCATCCCTATCTTTTTATTCTAAAGAAAACAATATCAGATTTTAAATTCCAATTTCTAATATTTCTTCGATTTCTTGTCTTGCTCAGATTTTTTGCTTAATAAAAGTCACAAGTTACCTTTCTACAATTCGAGCATTACTTCTTCAAGACCTTTAGAAATTATTTTTACTGATGTTTGGTCATCTCCCATTCTATCTACTGATCACTACAAATATTACTTACTTCTTTTTGATCATTGTTCTAGAAATTCTTGGGTTTCTCCAATGAAATAAATATCACAAGTTAAAGAGATATTTGTAGACTATAAAGAGTTGGTCCAAAATCATTTCCAATCCAAAATTGGAACACTATTTTCAGATAATGGCGGTGAATTCATAGCATTGAGATCATACCTGAGGGAACAAGGAATTCCTCATCTAACTTCGCATCCAAAAACACCAGAGCATAGTTGTGGAGAGAAAACATAGACACATCGTTGAAACTGGTTTGACTCTTCTCTCTCAGGCATCAGTACCGAAGGAGTTCTGGCCTTTTTCGTTTTCAACCGCGGTGTTCCTCATTAACCTTCAACCCCCACCAATTCTTTATCATCAATCTCCATACAAAATAATTTTTTGACAACACTGGATTATAGCCGCCTCCGGGTATTTGGATGCCTATCTTTTTCTTGGCTGCGATCGCATGCAGTCACAAGTTAGATGACTGCTCCAAGTCTTGTGTGTTCCTCAGGTATTCCACAACTCAAAGTGCAGATCTTTGTCTGAATAGAACTACTAGACGAATTTATACCTCCCACCATGTCCAATTCATTGAATCTTTGTTCCCCTTATCTGCGAGCGAACAACAACAACAATGATCTTCTGAAGATGAGGCTCTTCTCTGTTCACTAGAACCACCAAAATTGACTTTCCTCCCTCTCAATCGTCATATGCCTCCGACGAATGCCTCCACGGGCTTGATCCCTCACCAACTCTTGCCGCCTGCTCAACAATCGCTATCGCCGACGAACATTACTTAGGTAACTTCTTCAAATCTTAGTTCTGATAACTATTCTTCTTCATCTCCTTCTAAGCCCACTGCTCCAAATATAAATCGGTCGATACCCACATCCTAGACTCAAAACTAAAAACCCACAATCATACAAAGTCCACAAAACCAACCAAATTCAAACCCACATCCAAGCCCAAATACTACCACACAAATCCAACCTTCGTTACCAACCAATCCAAATCCTCCTGCAAACCCCCAACCAATGACCATTGAACCAGCACAAAACCGGCATCAAATGCAAAGCAGAAGCAAAAAAAATTGTCAAACCAAACACCTAATTCAGCCTTTTAGCTGCCACCAAGTCTTATCCCACACCTGAACCAAGAACCCTAAACCAAGCTTTAAAAGATGAATGGTAGCCTAAGAGAATGTCTACAGAGTATGATCCTCAACTCAAGCACCAGACTTGGGATTTGGTTCCTCCAGATCATATGCAAAATCTTGTTAGCTGTCGTCGGATATACTCGACAAAGTATCAGCCGAATGGAGAGGTTGATTGTCCAAAAGCTAGGCTTGTGACTAGAATTTTTACTCAGCAATACAGCGTTGATTACAATGAAACTTTCAGTCCAATAATTAAAAGCACCACCATTCAGCTGGTTCTTGACATTGCAGTGAACGTTGGATGGCCTTTGAAATAGTTTGACGCAAACAACGCATTTCTTCAAGGTGAATTGGAGGAAGAGGTTTACCTGAGTCAACCACCCAGGTTTGTCGATGTGGATTGACCTAACTACGTTTGCAAGCTTAAGAAAACCATTTTGAAACAGGCTTTACGTGCCAGGTATATGGCGTTGAAGCAGCACCTAATTGCTATGGGTTTTTAAAATTCGTTGTCTGGTACTTCTCTGTTCACTCACAAGACGTGAAATGTTCTTGAGTCTCTTGCATAGAGATTGGATCAAAGACCTAGTGGATTTGCACTACTTCCTTGGCATTAAGGTATCAAGATAAGAAAACGGTTTACATCTTATTCGAAGGAAGTATATATTGGACTTACTTGGTAAGAACAATATGATAGATGCTAAACCGGTCTCTACATCGATGCAAGACATCTTCAAAACTTACTCTCCACGGTGGTGATCCTTTGTCTAATGCAACACAATATAAATTAAAAGTGGGAAGTATATAATACCTTGTCTTCACTCATCCTACATCTCATACGTAGTAAACAGGCTGTTTAAGTATATGCATCGACCGACGACAAAACATTGGCAAGCTGTTAAGAGGGTCTTACGCTACTTGGCAGGTACACCAACTCATGAAATTCATATGAAGAAGGGAATCCATTGTCTCTACATGCCTACAATAATGCTGACTGGACTGGCGATAGTGGTGACTATGTCTAAACTAACGTATATTTCATTTATCTTGGCTAAACTGCTATGTTCTGGTCATCGAAGAAACAGAAGGGAATTGCACGTTCCTTGACTGAAGTAGTGTACATGGATGTTGGAAACACAGAATCTGAAGTCCAGTGGTTATGCTTTCTGCTTATTGAACTCGGTATTCAGCTCCCCACCGCTAGGATAATATACTGAAACAATGTCGGGTCTACTTACCTATGTGCTAATCTTTTTTTCTTCTCACGGATGAAGCATCTTGCAATTTATTATCACTTAATTCAGAACCTTATTCAGACAAGAGTTCTCCGAGTCTTGCACATCTCTACAAAAGATCAACTCGTAGACTCTCTCATAAAACCTTCAACTTGGCAACAACACTTACAAGCAACAAACAATATTGGAGTTACAAGGGTACCTCCATCTTGAGGGGGCATATCAAGTATATATGGAAGATATTTTCTTGTAATTAGCTTTAACCTAATGCACATACTCTCAGCACTATATATTGTAACCATTTACATTAATCTAATAACATCATCATTCACAATCTATATTTGTTGTTTCTGATATACAAGGATAACACTATAAACAATTGGAGTTACCTGGAGCGTCTCAATCATCATCAGTGGATGTTTAAAATCTCACATCAATGCTGTAACTTCTGATCATGTACGATTTTAATTAGGAAATATGTTGAATTTACTATAGTATGAATCTTGTTTAGGTTGATATCACTTGTTGCAACTTGACCCTTGATGAAATAGAACTTAGTGTCTATGTTTTCATTTCTTTCGTGGTGAGCAAGGTTATTTGCTAGTGCTAGTGTACTTTGAGAATCGCAATGTAGCATGATATTGTCTTGCTTTAAACCCAATTATGTGAATAAATCTACTAGTCTTGCTTACTATCTCTCTGATTCAATCTCTGGGATACCTGGATTCAGTTTTAATATCAATCTGCAACCTTTCTATTTATGTTTTCCTGGTGCTTTAGTAAGATACCATGTTTTATTTTTCTTGTGAGAATCCATTTCTTCATTCGAAGCATTGTCCCAATGCTTCATTTCTCTACTCCTCATAGTTATTGGGTTCCTCAATTTCCAAGTCCTCCTGCAATTACTAGAGAATAAGCCACAAAGTTCTCATCCTCATACCTAGATGGGGTCTCATGTTTCTTCTTATTCCCTATCACGAGCTAATACATAGTCGTCAAAGGATGTTTCAGACTCAGTACCTAATGCCTCAGTTCTTTTGGCTGATTCATCTAAACTTTCTGAAGAAGAAGATAAATATTGTCTACCTTTATCTGATTTCTTTGTGCCGCTTGAATAAGAATAAGTAGGACACATTATCAAATCATCATTAAACAATATCTTTGCCTTCATTTTCTTTTTTATGAACAGTTTATTCTAGAATATGGACTGTTTAAACTTCTTATTTGTTTCCCAATGTACCTATATATTTCATCTTCATTGAACACAACTTGCATGCTAGTTCTGCATCTTCTTTCTTGTGTTATCCACAGTCGGTACCCTTTCGTGCCAAACGGATAACCGATGAAAACTCTTTTATGGCCCTTGGTCCAGTATTCTCCTCGATTACGTGCAAATTAGCATAACTCCAAATCTAATCAGATGATGCAAGTCTTGTTTTGATCCAGTCCAAAATTTGTTTAGGTAACTTAACACTTTATACATGAGTTTGGAGACATGTTAATGAGATAAACAGCTGTAAAGGATGTTTCTACCTAGAAAATTTGATCCAATCCAACCTCTGCAAGCATATACCTCACCTTGTATATTGTGTTCTATTTAGCTTTTTTGAGACTCCATTATGTTGAGGTGTATAGATGCAGGTCATGTGTGTATTAATACTACACTCCTTACAGTAGTTATCAAACTGTTTATTACATAACTCTCACCCATTGTTTGTTCTCAAACATTTGATCTTTCTTCCAGTTTGCTTCCTATCTGATACTCTCCATTCTTTGAACTTCAAAAACACTTCATCATTTATTTTCAAGAAGTTGATCCACACTTTCTTAGAATAGTCATCGATGAAGGATATAAAATACTTTCTTCTTCCCAATCTCTCTTGTGTATAAGGTGTTCCCCATAAATTGAATGCATGTAATCCAATTTCCCCTTTGGTCGTGTGTTTTCTGATGGAAAACTCAACTTATGTGATTCGCCAATCACACATTCCTCACAAAATTCTAACTTATCCACATTCTTCTCTGACAAGTATACATGTTAAACCAAGTCTTACATATTCTTCATGCTCATGTGTTCCAGCCGTGAATGTCATCGGTTAGTCAGATTATTTTCAGCCTTTGACAAGTTCACTTCTCCCTTCGCAATGATTCCATGTAAATAGTAGAGTAGAGTCCTT
Source organism: Moricandia moricandioides (assembly GCA_905132885.1). NCBI lineage: Eukaryota > Viridiplantae > Streptophyta > Magnoliopsida > Brassicales > Brassicaceae > Moricandia > Moricandia moricandioides. The sequence goes on from CAJHQQ010000149.1 coordinate 148,976, forward strand.
GATGATATATCCCTGAAATTAGTTTCTGATCACATTTGTAGACCTAAACTATCAAGTCTTGACCCTCATATGGACATCTTGAATTCTCTAACATCTTGTATGATATTAAGTTTCTGCTCATGTCGGGCATGTATCTCACTCATGTGAGTACCCCTATAGACTCATCCGAATTAATTACCTTGATCTTTCCAATCCCTTTGTGTTGTTGTGACTGTTGTTTACCATGAGAATCTTCCCTCCATCAAACTTTTCTACGTCAAATAGAAACTCTATGTCAAATGTGATGTGGAAAGATTTCCATGAGTCCATCACCCATTCTTTCTTGGTGTAATGGGTGCTAACTATTAGCACCATAGGCTGTTTTGGATCTTCCACAACATTCACAAAGTAAGTAGGTTTGTGTCTTCTCTTATCAGGATGTTCACGCTTCCAATACCTTTATTTACCCCTGAAGAAGTATCCTTTGTTTTTTTTTCTTGTTTCCCATGGGGAGTGTTGTGGATCTTCCAAACCTACTCTTTGACATGACTTTTCACGGTTTTTCACTGAGATGTGTCTTTAATCCAAATTTGTAGATCTGACTTCTCTTCTGATATGTGTCTCTTATTCGTACAATCCAAGAACTCGGAAGTTATTTTTCCACTTTTAGAGATTATTGACCTATGATTTTTTTTTGTTCAAGTAACCTTTATACCAGATCAAACTTGAAGTAAAAGACACATACAATTTAACAAGTTTCTGACTTCTAACCAATACGTCTCGTGGGAGAACTCATGTTCCCAAATTCCACTAGATCAAAGAGACTACGCACATCACATAACTTGTGATGTTGTACAATTTAGGTTACACAAGAGTCAGAAACTCAAAGCAAGAAACTACACTAACTAGGGATATATACAAATAAACTTAGGTCTAAGCTATTTAATTGATTATGTTGTTGTCTCTTTTTTTCTTTATGTTTTTGCATGGTAGTTCTTGATGTGTTGTACTTGTGTGTTTTTCCTTTGCTGCAGATTTCGGTTGACCTAATTTACTCAAGAACTCATGTATATATATATACGCATGATTCACCAACTGATTTGTCATAAGCCTCGTTCTGGCCCATCAAACCTAAGACGAGGTCCAACCTGGTTTCTTATTGGAATGACATCGAAATACAAACATTCTTGAAATTTTAAATATTACCAAAAGTAATTTTTAATATAGATCCGAAGAATTACAAATTTCAGTTTAAATAAATTAGAACGAGTTGTAATTTTTTTTTAAAAAAAAACATAATAATGAAAAATTCAATATTTTTTGTGGGAGCCAAAGTTGAAGAATCAAAATTTGTAAAAGAAAAACATAAGCTTTTCAAAAAATCAAAGTTTCCACTATAATCACAACAAATACACAAGACACAAAAAGATGTAAAAGTGTTCGTATAGATTTCGAACTAAACCTTATGATTTGCTGCCTACGCACCCCTTTCAAAAATCAAGCCGAACGCAGTTTAATTTACAAAGTTTTGTACAAGCGATCAAACTGCTTTTGCGACGTTTTTCTAGTAATTAGATGCACTCGATAGAAAAACAAGGTATGACATGAAAAAGTCTAACTTAGGTTCACTAGACTAAAAACCACCTTGAACTAAGTTCCCTAAAGCTAAATCCGGATGCATAGAGTTTTGTAGCAAAATTTTTGTCTCTTTCTTCCTCTCTCGGACTTGTTTAAATACTCCTCCAAGGTCGACGTCTTCCAATTTTTTTTGTAGATCCACATCTGCCTTCTTTCCACATTTCTTTGAGATTCAAGTGTATCTCTTTTAGAAATCTTTCAACATCTAGTTTTCTTATTCTTCTCCAAGTAAAGTAATCTGCCTTTAAGACTAGGCTTATTTAAATATCGAAATGAGCTGTTACATGTATTAGGTTGTTTCAGACCATTTTACGAATTACGTGTTTTACAACTTTTCTCAGAAATATCATCGTTTCGCACTGAATTGCGATTTTTTGTATTGCTAGTTTTTGAAATGAAATTCTCATCAAAAATATATTCAGTGTTTTAGTTAAACGTTTCTGAATCAATGTTTGGCTAGATTTTACAGAAATAAAGGATTTCTCAATTTTTCGCCAAATCTAACGGCAACTCCGTTTGAGACCAAATGAAGAAGTGGGCAATGCAGAGGAGTGAGGTGGAGGTATGGGCAGTGCTGAGGAGTGAGAGTGAGGCATGGGTGATGCTGAGAGGAGAGAGAGAGAGAGAGAGAGAGAGAGATAGAGAGAGAGAGAGAGAGAGAGAGAGAGAGAGAGAGAGAGAGAGAGAGAGAGAGAGAGAGAGAGAGAGAGAGAGAGAGAGAGAGAGAGAGAGAGAGAGAGAGTCATGGGAGATGCTGAGAGGAGAGAGGCTCATGGGCGATGATGAGGAGAGAGTGTGTGCGATATTGGCTCACTCTTATCTCATGTCCCGTATATTCCATTCTCCGGTCTCACATGTTCTCACTCAGTTTCTTGCGGCTATTTCGATTTGTTTTACAAAAGGTCTTCCATAAAACTTTCGAAGTTAGTTTTACATAAGCTTTTTCATAAAATTGTTTTTATTTGTTTTATGGATGTTTGTTTCTTAAAAACTGTTTTGGTTATTTTTACGAAAGGCTTTCCGTAAAAAAATTCCGAAATTAGTGTTATGGAAGTTTGTTTCATGAAATTGTTTTGATTTGTTTTACTAAAGGCTTTCCTAAAAAAGTTATCAATGTTAGTTTTACGGAAGTTTGTTTATAAAAACTGTTTTGATTTGTTTTAATAAATGTTTTACTTAAAAACTTTCTGAATTAGTTTTACAGAATTTTTTTTTGTGAAAATGTTTTGATTTGTTTTACCAAATGTTTTACGCAAAAAAATTGAATTTAGTTTTACGGAATTTTTTTCCATAAAATTGCTTTCATTCGTTTTACGAAAAGTTTTTAAGGAAAACTTGATTTTACGAAAATGTGAATGAATCACGATGTAAGAAGATTGATTTGGAATCATAAATCACTTTAGAATCACCCTGAAGTTGTCCTGAAGTTGAAGCAAGATCATAGGAGTTATGATGAAGAAGTTATCTCACTTTTAACCGAAGTGACTCTAGTTTACCCTGTTCTAAAAATGTTTTACGCAAAAAAATTGAATTTAGTTTTACGGAATTTTTTTCCATAAAACTGCTTTCATTCGTTTTACGAAAAGTTTTCTTTAAAAACTTTTCAAAGTTAGTTTTACAGAACTGTTTTTTTTTTGTAAAAATTATTTTGGTTCATAAAAACCTTCCAAAAAACGTTTCTCTGGATAATTCTTGTTCAGACCGAAATTACTCTATTTTTTTCTAGGATGAAATATACAAAATTTGTTATAAGCATTTTTGTTTAAAGTGGCGACATGTACTGATGTAAATACTTTTTTCTCGACATTTGTGTTTCATTCTTGTAAATGATACAATTTCACGTGAGTTAAGACATTGAAATTGCTACGACAATTTTTCTCCAAACTTGTTATATTTATCGGTAAGTTTATAAATATATATGTCACTCATAAAAAAAAGTTAAGAGAAACTGGATTATAAGATTATGGTCACCAATTCTAACATTTTTCATTTTCTAAGAAAAAATCTGGTTTGAGATAATTTTTTTTAAAAAAAAAAATCTTATAAACATGTTTTTAACATCCATGGTTCATGCATGCCTGCATCATGAATTTTGATAGTACATACTAAATTTTTGTGTTGTTATACTGAGATAATAACTATTAGGTTCAATGTAAACTCCCTTTCAATGATTGATTTGTCGTCACGCTTATTTGAATTTCAACCGAACCAAGCATATCATTAACTGGTCTAAAAGTGTTGATTAACGTAATAATTCGTATATATCTTTGCGGCTAAAAAGTTTTCTATTACGCATGCAAATTGCAAAACCAAAAAAAAAACAAAAATTGCAAAACTGTGATTTTACTCTGTTCATAATTATTGGTCAAATACCTTTGGACCATCATTGTGCGTTTGTAGCGATAGATATAGCGATAAAAAATAATATTATGGTGAAAAGAATTAAATTATCTAACTTCTGTATTGTCGAAATTGCTTATTATTAAAAAAAAATATATAAAATATAAGGAAAATGTTTTTTTTCCTCTTTTTACACTATCGCCAGACATATATATATGTTTTTTTTTTTGATAAAATGTTAAAGTTATACTAATATATATTTTTATATAATACAAAGATAAAACAAAGAAAACAGGGGCTAAACATAATTAAGAGAGAGCCACACTATAACAAACAAAGATACAACTAAAACAATAAAATACTATGTTCAGATCGCGCTTTGCATAGAGAGAATATTATGTATACAAATTCTATTTACGTATTACCACTTATTTTATGTTCATGTATTATAAAATAATTAATATATTGAATAATAGAGAAGCGAATAACTATTATGTATAAAATTAAATTTAAGTGAACACATATTGAAAATAATCAATCTTATTTATTTATGATAATTTTTATTGGTAAATAAATCAAAACAATCATTTTATTTATTATGTATGGTATATAATAAAATTTAAATGATTCTAAATAGATATATAGTCTCTTTTAGTATGAATATTTGTTAATTGAAAGTTCATACTGATATAATTCAATTAACATTCGTATATTTTTTGTAACAAAAAAGTTTAAATCGTTAATTTTCAATATCAGATTTTTAATAGTTTTAGTAATTTATAATCATTTTTAAAAAATCAATGAAAATTTTAAAATACAAATATTATGTTCTCAATATTTTTCAATGTAAATTCTGAAGTTAACATCTTTATGTATTTTATATAATATATAGTATAATTTAAACGGTATTAAAAAATATATAATAAATGATATTTCATATTCATATGATTTTATGATCACTTATATTATAACAAAGTCAAACACTTGGTCACAAAATTTTAAAATATGAGACTTTTAACAGTTTTAGTAATTTATAGTCGTTTTAGAAATTTAGAAATTTAATATATAAGATACAATCTATTTTTATAATTTTATGGTTAATATAATTTTTTAATTTTTTTTAATAATATAAAGCTAAAAAAATGATGAAAGATTCAAAAATTGTTATAAATTCTTTATTATTTAAAATAATTAATTTTCATATATGTTAATCATATTAGGTAATTCTGTAAGTTTTATTTAAAGAAAGAATAAAAATTATTATTTTGTACATTACTAATTAATTTAATGTTAGTTTAATAAAAAATATAATATATGATTAGATGCACTAATCTATTTTCGAAGAATTCTAAGAATCTAAGTGATAATAGTTAACTATAAAAAATATTGCAATGCTTTTCGATAAATATATAATGGATTAAGTAAAAAAAAAAAAAAAAAATATATAATGGATGAGATACCCACTTAACCATCTTCGACAGAAAAAAACACTGATTCCATATTGTGATATTTAAAAAAATTTGGCCGACAATACGTGAACCTTTTCAAGCAGCAAGAGAAGCTACAAAAAACCTCTCCCAAATAAACAAAGAAACCCGCAACACATAACCCGCAACACATAGCAAAAGTTCAAAACCCAACTTGATGCGTCAATAGTAATCAACTCCGACTGAGAAATTTTTCTACTTGGCCTGTTGACAATGCTGAATGAATAGCAAAAACATGTCAATTGCTGGAAACATTTTTAAAAAGGATAATTAGTATTATTTATAGTTTTAACATAACACAATGAAATCAAGAAGAAAAATACCACTTACAAATGAAAATATATTTAATTATTTTATTTTATAAAAGAAACTGAGATCAAGAAAATATATATTTTTTGGTGATGAAGGCAAACATTAATTTATAGAAAACAGTTATACTAGACATTATTAAAATTGATGAAGATAATTCAGTTAAATCTTATATGCTTATACTAGTTTTCATCTACAAATAGGAGTTTTCAATATATTTTCTCTCGAAATCGATAACTACAACACTAATACAAACCAGTATTTTTGATGTTATAGTTGACAAAGATAAACAATTAGATATACAGGGTTTTCGGTGAAAACCTCCCAGACCCGAGTCCTGATGTGCGCCGCCAAGAGGGATCTCCTCCGCTCCTCCACATCCGCCTTGCTCTCCACCCTCTGAAGCAGCTCCTCCCCTCCTTCGTGATGATGATGGTGACTGCTCCTCCCCGTCTGCTGTTCAGGCCTCCTCCTGACCCACCACCGTGCAAAGTCCTCCCGCTGGTTTCTCTGTCTCCCGGCAACCCGCCAGAACCACCAGACCCTCCGGATGCATCCGCCGTTGGTGCTCTTATTCGCTTCCTCAACCCCTCCTCCAGCCTCCTTCCTCTAGCGACAACCCAAACTCTAGATCTGGATTTTCCAAGTTCGACGCCTGCGTCCCGAGGTTGTGAGGTCCCCCCCCTTGTTTTCGGGTGTTTCATCATCCGTCTGTGGATGTCTCTTTTCCAGACCATCTCCTCAAGTTTTTACCCAGATTTCAACTCTGAAGCCTCCATCCAGGATGGCAACAAAGAAAGGTGGTGATGGTTGTTCCCCTGTGTCCGCTAGTGACACTTCCTTCGCCTTCGGGCTTCTATCTCCTGTGATATACAGGTCTCTATTTGGGTGTGTCGACTGGCCTTCAATCAGTTCTTGTCTCGACCTCCCTACCACTCCTTCGTGTAAGGTCTTTCAAGGTCATCTTAGCTCTTTGCTTTCCACTTACTCTACTGTTGTAGAATGGTCTAGACAGATATTTGTGTGGGTGACGTTAGAATTGAGGTTCATGATTTTAGTTGGTGATATACCGATGTGTGTAGTCTCATTTGGTTCTACCTTTGCGATCTCTAGTAACATTTATATTGCCTTGGCGCGGTCATCTGCAGTATGCGGTTCTATTACGGGCTTTATTCTAGATGTTGGTGTTGTGTTCGTGTATCTCTCTTCTTGGTGGCAGGCAGAAGAGTAACTTATTGTCATTTTCAGTCCGATGAATATGGATGTGGCGGGTTATATCCCAATTGTCCCTCGTTTGAATCAGTCTTATTTCCTAATATTTCCTTCTATATGGAGTGAATTGGATGAACAAGCTTCGTTGGTATTGCAATGATCTTCCTCCCATCGAATGCTCCTTTCTGCGTATGGTGCAGTGTGTGTGATCCTATGGGTTATGTTAGATACGATCTTTGAAGAAGGTTATGACGTTGTTGTGATACGATCTCATATGGTTTCTTTTATGATTTGTATCACCATTCTATCCCTTATGTTACTGTTGTTGTTTGTTTGGCTCTCTATGGCCTCTTTGTATCCTCCTTTGTTGGAGTGTAAACATATTTAAGATTAATGCAAGTTTAGTTTGACCAAAAAAAAAACAATTAGATATACAATAAAATGGCATTTATAAATATTTATTAGATGGTATGTAAAAAACTTAAAACTAATTGATGCTGTTATAAAAGTATATTGATTTGACAAAGATCAAGTATTGGTAGACCTAGGAACTATGATATGATTCGACCTTTCAAATCATTAGTGTGTCACTATTCCATTTCTCCTCATCTTTATCCCGGTTTACTCAATTACATATGATTAAAATTAAAGAAAAAGGTAAAGTGGAGATTTAACATTATTACGAACCAAAAAAGTATACACTACTTTTTTTTTGAAGAATGGGGATAAAATCAACCTCGTTGGATTCATTTTATTAGGATCTTAATTCTTTAGCACAAAAAAATTGATCACCGAGTTTTTGACCTCGAATCGGTATGTTTCGGGTAGGAACTGTCTCGCACAACTTCCACTATCAATCAAATGATTTACACAAACCCTCTTCGTTCTCTTTTGTAAAAAACATGGCACCAAATTGAAACACAAACAAAAAAAACAAAAAAAAAAACTTTATCTCGTAGAAACATGACTTGAATAGTTTCTCTTTTCTTTAATCTTTTTCATTCCTGATCATAATTTTGAACTCTTTCTTTGTTCTTATGTTTTCGGATCTTTTTTTTCTCTCGGTGATTTAGAGCCTTGACCACCTCTTCTAATTATAGCATGATTGGCGTATTGAATTTCTTATATTGCTTTTGTAAATATATTGACCGATATGCTGCGGACTTTCTCTCTTTTTTTTTTTTGGTTTTGTGCATGATTCTTATTGGGTCGAAGATGGACTATGAATTGGAGTTGGGCCTATTTCTTAATAACTGTTAAGATTTTCAAGCCTATTTCCAATTCTATATGCTCGTTAGTACGATATTGTCCACTTTGAGCCTAAAAGACAAGTCCGCATGGATTTACTTTTGAATTTCTATCCAAAAGACCTCGTACTAATCAGAGTTGGACATTTTATTATATATTAGATATTTCTTATCTAAACTTCTAAGGTGGGGCTTGGATTGATAACTCACATTCTCCTCCTCAAAGCAGGAACCACACTCATCTTGTATGTTTTTTTCCAGAACCATCTTGGACCCTTAATCGCAAGATTATTTTCAGAATGTTTTTCCTATAACTGAACTTCCAAAATCTTCCGAATAGTCTCTGGCATGTACCTCCCTTTCCATATGAAAAAGTCTCATTCCTACTCGAAGGCTATTTTGGCCTTTTTGCACATTTTCTTCATCCCATTTTGATACCAATTGTTAAGATTTTTCAAGCCCATGTCAAACTTTACAAAGTTCAATTAGTACGATATTGTCCACTTTGGTACCAACAAGAAAATCCCGCTTAGGTTTGGTTTTGGCTCCTTCTCAAAGGTTGTTGTGTTCCTGAAATCCATGGGTCAACCAGAGGTTCACCAAACTACCCAAACCGACCATATAGGAGATACCAGCGACATAGGTCCAGTCCAAGGATCATATCTCAACAACCAATAGAACTTTCACCATAAAACCAATTTTCATGGATTATATAATCAATAAGGATTCATTTCCAATTTGAATCTTACCCAAATATATCCGGATTAGGAAGAAATGAATTTTACAAACCAAAGTTTCCCCAGTCCGTCCATCTGCGAGTAACTGACCTTTAGAAAAAGATTAAAGGCTAATGAAGGAGCGACCAGAAGTAAACCAATCATAGGCTTCATTATGAATCTCTTAGATTTTCAAAAATCTCAGAAAGAGGAGAAATGACCAAAAAAATTAGAAGATATGATCATTTTTCAAAAAACCGGCCAAACCGAGTAGATTATTGGAAAATTAGATAATCTTTCGGTTTGATCAATTACCAGCCAATAGATTCCGACCAGAAGACTTTCTGATCAAACCAAGGCTACCAGAATACCAATCCAACCACTCAGGAGTTCAGTACATCATCTTAACATGGGCCAGCATGCATAGGAACAGGAGGATCCTCATTAACATCAACTTGATGTATTTGAGTCTCAAGCATTAAAATTCCAACAGCTCTTTTTACTTCAATCTGTACATGAGTTAGGCTCCTTCCAAGTCATAAAGAAGGTTCCCAGGAAGCTCAATTATCCTCTTAACCAGTCCAAGTTCAAGTTACTTACTTGGAGCCAAAGATCCCTAAAAGTCTCAAACGACTAGTTTTTCATTCTTTAGATTTGTTTCCTTATCTATTTGTTTTAGAGACGTTATATTCTTGTCTCTGAGCATTATATAATCTCCTAGAAGTATATTTTAAAGATCACCTTTCAATCAACCGAGTTTATAAAATTTTTATTTAGTTTTTATCAAAGTTTATTTTTTGCATAAAAATCGATTGTCTTCAGGATTCTAGTATGTGAACTGCTTTATTCCTACTGATTCGTGGCCCTATAGGTTGTTAGTGGAATCATCAGCCTTGAGGAACATAGATTGAGATATTCAATCAACCCACCGATTGAGATGGTCAATCAGCTATCCATAGCTTCCATCCCACCCATCGGCAGAGCTTGAGAGTGACACACATCCATCAAGCTTAGCTCCATTTCCATCCACCAACCCAAACATTCTCCTCATATTACCATCTTTTAATTCTACGTTATTTCTCATATCTTTCATATCTCATTTATTTTTGCATTTGTTTCAGGTAACCAAGCCAAAACCAGTCTTATTGCTCATTAGATCAGATCTCGGGTTGGTCTGATCTGAGTAACCTTGACCATCCGGTCAACCCAGGATCCATGCCTACAAATCAGAGCTTAAATATCTTGACTCAGGTGACATATATCCTTGCATTGCATCTTGTTTTCATTTGTTTTTATCTGAAACCGAAAACCCATAAAATTTGTCTTTTGTTTCAAGTATTTTTTTATTTTCTGCATAATTTTGTTTTTGTTGTTCATCATTCCTAAAAGCCATGAAAAATATATATGATTTTGATTCATGTTACTTGCACTTAGTTTTGAAATTCTTGTTAGTTTTCATTTTACTTTGTTTCCTGAATTAACACTGCCAAAAAATCTGTGCTTAATTCTTTCCTTCTTATTTAGCATTGCATATCAAGTTTAAAATAAAATAAAAATCATACTCGTTATTCACTTAGACCATATCATTTGATTCATTTCGTTCTTACATCATAAAAATATATATATATTTGATAGTATAATTTATATCAGTTTTGCATATTGTTGGTTCTATTGTTTGCATACTAAGAAAAAATAACCATTGTTAGTTTGCATCCCATATTTACTTCCCATTTGTTTTTGTTATCATATCATATAGTATTCATTCAAAATTTCATTCAGAAAACCAAATAAAAATATTACATCTTAGAATAATGCATTTCGATTCATACTTGCATAATTATCAATTTATTTTAACATAGTGTTGCATTGTTTCATTTTTTTCTTGCTCGACCACCACTTCTCATATTGTCACTTGTTCTCTGAGTTTGTTTTCAGGAAGCCATATTATATATAGCACACGGCCAAACTCAGATGACCTTACTGAACCAACAATTAGAGATTATACGGGATATCATTGCCCAATAGTCTCGGTTGAACCAAAGAAATAAATTGGTTAAAATTCAGGAAAAAGGCCAACGACTACACTATAGAGAACATATGTCTGGAAATGTACCAGAGGCTGGTTATGTTGAGCCCAAACTACCAGATCCTTCATGGCGTTCCAAAGAAAGAGAGGCTAGGCCATGCCATCAAGCAACTCTCTGTAAAAGCAAACTCATGATGGAAAACAGTCTATTTTACACAAGGGAAAAGTCTAGAAGAGGTTGTTACCAACCGGGACGATCTTAAATGGTTCATGATAACGAAGCATGTATCCTCATCTCCCACGCAAGAAACCAGGAAAAAAATATCCAAGGAGATTTTTTTAATGGTGGGTCTAAAGAGGCAAAGAGAATTGCGCCACAAGAAGACCATAAAAGCTTGATCCAACAAGACTAGATTCGGCCAAACCAAAGGCACACGGTTATCCATGATCAATACCAACATGATGAGGTTGATACACTAAAAATGAATCCTTGCTACTGTCAAGTTAACAGTTGTAATTATAGTACTTTAGATTCAAATCCAGAGGACCAGTCTACACTTTATTTCTATGAGTTTTAAATTCAAGCTAAGAAGAAAATATGGTTTTAAGATTTAGGTGACTTAGATGACAAGTAAATAAAGATGTTTAAATGCGATTTGATATGAAAGCCGACCTAGGGTTTAATGCGGGTATTGATTTACCAAACAATTATTCAAGCACAGGTTTACACAATCTAGAACATCGGATCTCTCAACTGATCCAACCCACTGTCGTGGTGATGGATCCTTTGCGAGCAGGACGGATCACCTAAGCTGTCGCTTGGGATCAGAGGCGGCTGCAAGCTTTAAAGTTCATGTCCGATCTAGTTCACTTAATGCTCTAATATCTACTTTCGCTGATTAAAGACATTAAGCTCATTCAATATAGGTCAAGTTATCTCCTGCGTGGTTAGCTAGGCGATGAACAGCAGATCTAACATTAAGTGATAAAGTTAATGCAAGCAATAATATTAATATGAATGAAGAGTCCAATGAATGATGCTTATCTATGTTTGGCTCGTTTATCAATACCCTAAAACCCTAGGCGAGCCAGATGACTACTCAATCATGATGCAGTGAAACAAAGACATTAAATCTGAAATAAACTGCATAAGATAAGAGTAGAAAAACAAAGGGTTCAGGATGATCTTCTCTAGGAAAGATGGAGCCTTCTCCCTTGCAATTGCAAATCGCCAAAACAAGTCTAGGTCTCTTGTCAAAACTAGCGTAAGAAAAGAAAAATAATAGAGGAGGTTTTTTTATAGGGAGGCGCCAATAGGTAGAAGAAAATTAGGGCAACAAGGCTTTAATTCCCGAAATAGGAGTATCCATATTCGTCTGGAACAGTCATCGGGATCACCCGTCCGCCTGTACCGCTCGAGAACAGTCTCGGGACTGTTCTTCTTGAGTGTTCTCTGCAGGATTACTCCAAAAAGACATATTTTCTTCATGTGCCCTTTCTCTACATCTTCTATCAACTCCAGACCTGAAAAAGACCACAAGGGACTAGACTAACACGGTTTAGAGTCTTGAATCAAATAAAAACATATATACAATGATGTGAAAAACACCATATATCAATTCCCCCATACTTAGATCCTTGTTTGTCCTCGAACAAGGCAAGTATCAAGAACATGGAGAAAGGTTTGAAAGTGTCGGAACTCTCTTATTCTCAGTAACCATACTCTTACCACGAATCTCTGAACCATACAAGAAGATAGCTAGGACCTCTTACACTTACTGAAACCCCCTGACCGCTGTTCGAAAATCGGCTCCATACTCTACATCTCAAACCTGAAAAAGCAACACTATCGAGACAAAACTCCCTAAATTCATTAAGATCAGCGTGAGCTTCTTGTCACAGGCACTACTTAGGGTAGACGGGCTAGGTGTTAAAATAGGCTATTTCAGTGTTTGAGTGGTGGAGCTTAGAGTGTTTAGGGGTTACCAATTTTTGAGGTGGATGCAGGATATCGCACAAAACTGTAGGAGAGGACGGATCCATTGATGTCCACAGCTCTTACTCACTTCTGCTCTGATCAAACCAGCTGTTCTCCAGTTGGATCACCTTATCTGACTGCTCCTCTCATAAACACTCGCTCTTCCTTACTCCATCTATGGTACTAGATCATTACACCTTTCCCAGTGGCATAATCATATATACATTCATCCCCTTTCTCGTCACTCAAAGAAAATCTTTTTTTTTTTTTTTTGAAATAAACTTATACACAATGATTGAGTAGTGACGAGAGAAGGAGGTAACAATTATTTTTGGGAGCCACTGATGGTTTTTACCTCAACTCTCTGACTTGTTCTTCTTATTAGTGGATCAGGCGCCTGACTGTTCTCCATTCATGGATCAGGCATCTGACTGATCTTCTCTTCATTCGTGTTCCTTCCTCTTCTTCTGAATGATTTAGCATCGATGAGTAAGAGGCTGTGTCGATCCCTTCCTCTCCAACCTTTTTGCACATATCTGCATATATAACATGAGGAAAAACAAGTGCATATGGGTGGAATAAAGGTTAAGGTGCAAGGTGGGAACTAGCTAAAGATGAGCTAGCCACTCAGGAACAGCAGGAGGGATGAAAAGGGATAAGAAGTCCTGAGTGTAGGTCTCGTTTCCCTGATCTAATCCCCATAACAAGAAGAATTAAAAGTCAAAGTTAGGTCCAAGTTAGGTGGAGTTAAGTCTACCCAGTGTAACCTGATTAGTAGAGAACTTCTGGAGAGTCTAATGAGAAATGTCAGGGTGTTCCAAGTCCATGTATGGGTCGTTCGCCACTGCTAAGGTCACTGAATAAGAAAGTTAGAGCACGAGGTGGTTAAAATAACATCACACAATAAGGTCCTTATTCCCACAATAGTTCAGACTGACTCGATCCTAAAGCAAGACTCAAGAAAACATTAAAATGACACAAGAACAAGGACTGACTCAAAGCACACAAATGCTCCCCCAGACTTAGATCACACCATCCCTGGTCGTGATAGAAAGAGGAGGAACAAAAACACACAAATATAAATAAAGCATGAAAAATAAATAGTTTAGATGGATAAAACAATGGGATAGAAAGTAGTCCTGATTGACTCATTCAGAGCCGCCGCTCTCGTCACCAGTCGTCCTCCTGTTCCTTGGCAGTCGATCATCTCCTGTCCCAGCTGGTTCCTTGCCTGGTCGCCAACTTCTCTGAGGTTCCGCCTGACTGCTCTGTCCTAAGAAACAACCTCCAGTGATCATGTTCAAGATCTTCTTCATGAGGCTGTTGTTCTTGCGCTGAGAATCCACCATCCACTTGCGGTAAGCTGTGTCATCTTCCAAGTCTAGATGTGGGTCCAAATCAAACTCGCCCCCATCTGTTGGAGTCATATTCTCCACATCATCCATATCAGCATCACGGGTTGGGGGCTTTGGATCGGCGCAGAGGAGCTCCTTGGCTGGTAGGAATGTGATGTTCTCCAGGGTGCTGAAATCAGTGAGACCTGGTAATGGGAGTTTGATGAAGAATGTATCTCCGCTCCTGTCGCAGAACTGATAGGTGGTCTCATCACGCAGAACATGACAGGAGATGAGGTAGGCTGTGTCCACGAACTCCATGTCGGTTACAGCTGTGTAGTTGCGGAGGTTAACGTTGACCTTGGAGAACAGTGGGGTGAGGAGACTGCCGCATCTGTCGGTTTTATCCTGGGTCCGGATCAACTGCGCACCACGTTCGCAGAACATGGAGATGAGGAAGTAACCAGGGTTTGTGTTCACCGTTTTTATTGGGGTTGCTCTGTCTCTGCGCAGCTCATCCTCAACTCCAATATACAGCATCTGAAGCTCATCAGTCCTGACCTTTGAGGTGGACTCCTTGGCGAACAGGACGTTGGACAGAATCTTGGCGAGGATCCTCAAAGTCGGGTTCCTTATGTGGGATTGGTACGCTTTCCGGGAGGTGAACGTACCGTTGGCAATCAAGTTCCAAAAGGCATGCTGTGTAGTGAATTTCTTATCCACCATGACCCCTGGTGGATCATCTGGAATCTCGTGGAGGTCATTGAGGTCATCCAAAGTGACAGAGCATAACTTCCCATCAGCCATGAAGGTGAAAGAGCAGGTCTCATACGAGGGGTTCTCCGGGTCTGTGAACCTGATTTCGGCTGTTGCAAGTACTTGGCGCACAAGATCCGGGTAAGGTCATAGTGGCGGTTGCAAAGAGCGTGGATACCCATGACTTGAAGAGCTTCAAACACGTCCGTATCAAGGAGATGAAGGATTTATGTGAATTGATTTTAGGGTTCTTGAGGAAAAAGGGAAAGTGGTGCGGCGAGAGGGGGAAGTAGTGGGGGAGTTGGTTTGGGTCGGCCTTAAATAGGCAGAACCTTAACCGCTTCCTCTTCTTTCTTTTTTTTTTTTAATTTTTTTTTTTTAATGATTACTTACCTGGAACAGTCGAGTGGAACAAGCACTTGATTGTTCCGCCGAAGTAACTCAGTTTTTCTTGTTTTTATGACCTGCAAATGAAAATCTAACGAAACAAAAACGTAGGAAAAGAGAAGTTATATACATACCAGTGGGTTGCCTCCCACCAAGCGCTTGGTTAACGTCACTAACTTGACTTTGATGAGCCGATCAGGCTGGGGAAGGATCGCCTAAGGGTATTTCTACTCCTTATGCGATTGGTGTCAGCAAGATAGGGCTTGAGACGCTGACCATTAACAACAAATTCTCCACCTCTTGTGTCCAGCAACACAACAGCTCCATAAGGGCGAACCTCCTTGATAGTGAAAGGTCCAGACCATTTCGATTTAAGCTTTCCAGGGAATAGCTTCACTCGAGAGTTAAAGAGCAAGACTTGATCATTCGGTGCAAAGCTCCTGCTAATGATTCGTTTGTCATGGAATGCCTTAGTCTTCTCTTTGTAGATCTTAGAACTCTCATAGGCCACATGCCTGATCTCCTCCAACTCGTGAAGTTGCATGGTTCGCCTTTCCTTGGCCGGTTTAATGTCGAAGTTTAGTAGTTTAACAGCTCAAGTTGCCTTGTACTCTAGTTCCACAGGTAGATGACACGTCTTGCCATAGACCAGATGATAAGGAGTGGTCCCTAATGGTGTCTTATAGGCGGTTCTGTATGCCCAGAGAGCATCATCCAGCTTGAGAGACCAGTCCTTACGGGTAGTATTAACTGTTTTCTGCAGGATGTTCTTGATTTCTCTGTTAGAGACTTCCACTTGACCACTTGTCTGGGGATGGTAGGCGGTTGCAACCTTGTGTTTCACCCCGTTCTTGCTCAGCAATCCTTGGAACAGTTTGTTGATGAAGTGTGATCCACCATCGCTTATGACCACTCTAGGAACTCCAAATCTTGGAAAGATGATGGAGGTGAACATCTTGGTTACGACCTTTGCATCATTGGTTGGACTAGCAACGGCTTCTACCCATTTGGAGACATAGTCTACAGCAACCAAGATGTACTCATTCTTATGAGAAATTGGGAAGGGTCCCATGAAATCGATTCCCCAACAGTCGAACACTTCTACTTCCAAGATGTAATTCTGAGGCATCTCGTTTCTCTTGCTCACGCTACCCATCCTTTGGCAGGAGTTGCATCATGATATAAATGCATGAGCATCCCTAAACATAGTAGGCCACCAGAAACCGGCTTGGAGTATCTTGGAGACTGTTTTGAAGGTTGCAAAATGACCAGCATAGGAGGAACCGTGACAGTGGTGAAGTATCCCTGGAATATCAGCCTCTGGAACACATCTCCTGAAGATCCCATCCTTACCTTGACGATACAAATACGGCTCATCCCAAAAGTAATGCCTTGCTTCCCTAAGAAATTTCCTCTTCTCATTCCCAGTGAGTTTCAGAGGTTCCTTTTCAGCAGCCAGGAAGTTAGCAATCTCAGCAAACCATGGAAGATTCGGATACTGCTTCTGGATCACTGTTATGAATTCAGCATCTGCGCTGGAACAGTCTTTGCTGACAGGTGATGACTGTTCCGCAGTGCTCAGACCAATCATGTTGACATATTCCATCGGCTGTTCCTCATCAAGAACTGTCTCATCCGACACTTTCATCCTGGAAAGGTGATATGCTACTCCATTATCGACCCCCTTCTTGTCTCTTATCTCTAGGTCAAACTCTTGGAGCAAAAGAATCCACCTCAAGAGCCGTGGTTTAGCATCCTTCTTCGTGAGCAGGTACTTGAGAGCTGCATGGTCAGTGTGCACGATTACCTTTGATCCAACTAGGTAGGATCTGAACTTCTCAAACGCATAGACGATGGCCAGGAGCTCCTTCTCTGTAGTTGCATAGCGACACTGAGCCTCATCCATTGTTCTGCTCGCATAATAGATCACATGCAGCTTCTTGTCTTTTCTCTGTCCTAAGACTGCTCCCACTGCAAAATCACTTGCGTCTGTCATGATCTCAAAAGGAAGATCTCAGTCTGGAGGTTGAACAACCGGTGCACTGACTAGAGCCCCCTTGGTCGCATGGAATGCAGCTAGACAATCGCTATCAAATGAGAACTGGGCTTCTTTGCAGAGCAGCCAAGTGAGTGGTCTAGCAATCTTAGAGAAATCCTGGATGAATCTTCTGTAGAAACCAGCATGTCCCAAGAAGCTCCGAATTCCCTTTACTGTATTAGGCGGCTGTAGACTCATCATGACCTCAATTTTTGCCTTGTCAACCTCGATGCCTTTTTCTGATATCTTATGTCCTAGAACAATCCCATCTCTGACCATGACGTGACACTTCTCCCAGTTCAGCACAAGATTCTTTTCCTCGCATCGCTTCAGTACCCTGCACAAGTTTGACAAACAGACATGAAAGGAGTTTCCATAGACGCTAAAATCGTCCATGAAAACCTCCATTATGTCTTCGATTAGATCTGTAAAAATCGACATCATGCAGCGCTGGAAGGTCGCTGGGGCATTGCACAAACCAAATGGCATCCTTCTGTAAGCGTATGTTTCGTATGGGCATGTGAAGGTTGTCTTCTCCTGATCGTCGGGGTGGATGGGAATCTGAAAGAAACCTGAATAACCATCTAAAAAGCAATAGTAAGGGTGGTTAGCCAATCTTTCAAGCATTTGATCAATGAAAGGAAGTGGGAAGTGATATTTGCGAGTTGCTGCATTTAATTTACGAAAATCAATGCACATGCGATGACCAGTGACTGTTCTAGTAGGGATCAATTCATTCTTTTCATTTGTTATAACAGTGATCCCACCTTTCTTAGGTACTACATGAACATGGCTAACCCACTTACTATCAGAAATCGGATAGATTACACCAGCCTCTAGAAGTTTCATTATCTCTTTCTTTACAACATCTTTTAGATTTGGGTTTAACCTCCTCTGATGTTCCACATAAGTCATCGATTCATCTTCTAGGTGTATTCTATGCATGCATAAATCAGGTGAGATGCCAAGTATGTCAGTTAGAGAATAACCTAATGCTTTACGATATTTTCTCAATTCACATAAAAGCAGAGCAGTCTCAGCATTGTTCAGGTCAGCGTTCACAATGACAGGATATGTAGAATTAGGTCCAAGGAACGCATACCTGAGCCCTTTAGGAAGGGGTTTGAGTTTTACCTTTGGAGCTTTCAGCTCGCTCCAGGAATCATCAGTCTGAGATGCTGGAACAGACGGGTTTTGGGTCGAGGTTGTTCCGGCTGGATGGCTGGTCTCGCTGTTCTCCCTCAGACTTAGATTCGCCACTAACCTTTCCATACTCCTAGTTGAATCCAGGAGCTTGGCATAGGCATCAGCATCGATATTTTCTAAACTCTGCTCAGCTTCAGCTCTGATTAAGGCGAGCTCACGAGGATCATCTGTTAGAATCTCCTCAATCATCCCTTCATGTGGTTCCAGAGGATCGCTCTCTTCCTGGACAGTGAAGGTCTGTCCGTCCAACATTGGTTTCTTCAGCATCTTATCCATCTCAAACGTCATCACAATATCACCCAGATGGAGGTCGATCTTCCCTTGTCGAACATATATAATGGCTCCAACGGTGCATAGGAACAGTCTGCCCAGGATCAGGGGATCCTTCGACTCTTCCTCAAGTTCCAGAACAACGAAATCAGCTGGGACAAGTGTGTTTCCAACCAAGACTTGCAGATCTTCAAGGATTCCAACTGGTGATTTCACTGAGCGGTCAGCAAACACTAAAGACATCCTGGTAGGTTTGAAATTTGTGTACCCAAGACGCCTAGCAACAGAATACGGCATCAGGTTTATGCTTGATCCTAAATCAACGAGTGAACAGGAGAAGACTGTTCTTCCAATCTAGATTGAGAGGACAAATTTTCCTGGATCACCTTGTTTCTTGATCTTCCGATTCTGGAGCACTGCACTACACTCCTTAGAAACGACCATGAATTCACTGTCGTCAGATACCTTCCCCGAGATCATTCCCTTTACAAAGCTTCGCATGGATGGTATCATCTGGATCGCACTCATCAGAGGGAGTCTGACTGTGAGATCCCTTAACATCTTTCTGCACTTCATCTCCTCTTTATTCGTACGAGTAGCTTTAGCTGGAACAGGGTAGGGTACCTTAGGAACATACTGACGAGCGGGGGAAGGTTTAGCAGTAGGAGGAACAACTTCAGCAGGTCGCTCTTCGTCAGTCGAAACAGTCTCAGTAGGCTGTTATGCCTTTTCTTCATCTGTGGGTACAGCTTCAGGTGGTTGTTCCGACTTCTTCTGTTTCCCTTTCTCAGCAGCTGTATACTTCTTATGTGCTGGGTCAGTAAGCGGCCTTCCACTCCTTAGTGTGACAGCATTACACTCCTTAGGATTTTTATCTGTTCTCGCAGGGAGTGTTCCTTGCTGCCTCTTCACATTCTCGGCAGTCTGAGCAATCTGGATGTCCATCTGTCTCATGTGACTGGAAACCTGATCGTACTTAGCACTCAGATCATCAAACATATGGTTCATCCTTCCATTGATGTCTGTTGTGACCTGATTCAATGCTTTGCCTTGCATTTGCTGTCCTTGGAGCAGCTGCTGCATCATCATAGCAAGACTCTTCATCTCGTCCTTGGGAGCAGCCTGTGCGAGTGGAATAGACTGCTGGTTGGTCGGTTGCTTCTGGGCATGAAACTGGCTGTTCTGCGGCTGGCTGAGAACAAAGGTCCTTCCCTGATAGTTCTGGTTGTTGTTCCTTTGGTATCCAGTATTCTAGTTCTGGTTGTTCTGAGGGTTATCAGTCACTCCATCTGCCTTAGGATTATTGAACAGGTGAGGATTGTTCCTGACATTGTTTTTCGGGTTGTAGTTCTTGAACTGCCATCCTTGCCCATTCACATAGCTCACTTCATTCATATCCTCAGCAGACTGTTCCGCTTCTTGTTTACCATCTGCTGCCAGTTTTTCCGGTGTAGCTTCTTCCATGATGAACACCTGGTTTTGATGGTTCTTAAGCAGCTGATCCATCTTAGCTGTCAACTCATCGATCCTGCTGTTGTCAACACTGTTCACCTCCTCAGTCCGATCATTATCCTTGTTGCTATCAGCAGAACTTGAAGCCATATTCTCAAGCAGTTTGAAGGCACCTGGGTTGATTGAGTCATGAAATCTCCATTACTGGCTGAGTTCAAAGTGTTCATGGCTTCCCATCCCATTCCATCGTAGAACACTCCAAGGAGGTAGTCATCCTCAAAGCCATGATTAGGGCAGTCTCTACGGTAGAGGTTGAATCTATCCCAGGCATCACAGAACGGCTCATTAGCATGCTGTTTGAAGGATGTGATCTTGTGCCTTAGGGATGCGCTTTTGGACTTCGTGTAGAAGTGGGTGAGGAAGGCAGATCGGACCTGTTCCCAGGTGGTGAGTGATCCGGTTGGTAGAGAATCGAGCCAGCGAGCAGCTTTCCCATCCAGAGAGAAAGGGAACAGAGTACACTTGATGTAATCTGGTGGCACTCCGTTCACTTTTGTGAACCCGCACATCCTCTCAAAGTTCTCGATATGATCAA
Organism: Moricandia moricandioides; assembly: GCA_905132885.1. NCBI lineage: Eukaryota > Viridiplantae > Streptophyta > Magnoliopsida > Brassicales > Brassicaceae > Moricandia > Moricandia moricandioides. Next base: position 169,946 of record CAJHQQ010000149.1, read on the forward strand.
TAGGGATTTCTGCAGGGAGCCCATTAAAGATCTATCTCTGCACCAGGCTTATGAGAGCAGGTTTGATCTCAAAGTCTTGACGAGTGCAGGGTGGAGGTGTGATGGCAGAGCGTGTAGCAGGTAAGTTGTGGAGAAGGTTTCTCTGCCCTATTGGAGCAGCTTCTTCCTGCTGCTGTTCTTGCTGCGGCTGGTTCTGAGCTGCTTGCGCTGCAGCGGCTTGCTGCGTTTGGATGGTTGCTTGCATCTGCGTCATTTGTTGTTGCATTAATGCGATTATAGCTGCAAGTTCATCCTGATTGCCTGGATCGGCCATTGTGGTGGTCGTAGGCCTTTGTTGATGGTTTTGTCTTTCTAATCTCGCTAGTTCCTCGTTACTGAATTGCTGTAATGGTCCTTGTGTATTTCTCCGAGTATGTTTACTGGTCATACACCTGGATCATGAGCTGCAACAAGAAAATAAAAACGAGTTAGATATCTTAGACTAGATATAAAACCGAGAAATAGAGGTAAAAAATCTGGTCCCCGTCGCAACGGCGCCAAAACTTGATACACTAAAAATGAATCCTTGCTACTGTCAAGTTAACAGTTGTAATTATAGTACTTTAGATTCAAATCCAGAGGATCAGTCTACACTTTATTTCTATGAGTTTTAAATTCAAGCTAAGAAGAAAATATGGTTTTAAGATTTAGGTGACTTAGATGACAAGTAAATAAAGATGTTTAAATGCGATTTGATATGAAAGCCGACCTAGGGTTTAATGCGGGTATTTATTTAGCCAAACAATTATTCAAGCACAGGTTTACACAATCTAGAACATCGGATCTCTCAACTGATCCAACCCACTGTCGTGGTGATGGATCCTTTGCGAGTAGGACGGATCACCTAAGCTGTCGCTTGGGATCAGAGGCGGCTGCAAGCTTTAGAGTTCATGTCCGATCTAGTTCACTTAATGCTCTAATATCTACTTTCGCTGATTAAAGACATTAAGCTCATTCAATATAGGTCAAGTTATCTCCTGCGTGGTTAGCTAGGCGATGAACAGCAGATCTAACATTAAGTGATAAAGTTAATGCAAGCAATAATATTAATATGAATGAAGAGTCCAATGAATGATGCTTATCTATGTTTGGCTCGTTTATCAATACCCTAAAACCCTAGGCGAGCCAGATGACTACTCAATCATGATGCAGTGAAACAAAGACATTAAATCTGAAATAAACTGCATAAGATAAGAGTAGAAAAACAAAGGGTTCAGGATGATCTTCTCTAGGAAAGATGGAGCCTTCTCCCTTGCAATTGCAAATCGCCAAAACAAGTCTAGGTCTCTTGTCAAAACTAGCGTAAGAAAAGAAAAATAATAGAGGAGGTTTTTTTATAGGGAGGCGCCAATAGGTAGAAGAAAATTAGGGCAACAAGGCTTTAATTCCCGAAATAGGAGTATCCATATTCGTCTGGAACAGTCATCGGGATCACCCGTCCGCCTGTTCCGCTCGAGAACAGTCTCGGGACTGTTCTTCTTGAGTGTTCTCCGCAGGATTACTCCAAAAAGACATCTTTTCTTCATGTGCTCTTTCTCTACATCTTCTATCAACTCCAGACCTGAAAAAGACTACAAGGGACTAGACTAACACGGTTTAGAGTCTTGAATCAAATAAAAACATATATACAATGATGTGAAAAACACCATATATCAGAGGTCCCAAAGGCCATGGAGAAGAAGAAAAGTGTTATCCAAGACACGTTGACCAGACCCATAAAAAAACCAGATAAACCGATATTTCAAGCAAAGGCTATGGATGTTAAGACATGACTTGAGGTCCATAAAAATACGATCTCCACATCCTTGTTGGAATCAAAAGTTTTCCATGATTTATGTTCAAGAAACAACGAGATTTCAAACCAAAAGAAAGAAGAGGCATCAAGCCCAAGTAAATCTTCTAACTCTAAGGATTTAAAGGATCAAACATGTTATAGATGTCATCAGGGAAGAAACTTTGCTGTAGTTTGTCCAACTAAGAAAGCATTGATAGAAAAATCACTAGAAAAGAAAATCGATTTATCTATGATGAGTGCTACTTTTATTCAATTTTATTTATTATTTCCAAATTATTTTGTAATGCACTTGTCTTTGTCAAAGAGTGTTGTAATAGGAATTAAGGAGCATGAATTCAAAGGAGAGGAACCACAAGGCGTCACCCTTGTCATGGAAAAGAAGATGGTCCAAGACACAATGCAGTCAATGTTGCTTAAAGAAGCAAAACTAGTGATGAAAATGTGCTACCAAGGTAAGTGTCTATCACCACCTTTTAATATTGGTACTGACCTGTATACTCATGGTCCAGGAAGGAAGAAGGAGATTTATATGCTCACTAAAGTCCCAAGGAAAGAACAAAGACACGAGTTTAATCATGAACCACACAACAAGTGGAAACCAAAAACTGAACAATGGATTGTCCAAATTTCAAAACCTATGGAAATTTTCATTTTTAACCAGCATGTTCTTAATATTTCATTGACAAGATTAATGCACTTGTCTTTTCCAAGAGAATGTGAAACATGTTTAGGAAACCAGAGAGAGTAACCGGACAAAAGACAAAGAACACCAACCATGATGTTATTAAATGTGACCAGAAACAAGCCCAAGGTGATGCTGAACCAACACCATTAAAATTAAGCCTAAGCAAGGTAATTTTATCTAATCTTAAAACGTCCATATCATTTGATAAAACATACATCATGCAATTGTCTTTGCTCATATGTTTTGATCTAGGTATAAGAAAAGGAGAAGGGCATACAAACTAAGATTAAAAGTTGGAAGAAAGGTTGCTAAACAATAGAACTATTCCAAAGAAGAAAACCATTCTTCAACTTGTGGAAGCTATCAAAAATGATGAGATCAATGCAGGATGCAAAGAATAAAGCTTTAATGAAATCTCACCGGATAATCTTTTGTTACTAGGAGTATCAACCCCAAAGATGGTCAACAACGAGGCTACCAGAAATGTGAAGTACCATCAAATCTAGAAGAGATGCAATGACAATTTCCATAGCAGAGGCGTGATCCTATCCTATTTTATCAAAGGATAACCACCTAATACACCATCCATTCCCAAACCGAAACTATACCAAGGTAAGGCTCTACAATCTCAAAAGAGAATGAAAGCTGACTTCTCTATCTTCGTGAAGGTTATACAATTTCGAGGTTGAAAACTTTTCAAGAGCGAGGGGATGTTGTGGTCTTAAAATCCATGGCTTAACTAGAGGTTCATTAAACTTCCCAAACCAACCATATAGGAGATACCAGCGACAGAAGTCCATTCCAAGGATCATATCTCAACAACCAGAAGAAATTTCACCACTGATAGGGCTTGATATTTACCACTATTGTTCCATGATATCAGCCCTATTTAGAGTTTATTATATGTTTTTTGGAGTAGGTTTTAGATTATTTTCAGGTTCAGGTACGTTCTTGAGAACTTTGGTGATTCTGGAGCTTTTAGAGATGCAGAACTGCGCAGATGCATCAGATGTTTAGCTATGGGTGGAGACTTTCCCACGGTTATATTAAGCTGATATTATGATAGAAGATAGATATTTGAGTTATCTTTCCAGTGCCACCGTTTTTATGTCCATCAGACAGTTAGATCTAAAGTTGTGCACGATTTACTGAAGAGTGGTCTTTCTGCCTCGCGAGAGGAAGCGGTCGAGAAGATGAATGAGTGTCGATCGACGGCACAGACTTGGTGTCGATCAAAGGTGATCCCATAAGACAGGATCGACTTTTTTTTATGGCCGAATTAAGCCCAAAATACACCACAATTTACCAGAATACCCCTGGACGAGTTTAGACCTAATTTATATAGTTTTCTAAGCCATTGTTGGCGACTAAGGTTTATTTTATTCATTGTCTTAAGTTTTGGAGAGAAGATCAATTTTATTTCAGAGATTGATTGGGACTCCTTGGTTTTATATTGATTTCTATATCTATTATTTATTCAGTATATGATTTGTGTTATTGCTTCCATGTCTGAGTAATCATCTTGTTATGTTTAGGGATTTCATGTTCTTAATGTCAAACTGATAGTCATAGGATTGCTAGGTTACCTATAGATCTCTACACCAGGGTGCGTTGTAATACTAGGATCTAGAGTAGTGGAATAGCACGAGAGTGTGACCGATTTCTTGAACCTAAAATCATAGGACAATTGAGAGGCACGAGAGTGCAACTAATTAACATGAACCTGAGCCCTGTGTGGATTAGATATCTAGGCGCATACGAGAGTTGGTCTAGGATCTAGTTGAACATTATCGATATGTGTGTTAATGCTTCTCTGAGGTAGTATCGATTGATACCCAAGCATCGATATCAATTGATGCTCAATCCTTGTTTGCATGCGAGAGCTGGAACATAGAACTTAGGCATCTGATTAGTAATTGCATGCGAGAGCTGGATTAATTGCTTATTGAATTTGAGTTCTAGAATTTGATCTATAAAACCTTAGCATCCTTGATTTGTGTTTTGAATCTATTGATTGATAAATCCCTAAACCTAGCTATTTCATCTTATTGTAATCAAACCAATCACCTTCTTACTTGTATGCTATTACTTCTTTAATAAATTGTTTGCCTAGCTTAATTTAAACATCTATAGTCTATTGTGTGCCCACGCTCCCTGTGGATTCGATTCCTAAGTACTACAACTGAACATTTTATTTGAGAGAGTAAAAAGTAGCTTATAGGGTTAATTTGAGAGTGCATAATAAAAGCTACATCAAATTTGGCGCCGTTGCTGGGGAGCGAGGATCGCCATTAGACTTAATTAATAGGTTTAGTCTAGGTTTTTATTTTCTGTTTCAGTTACTTACATAAAATTTTTCTTGTCTTTCAGGTACATACAGAGCAGTACCAGGAGCAACAAGGAAAAAATACTTTCTTTTCTCAGACCCAGTCTAGCATCAATCGATAACAACACTTTGAGGTCGATCGACACCACTCTTGGACGAACATCGATCGACACTTCTACTCTACAATCGATCGACAGTAACCAACGAGTAGGGATGAGAATGGAGACTTGCATGACCCTGAGGGTTATCTGTGTAATGCAGCAGGTCATAAATTAGATGCACATGGGGCTGTAATCCTTGAGCATTGATTGATAGCAGAGTTCATCAGGCCTACTCGGTTCTATATTACAAGGTCTGCGATTCAACCTCGACAAATCCAGGGGGTCAACTGCCAGATAAGACCTGCATACTTTACTCATGTGAGCGAGCACCCCTTTCATGGCCTTCCCCATGAAGATCCCATGGACTACATTGAAACACTAGAGGATTTGTTTCTAGCATCATGGATCATGAAGAAACTAAAGACTATCTTCAATGCAAGTTATTCAAGTATTCTCTCTCAGGAAATGCACTTGTTTGGCTGAAACTTCTACCACCAGGATCTCTCACTACCTGGGATGATGTCAAGACTGCATTTTTGACTAATATTTTTTGATGATGCAAAGACCGAAGAGCTAAGGGATAAGATTTTGACATTCTCTCAGGGACCTATTGAAGGGCTTAGAAGCACTTGGGACATATTTATGGGGTACCAAAAAGACTGTCCACATCATGGTTTCACGAAGGTTCAACTGTTGGGATTCTTCTCCAAAGGTATTGATACGCAGTATCATATAATGTTGGATCAGGCAAGCAACGAGAACTTTGGGACTAGGACTCCAGAGGAAGCTAAGAGACTGATTCAGAACTTTGTGTCTAGCAACATTATTAGGAATATGGATACTCACAAAATGCAATCAAGTGTTACGAATAATGACAAAATCATTGAGGTCGAGGACAAAACTGATTTTGTACTTGAAGTCTCGTTGGTGGAATAGGGTGCAGAAGAGGACGAGAATCATATAAATGATATATGTTTTCAAGACCATATTCAGAGGATGGAATCTATGATGGAACGGGCCATAGAAATTTAGCAGAGGATGGAATCTATGATGGAACGGGCCATAGAAATTTAGCAGAAGATGAGTGCATACTTAAATCTGAGGGTTGATTCCATCCACAAAGAGCTGAATGGAAAATTAGAAGCCATGAACACCCATGTCAGGATGCTAAACACCCATAATTCTCAGAAAACAGAAGCTGTGAAGAGGCAAGAAGATCTAGTTAAAGGGAAAGCTGGCGAGAGCAAGAGGCACCATGTTGATGCCATCTTAGATAATGACTTTGGGGAAGTAATCAAGCATGAGAAGCTGGAAGAAGGTGCTTTTCTAGTTAAAAGTTCTATGACCTTTGGCAGCTCGCACTGGTGTCGATCGACACCATCAGATGAGCATTGATCGACACCCATAGAAGAGTACGTAGGAACGGTGAAAATTAAGAGCCACTCAGACTTTGCCACACGACACCCGCTTCCTCCCAACCCGTATTGTGTTAAAAAGGACTCTGTCGATCGACACCAACATGACAACATCGATTGACATCGACGGGAGACAAACGATCAACGACAAAAGATGAGCATCGATCGACACACGCCCATGTCAAGCCATAATGCACACCGCTCATCAGAAAGGCCAACAGTGACCACCAATCAGCAGGATGTCAATGCACCAGAACAAGGGCAATTGATTGCAGATGAAACCTCTTTCGTTGAGAGTATCGATCGACGGTACACACCATATATCGATCGACACCAGCTGGACGAACATGAATCTGCCATGGACAAGCAGGAAGCAAAAGAAAGAAGTCCAAGACAGAGTGAGATCTAGAGAACCCTATGTTCCCAAGCACCTCAAGAGAGAAGCTAACAAGGCTGAACTTTATGGATTTCAAAAGAGAGTGAAAAGGGTCCCTAAGGATATGTCTTTTGAGGATGCATATTACCAGTACAGACTTGGTAATTTCTTTAGAGAGATCAAGGAGATGGGTAAGGAAATTGAGTTGCTTTTTAGTATGGTTAGCCGTAAATCCAAGAAGACATTGAAGAAGGAACAAGATTTTGGGAAGTTTCTGATTCCTTGCTGTATACATGACACCAATGTCCCATACGCCCTCTGTGATACTGGATCTGCAGTAAGCATCATGGCCAAGGACACTGCCGAACTGTTAGGATTAAAGGTGGAACCTTCTCAAGATAGCTTCACCTTCGCAGATAACTCCAAGGTAAACTCAACAGGCATGATCAAGAATGTTAAAGTAGAGATAGGTGAATGCACTGTTCCTGTGGACTTTCATGTTTTGGGAAGAAAATCAGGTCGAGAATCTTCTCTTATCTTTGGAAGAGCCTTTATGGCTACAGTAGGGGCAGTTTGTGATCTCAAGAAGAATAGGATGCGCCTTACTAATGTTGATGAAAATGTCTTCTACGATCCTGTGAGAAAGACCAAAAGTGCGGGGTTTATTTCATGGATAGAGTCGTCTAAAGATCCATCACCTGCATCTGATTCAAACCGTGAAACCACATAACCAGCATCACCGTCGATCGAGACTCGCCTAATAGCGTGAATCGACACTCTCCAGATTTTAGAGCAACCTGTGATTGAAAAGCCTAAGTTTGGGGGAAGGGCCAGAAAGAAGAATAAGAAAAAGAAAAAGAAGTTAGATACATATTTCTTGTCACCGATTCCTTCGCGATGTTATGAGGGAAGTCTTGAGTATAGGATGTGCTTAAAAGGAATTATGCAACCTTTTAACAAGTCTGGGTGCTATGTGATCTAGAGATGAAAGACACAGGGGAAGCTTCTGCAAGAGTTTTATCAACAACATCAACAAAATGAGGAAGAGGGACACTGAGAGCTTTTCTGGAGCAAGTTCTCATTCTCATCCGGACTGAATCAGAGTTCCAAAACTTCGAGCAAAAGACTTTAACCAAGCGTTGATGGGAGGCAACCCACTGCTTAGTGAATTTTTATTTAGTTTTTACTTATACTACTATTTATTTCGAGTTTTTACTTTGTTTTTGCAGACTGTTTGAGTCCACCATCGATCGACATCATAGATGCACCATCAATTGACGTTGGATTGTGACCATCGATCGACCACACATGCCTACCATCGACCGACACCCTTTTAAAGAGAGAGGTATCGAGTTTTCTACTTAAGCTATTTACTTATGATTTGATTTTTCCGAACCAATCCGGGACGGATTACACTGGAGACAGTGTAATTTAAGTCTGGGGGATGTTCGTTAATGCTATTTTATTGTTTTTTAGTTTTATTTACTATATATATAAGTTTTTCAAAAAGTTTTATTGAGTCAAGAAGAGGACTATGATCAAGATTTATTATTCACTAACCACACTTTAGCACCATTCTTAGAAGGTTGTTTGCAGAGATTACTAGAGATACCAAAGTGGATCATCTTTCCACTATATCACACTTTCTTAAGAAGTTTGAAGGAACCGAAGCTGATTTCCAACACTAATCCTGACATTATTTGCTTGCTTTGGGATTTGGTATACACAGGATCAGATTTCTTCTGCAATTCTGGAAGGTAAAATTTTGTGTGCTTCTGATTCCCCTCTCTCTCTCCTTCAGACTAAGAAAGGAGTAGAACATGATTTGGTGGCTACAACCATTAAAGCTTTATTCATATGATCATAGAAAGAGAAAAATGTCAAAAAGAAGTGAACAAGATATGGTGACAAAAACCATTAGGGCTTGATTCATGGAAGCCTATCCAAATATCTCAGTTAATTAAAAAAATAAAATGATACCCTCAAAAGAAGGGAGACATTGACTGAGAAGAAGTGAGGAGAGAGAGAGAGAGAGAGAGAGAGAGAGAGAGAGAGAGAGAGAGAGAGAGAGAGAGAGAGAGAGAGAGAGAGAGAGAGAGAGGAAAGGAATCGGAGAAGACTACTTGTGTGTTCAGATACTTGCAGAGGTAAGAGTCCATATATCCTTTGATCGACACTCCCAAGGTAAAGCTTGCACTTTTATTTTATGCAAAGAAATGAAATCAGTAGAGGCGCGAGTCAGACTAGTATTCACTAAGTTGTTGGTAGAATGAACTTGGTTGCTATACTAGGATAGGATATATAAAGTTTCTCTGTAATTGACTTAATATGATGTGGTTGCAACAAAGTAGGTGACAGTTATACTTAGACATTATGTGAATCTTCGCTTCTTAAAACTTCTTTCGCAAGCTTTGTTTGCTTGAGGACAAGCAAATGTTAAGTCTGGGGGAGTTGATAGGGCCTGATATTTACCACTTTTGTTCCATGATATCAGCCCTATTTAGAGTCTATTATATGTTATTGGAGTATGTTTTAGATTATTTTCAGGTTCAGGTACGTTCTGGAGAACTTTGGTCACTATAGAGTTTTTAGAGATGCAGAACTGCGCAGATGCGTCAGATGTTTAGCTATGGATGGAGACCTTCCCACGGTGCGACTGAGCTTATATTTTTAAAGAAGATAGAGCTTCGATTTGGATTTCCAATTCCACCGGTTTTAGGTCCATTAGACTGTTATATCTAAACTTATGCCCGATTTACTGAAGAGTGGTATATCTGCCTCGCGAGAGGAAGTTGTCGAGAAGATGAATGAGTGTCGATCGATGGCACAGCCTTGGTGTCGATCGACGGTGATCCTAGAAGACATGCCCAAATTTTTTATGGCCGCCTTAAGCCTAGAAGACACCACAATTTACCAGAATACCCCTGGACGAGTTTAGACCTAATTTATATAGTTTTCTAAGCCATTGTTGACGGCTAAGCTTTATTTTATTCATTGTATTATGTTTTGGAGAGAAGATCAATTCTCTTTCATAGATTTATTTGAACTCCTTTGGTTTTATATTGATTTCTATATTTGTTATTTATTCAGTCTATGATTTGTGTTATTGCTTCCATGTCTGAGTAATCATCTTGTTAGGTTTAGGGATTTCATGTTCTTATTGTCAAAATGATAGTCATAGGACTTCTAGGTTATCTATACATATCTACACCAGGGTGCCTTGTAATACTAGGATCTAGAGTAGTGGAATAGCACGAGAATGTGACTGATTGCTTGAACCAAAAATCATAGGACAATTGAGAGGCACGAGAGTGCAGCTAATTAACGGAACCCAAGCCCTGTGTGGATTAGATATCTAGGCACATACAAGAGTTGGTCTAGGACATAGTTGAACATAATCGATATGTGTGTTACTTCTCGTTTGAGGTAGTATCGATCGATACCCAAGCATTGGTATCGATCGACGCTTGATCCTTGTTTGCATGCGAGAGCTGGAACATAGAACTTAGGCATCTGATTAGTAATTGCATGCGAGGGCTGGATTAGTTTCTTATTTAATTCGAGTTCTAGAATTTGATCTATAAAACCCTTAGCATTCTTGATATGTGTTTTGAATCTATTGATTGATAAATCCCTAGACCTAGCTATTTCATCTTATTGTTATCAAATCAATCACCTTCTTACTTGTCTGCAATTACTTCTTTAATAAACTGTTTGCCTAGCTTAATCTAAGCATATATAGTCTATTGTGTGCCCACGCTCCCTGTGGATTCGATCCCTAAATACTACAACTGAACCTCTTATTTGAGAGAGTAAAAAGTAGCTTATAGGGTTAATTTGAGAGTGCATAATAAAAGCTACGTCAACCAGCAAACCAATTTTCATTGATTCTGCAATCAATAAGGATTCATGTACAATTGAAATCCTACCCAAATCTATCTGGATAAGGAAAAGGAATTTTAAAAACCGGAGGTATACCAGCCCGTCCATATGCGAGTACCGGTCTTTAGAAGAAGATTCAATCCCAATGAAGGAGCAGCCCGAAACAAAGCCAATCATAGGCTTTAAGAAGGATCTTTTAGCTTTCCAAAGCCCAAAATAATAATAAATAGAGATTATAAGATATGATCATTTTCCTAAAACCAATCAAACCGAGTAGATTATGAAAAATTAGATAATCTTTCGTTTGATCATTTAAAAGCCAATAAATTAAGACCAGAAGACTTTCTGATAAAATCAAGGCTACTAAAATACCAATCCAACCACTCAGGAGTTCAGGACATCATCTTAGCATGGACCAGAATGCATAAGAACGAGAGGATCCTCACTAACATCAACTTTCCTTATTTGGAGTCTCAAGCATTAAAACTCCTACAGCTCTTTTTTCCTTCAGTCTATGCACGAGTTAGTCTACTTACAAGCCATAAAGAAGGTTACCAGAAAGCTCAATTATCCTCTTAAACCATCCAGGTTCAAGGAGACTCAAGTTACTTGCTTGGAGCCAAAGATCTTTAAAAGGCTCAAACGGCTAGTTATCGTTCTTTAGATTTGTTTCCTTATATGTTTGTTTTACAATCATTAAACTCTTGTCTCTGAGAATTATATAAGATCCTAAAAGTACATTGCAAAAATCACCTTTCAATCATCCGAGTTTATAAAAAAAATTATTATTTTTTGTCAAAGTTTGTTTTTGAATAAAAATTGATTATCTTTAGGATTCTAGTGTGTGAATTACTTTAGTCCTACTGATTCATGGTCCTATAGGTTGTTAGTAGAATCATCAGCCTTGAGAAACACAGATTGAGAGATTCAATCAACCCACTGATTGAGAGATTCAATCAGCTATCCATCGCTTCCATCCCACCCATCGGCAAAGCTTGAGAGTGATACACACCCAACAAGCTTAGCTCCATTTCCATCCAGAAATCTGACCATTCTCCCCATCTTATCATCTCTTATTCTCTGTTTGTTCTCATATCATTCATATCTCATTTAGTTTTGCATTTGTTTCAGGTAACCAAGCCAAAACCAGTCTTATCTCCCATTAGATCATATCTCGGGTCGGTCCGACTTGAGTAACCTCGACCATCTAGTCAACCCAGGATCCATGCCTACAACAAAAGGTTTTGTACTAATCAAAGTTGAACATCCCATTATATACTAGAAATTATTTGTAAGATCCTTTCCTGAGGTTCAAGACCTACTTGGACCGGTGGCCTCACACTTAGCCCAAATCGTCCATTTAATTTATTTTAATTGTAAATGAGGTTCATAAAAAAATCAATAACATGTATAAACAATGAGACAAATCGATATTGTATTAATATAAAATGAGATCGAATACATAAGCTCAGTTTCCACTATAGGCTATCATAAGTTCATTCCTAAGACAATCTACCCAAACACCACACAACTGCTCGCTGATTGAGTCTTCAGGGCTCCTTGGTCTTATCACAATCAACCTCAATTACTGAAACCACACATATCAACCAACATCAATAAACATAAGCCTATATCCTAACAAGTATGTCTAACAGTGCATGGTTCGGTTCCTTATCTAAATCCATAAACCTCTAATCTAAATAGCATATAACAACCCAGCATCATACTTACATATCGTCTAAGTACAATAACCCATTATATAAATCATTACCGGACCGCCCACATTCCAATCCGACCACTCAGAAAGGATCTACGACCAGCCGACTTTACCATTAGGTCTGGACAAAGGCCAAGGAGCATCTTACCTTGACCAACCCAAAGTCTAGTTCCATGAACTTTCCCAAAGGCTAAGCCCAATCGGTTATCGCCTTAACATCAGATCAACCAAACCAAACCAATACCATGGCCAAATGATCAATCCGCATAAACCGGCCCAGAGGAGGAGGAGGAGGAGGAGGAGGAGGAGGAGGAAGAGGAGGATGAGGAGGAGGAGGAGAAGGAGGAGGAGGAGGAGGAGAAGAAGAAGACGAAAAAGAAGAAAAAGAAGAAGAAACCAACCCAAATCAAATCCGTAGACATGACCAAACCGTTCGGTGGTCTAGGGCGATGGTTACTTTGAACGGAAAGATAGTAAAAGATAAATAAACGGAAAACATATCTGCATATATGCAATTATATTATATTATTAGGTTATTAATTATTTACATTTTTAAATAAAATAAAATAATAAATATATATTAAAAATTATAAGTCATTAAATATTACATATATAAATAAATTAACGTAGACATATAAATTAAAACAATCATTTTTATTTACTTACAATTATTTTGCTCTTTTATCTATTCTATATGATATATATTTAAACTTGAATGATATTAACATAGACGAATAATATACTTTTAATATGACTACTAGGTGGTCCGCCGGCATGCATGTGCGGACATTATGTGATTATATGATATTTAGTTATGATAAATACATTTTTATGTTTCAACATTTGTGATTTTTTACATTTTACGGTTCCAATAGACTATATATGTATGCAAATTAAATAAGATCATTATCATTATAGCCTCACCCTAAATTCAAATTTTAAACAAAGATAGTAAAAAAAAAGTTAGAACGATTTAGGGTTGAAATAGTTTCTGATAACGTAGTGAGAAATTTCTCGGTTGAAACAGCCGAAAATTACCACACACAGAGTTTAAAAAAAAACAAAAAAAAAACTAAATAAAAGTAGAGTTTAAGAGATTTAGGTCATTGAGGGTTTAGTCATACATGTTTGGCTCCCCAAGCTTGTACCAGTCGATCACTGGGACATTCACATCAGCTACCTTTGCTTCGGCAAGGTGTAGTTCAGATTCAAGTTTCTCAATTTAAGACTTCAGTTCAGCTTCTTTAATAAGTTCATCAAGCAACTCGAGTTTGGCCGTCAAGGATTTTAAATCAAGCTTCGCATCATGCCATACATCTTTAGCGTCACCTTGTTCACGAGCATAGCCCTGTAATGGGCTTTAGTTTCCATCCTTTATTTCGTATAACCTTCTTGATAGGTTAAGCCATTGTCTTCTTCCAATGGACATTTCAACTTCAAGTCACTCTTTTCTGCCATTCTACCTTGGTCACAAAAGAAAATTTGTTTAATAGAGATGAATATGATATATGAAATAAAAGAAAATTGATTACTTGGAAGAGTACATTAATCATTAGGTATATCATCCAATATCTTACATATATTCTATTAAAATTCTCTATCAAGTCTAAAACATATATCAAAAATCATATTTGCATGTGATGTTATAAGGAAAGAAGAAAAACTCACTAAATCCGTATGCTGAAAAGACGACAAAGCAAATGAAAGCATAATAGGCTTCTGAGGAAAATGAGTCCGTTTGTGTACTTATAATTATAATAAAGTCAAGAGTTATGTCGTTTTGGCTTGAGAGACACAACTCTTGGGTTAGTAAAGTTTGGGCCTTGTATGGAAGTACAAATATTATCTGCGGATTTGAAATTTAGGCTTTAAGTATATTAAATCTAGATGCAAATAATTATGTTATATATGCATGTATAATATTATTTCTTTTACATAAAAAATTAGTTATATTTTTTAATTTATTCTAAATGTTCAAATTTAGGGGATCATAAATTTTTTTAATTTTTGTTAACAAATTAGAGATATTATGTAGTTTTCAATTACCGTAAATGATAAATAGGAGTTATAATCCATAATTTATCTGGTTTAATTTTAGAAATAAATGAATTATTATTTTGGGTTATAGTAAAAAAACATATTGGTTAAAAACATTAATAAGAAAAAAAATATATTAATACATAAATAACTAGCAAGGAAATCGGTCAATGTGTTACTTATTCAAAATACGCATATACCCTCAAGTAGTTAATAAATATGATATGGTTATGAACATTTGTAAAGTATAGATATTTTGAGTTTAGGTATATAATTAGCTAAATACTCATTTGATATCAACTATGTTGAGATAATTAAGATTGGCTTCTGAATACGACATGTGTGTTTACCAATCTTTCTGCATGCTAAACAAGTAGTGATATGACGTTTGTGATTCTCAACACAACTCTTACAAATGAAAACCGAAGTAAAATCTTCTATTTCTCTTTTCTGAATCCCTAATTCAATCAATGGCAGACTCAACATATTATGGTCAAAGCAGACGCATAAGTCGTCTGGAACGTGATTCTCTTTAAGTCTCATTGACACAATTCATCTCTGGCGAAGCTCGTGTCAAGTACAATGATCTTTGCATGAGAGGATTTATAGCTCAAGGTATCATGTCACCAACTGAGGTTAATGTTCACGAAGCTTGCGAAATCATTGCTAGTGTAGGTAGGATGAACACGATGATGAATCTTAGAGCATTCTCTCTTAGAATAGTTAGAGAATGTCTTGCAAATTTTTTTAGATCTAGTGATGGAGTCATGATTAGAGGAGAAACGTTTGAGCTTTCTTCCATTTTACTTAATCATGTGTTTGGAACTCTGAATGTTGATCATGTATGGGAATTAGAAAGTTTGGATCAGGCTGTTGCGTATATGACTGTAGGAAATAAGAACAGATGGGAAATTATTCATCTTGATGATCTTAGTCCAGTCTATCATGTATTGTACAACGTATGCATAGCAAATTTGATTCCATGTAAGAATGTTGTGTACCTTGTGATAAAGCGTCTCCGCTTTTATATGTTCTTGTTCAGAAGAAGCTCTAACATTTTGGTCGTTTACTATACGATCAGATAATGGATACGGCAAGGCAATCAAATGGACGACAACCAATTGGATTTTCTAACTTGATTCATCAAGCCCTTTTTCATCAGCGTGCAATAAGACCACTTGTAGGAGATGATGATTTAATTGGTAAACCAATGTATTTGCGAAGAATGCTGGAATCTTCGGTTCCACTTGAGGTTTCACCTCAACAGGTGATGCATAGTCGCTAGACATCGACTTCCCAATCGAATAATCTCTAACACCAAGAGGCGCCGGAGATTTATTTACCTCACCTTCCTCGCATGGAAATTCAGGCCCATCCTCCTCAAAATCAGGAGAAACGGGAATCGGAGCCAAGTGTTCCCAAATTCTCCCTTTGATTTGACGAATCAGTGACTCTGCGTTGTCAAAAGTGCCAATATACCTCGACATCCTTTCCATCTCAGCATCATATTCGTACTTGTTGTTCTTCGTGCACCATAATGCGCCCACGGAATCCATGCACTCGTGATAGTCACCAAAGGACTTTCGAACCTTCTTCATCTCTTCGAGGTTGGCCGCAATCTGAACAGAGCAATCTTGGAAGATCAAGGCCACCTCCCACCTTACTTCCTGATAAGGCCTGATATTTACAACTATTGTGCCATGTTATCATCCCTATTTAGAGTCTATTATATATTTTTTGAGTACTCTTTATAGTATTTGCATGTTCAGGTACGTTCTAGAGAATTTTGGTGATTCTGGAGCTTTTAGAGATGCAGAACTGTGCATACCCATCAGATGTTTAGCTATGGATGGAGACCTTACCACATTGAGTTTGAGCTGATATTTTAAAAATGATATATATTTTAGTTAGCTTTCCAATGCCACCAGTTTAAGGTCAATCAGGATTTTACAGCCAAAGTTATGATTGATTTACTGGAGAGTGGTCTGTCTGCCTCGCGAGAGGAAGTTGTCAAGAAGGTGAGTGAATGTCGATCGACGGTGATCCCAGAAGACAGGCCCGAGGTTTTTCAAGACCGACTTAAGCCCAGAAGCCACCAGAAATTCCTAGAATACCCCTGGACGAGTTTAGACCAAATTTATATTGTTTTTAAAGCCATTGTTGACGGCTAAACTTTATTCTATCTATTGTTCTAGGGTTAGGAGAGAAGGTAGGAACTCCTTCAGATTCCTCCCGGAACTCCTTTGTTTTTTTGTTTGATTTATATTCTATATATATTTCATCTATGATTTTTGTGATAAAGATCATGTCTGAGTAGATCCATCTACTAGGTTTAGGTTTTCTAGGGTTTTGATGGATTAGCCAAACAATAGAATTGTTAGGGTGATTAATAAATCTATCGTTAGAAATGTTCTTATTTCTTGCTTCAAGAGTAATTAACTAGAAACTTGATCATAGGATATTACATGATATAATTATATTGAGCTAGGTTGTTAGAAACAAACAAGAGTTTATCGAAGTAACCTAGTGGACATATCGATTAGGTCTTAATGTTTGACCTGAGAGACCATCGATCGACGCAAGATCATTGCCATCGATCGACGGTCATTCCGTGTCAACAAGCGAGAGCTGAGACATCGGACTTAGTCAATAGATTACACTCGCAGCGAGAGCTGGTCATCTTTGAAATTAGATATCGAGTTCTAGGATTGATACCCTTAGCTTCTGTCCTCTATAATCCATTTGCATGAAACCCTAAGTCTAGATATTTTGCTTTATTGTTTACAACAACCAATCAATCAACTTGATACTTTATTAACTGCCTAATAAACTGTTTGCCTAGCTTAACTGAAAAGTCTATAGTCTATTGTGTGCCCACGCTCCCTGTGGATTCGATCCCTAAGTACTACAACTGAACCTCTTATTTGAGAGAGTAAAAGTCACTCCTTAGGCTAATTTGAGTGATATCACTCCCCTATGCGCAAGACGGAGCATGGAGTCTTGCTTCGACGCCAGATCATTCTCACGTAGAGAGCGCACTTCAGCCTCGCTTTTCAAGTGAGCAACCTCTTTCTTGGCCTTCTCAGCCTTAAAACGAGATGTCTGCGCCTCCAAACAAATCGCTATGAGAGCATCGTTAATCACACGGAGGCCCTACAAAATATATATATATATACTAAGGATTTAAAAAAGAACTTGGCAACAAAAATTACTAGTTCTGCAAACAATTCTCATACTCTCTTGCTGGAGAAGCAACATGTTATTTCAAGAGGTTGCCACCAGGATCTCTCACTACCTGGAATGACATCACGAACGCCTTCCTCAACAACTTTCTCTATGATACTGAAGCAAATATGGAGATCGAGATGGAATCTATGTTGAGATATATGGTAGAGGAAGAAGAAGAAGATGGATATGGAGAGCTGAGCAGAGTAGAAGAAGTCGATATTAGTGATCCGGCTTCAGAACCGATCGACACTAAGACTTCAATGTCGACTGACGTTAAGACCTCAACATAAACCGACACTAACCCTTTTTATCGATTGACACTAAACCTTTTTGTCGATCGACACCATTCTTGGAGCTAGAGGAATTCGTGAAGCAATTGGATGAAGCAAAACATGAAGATTTGGGTCATGACTCGGAGCATAAGCTTAATGATGATCAGCACACTTCAAGAAGAGATCTGGAAACTTCACCAAAAGCTTGCAGCGATCTACACCCACCAGAGAGCATCAATCAACAGCCACCCAACTTCATCGATCGACACCCATTTGATGATATGGATCGACACCCATGGCTGGACGAACCATATTACGTGATTGAACCAGAACCAGTTGGGAAGAGTATGCGCGAGTCTGAGACCTCACACCTTGCTGTACCATAACATCTATGACCACCTATCTTCACAGAAGAACCTGATGGTTTTAGAAAAAGAGTGAAAGGGTACATGACCCTATCAATTTTGTGGTTCACTTCGTTGTTTTAGAGGTCAAAATTCTTATTCCATCAGATAAAAGTGTGCATCCGGGTTCCTACAGTGTGGTATTTGATGATCAAATGTATGCGGTAGCTTCTCAAAGAGGGTTGAGATATACAAGTGACGTCGACAAAGGCCCAGCAGAAGCAGTATCGATCGACACAAGAACTGCAGTATCGATCAACACCATAACTGCAGTGTCTAGCGACACCACCATTGGAGCACCGATCGACCACAACACTAGAGCGTCGATCGACACCCGTCGCGTATCAGAGAATAAAAAGTTTGAAGTGTGTCAAAATCTTTTTGATGGAGGCACCACAAGATCAGACAAGTCTAGGGGAAAGAAGAAGAGGAATTGGAAGAAGAGGAAAAAGACCAAGGACGGTCCTCAGTTATCATTGATTCCCCACTTCTCAGATGGAGTCAGGAACTACAGAGTGTGCAGCATATGCTTCTCGCGGCCATTTGCAAATCTTGGAGCACTCCTTATTGCTGAGATGATAGACAAAGGAGAAGAGTCTATGGAACTTTCACAAAAAGGGTGATGAAGCTAAAGACATTGGACATTGGGAATTTTTTTGGAGCAAGTCCCCAATCTCATTAGAACTGAATCAGAACTCCAAAACGTCAAGCTAAAGACTATAAAAAGGCGTTGATTGGAGGCAACCCACTGTTTAGTAAGTTTTCAATTAGTTTTAAATTATATTTGTCTAATTTTGGATTTTATTTTATTATTATATATTTTCAAAAAAAAAAGATCCGAGGAAGATAGTCTGCACAGAGCATCGACCGACACTTGATCACTGTCGATCGACAGAGCAACCCGAGTATCGATCGATCGCCACTTAACTGTGTCGATCGACAGTCACCATCAGCGAGCAGGTATATCATTTTTCCTTGTTAAATTTTGTACTTATAGTTTATTTGCTTCACCAATCTTAGACTGTACAACACTGAAGACAATGTTGTTTAAGTCCAGGCGAGGTTTACTGATATTGTGTTCTGTTTTGATTTTTATTATCTATGAGTTTTTATTAAAAGTTTTGGTAAGTCAAGAAGGGGAATATTAATATTTTTACTTATTCACTAACCACAATATAGCACCATTCTTAGACTTGTTGATTGCAGAGAGTACTATAGATAACAAAGTGGATCATCATGCCATTAGACTACACTTGCATAAAAAATTTGAAGGAACCGAAGCTTACCTCCAATCTAATATTGGCTAAATTGCTTGCTTTGGGGATTGGTATACAGTGGATCAGATTCCTTCTGCAATTCTGTTAGGTACAAGTCATTGCACCTCTGATTCCCTTCTCTCTCTCTTCGGCATCTACTAAAAATAAAAGATTGAGATGATTTCCTGAGATGCAAAGGGGTATGTAAATTATCGATGACCCCACTATTCTAATACAAAGGAATGATCACACATTGTTGGAAGCGAGGGGTAGGTACATTACCGATGACTCCACTATTCGCCTAAAAAGAAAACTAAAAAGAAAAAAAAATCAGAAATGGCAAGATGGACTGTATCATCATCATTTTCCACAAAGTTTGAGACTCAAAAAGATTCAGAGAAGAGAGAAAAGAGAAAAGAAAAGGATAAGAGAAGACTACATGTATGATTAGATACTTGCATTGGTAAAGAGTCCATGTGTCCTAAGATCGATACTCCCAAGTTAAATCATATACTTTTATTTTATGCAAAGAAATGAGGTTAGTAGAGGGTGATTCAGACTAGTATTCGCTAAGTTGTTGGTAGAATGGATTTGGTTGCTATACTAAGAGAAGATATATAAAGTTCCTCTGAGATTGACACTTATTTGATGTGGTTACAATATATTGGAGGTGAGAAGGATAAGTTAGATATATTGTGAGTCCCCGTGTTTCCAAACCTCTTCCACAGATTTACCCTTGTTTCGCTTGAGGACAAGCAAAAGGTTAAGTCTGGGGGAGTTGATAGGGCCTGATATTTACAACTATTGTGTCATTCTATCATCCCTATTTAAAGTTTATTATATATGTTTGGAGTATGCTTTAGAGTATTTTCAGGTTCAGGTACGTTCTGGAGAACTTTGGTGATTCTCAAGATTTTAGAGATGCAGAACTGCGCTGACATGTCAGATGTTTAGCTACCGATGGAGACCTTACCACAGTGAGATTGAGCTGATATTGTGACAAAAGATATATATTTTAGTTAGCTTTCCAATGCCACCAGTTTGAGGTCAATAAGGATCCTATAGCCAAAGTTATGATCAATTTACTGGAGAGTGGTCTGTCTGCCTCGCGAGAGGAAGCTATCTAGAAAGTGAATGAATGTCGATCGCCGTCGCAGCCCTAGTGTCGATCGACAGTGATCCCAGAAGACAGTCACAAATTGTTTCAATACCTACTTAAGCCCATAGGCCACCACAAATTATCAGAATACCCCTGGACGAGTTTATATCTAATTTATATTGTTTTCTAAGCCATTATTGACGGCTAAGCTTTATTATATCTATTGTTCTATGTTTAGGCGAGAAGGGAGGAACTCCTTCAGAGTCCTCCTGGAACTCCTTTGGTTCTTTTTTTGATTTCTATTCTAAATCTATTTCATCTATGATTTATGTGACAAAGATCATGTCTAAGTAGATCCATCTACTAGGTTTAGGTTTTCTAGAGTTTTGATAGATTAGTCAAACAATAGAATTGCTAGGGTGATTTTTATATCTATCATTATAACTGTTATCATTTCTTGCTTCTATATTAATTAACTAGAAACCTGATCATAGGATAATTAGGAGCACGTGAGAGCATGGTCTATTACATGATATAATTCTATTGAGCTAGGTTGTTAGAAACAAGCAAGAGTTGAGCGAAGTAACCTAGTGAACATATCGATTAGGTCTTAATGCTTGACTCGAGAGACCGTATATCGACGCAAGATCATTTCCATCGATCGACATTCTGTGTCAACAAGCGAGAGCTGAGACATCGGACTTAGCCCTTAGCTTCCATCCTCTATAATCCACTTGCCTGAAACCCTAAGTCTAGCTTTTTGGCATTATTGTTTACAACAACCAATCAATCAACTTGCTACTTTATCCACTGCCTAATAAATTGTTTGTCTAGCTTAACTAAAAAGTCTATAGTCTATTTTGTGCCCACGCTCCCTGTGGATTCGATCCCTAAGTACTACAACTGAACCTCTTATTTGAGAGAGTAAAAGTCACTCCTTAGGCTAATTTGAGTGATATCACTTCCCTACGCGCAAGACGGAGCATGGAGTCTTACTTCGACGCCTGATCATTCTCACGTATAGAGCGCACTTCAGCCTCACTTTTCAAGTGATCAACCTCTTTCTCGGCCTTCTCAGCCCTAAAACGAGATGTCTGCGCCTCTAAAAAAATCGCTATGAGAGCATTGTTCATCACACAGAGGCCCTACAAAAATCAAAAAAAAAAATACTAAGGATGTAAAAAATAACTTGGCAACATATAATCAAGCATGAAATTAACCCCCATGCATAATCGCGAAGCTTCCGCGAACTTCCCCGATCTGTCAGGCTCCTTATAAGCCGGGAGCTGATCAAAGGGGACCCAGATTGAGGCAAATAAAGCGTCGAGTTCAGGTCCTTCAGTGTCGAACGCCGGAAACGGGGTCTGATGGGTACCACTTCCGCTGGACTAATTGGGAAAACCGTTGTGGAACACTTTGTCTGCAGGCAACTCTGCCCCAACAATGGAAACATCGTCCGCATCAATGGCAACATGCATTTTCTTGGTAGATCTCTCCCTTTCCCTCACCAAGGGAACCTCGTAAGGAATGTATTCTTCAATGGCGAGGCTGAGCTCGATATTTTTGGTACGAGACCGATGTACAGACTCGCTTCAGAGAGAAATAGCCCCAAAAGAATGGACCGCCACGAAGAATATCTCTAACGATGGGAAAATACATGGGATATGGAGGGATAGAATCGAAAACTAAAAAACAAAGGAAACGAATAGAAGGTTAGATATCATCAAAGGAAAAGTTGTCAGAGTATCCGACCGTGATACCCTTTCGAATCCATTTGCGCTGAAAATAAGGATTCACTCTTCCGCAACAGAGGTACTATCGACACTCAGAAAAAGTAGTAATCCTGCCACTTGTGTACATGAAAAGAAAATCCCTTGATTATCGCCATATTGCTCCTCGACTTGAAACAATATTGGAGTTGTATTGCTGTATTGCTCGAGAAAAAAAGAGCTTTGAGATAATTGGCACTGAGAGCCATCCCTCGCTCGAAGCTCAATGCCAGTATTCATACGAGATGATGCAGGCCGCAAGAAGATATCTGGCTTATCGACAGCCGGAAACAATTCAAGGTCTAAACTATGATCTTCGGGATAGGAAACCACAAACGACAACGCAAAATATGTGTCTCATAACACATAAAGTAACTATGAGGAGGAGCATCAACGCTCTCCCCATGCTTTGGTATGAAAAAAAATCACCTCCTCATGGATTCAGTAGACACTGCGGATGGTGTCGAGGATAGGATAAGTAAGTTACTTGGCCATCGATGACTCCTCTAGCGTGAGGCCTCACCGGAAACCACGGTTCAGGTGGAGGTTGTTCCAAGCCGCATATGGCAAACCAAAACTCTGCGGCCGCCTTAGGGTCAACGGAATGCGATCAGAACTCAATATTTGGAACGACTTTTCAATCTTCGTCATGTAAACTCTTGGGATCAAAAGAAGAGGGCAAGGCACTCTCAGCCATTCTCTTGCTTAGAGACATAATAGAAATAACAAAGGAAGAAAAAAGAGAAATAAATATTTTCTACCTTAAAAGAAGTTCCTTGGAGAAATGAGTATGAGCAAGTAATAATAAAAAACTTACACCCTACTTATAAAAGAGAAAAAAGGAGGGAAATCTATCATAGCTTTCGATGAAAACCATTTTACCCACAGACTTTCAGCCATTAATTATGTCTAACATGCCTAACATACCTAACACCCGCAAGAACATCATGAAAATTCTAGCAAGCTGGGGGCTAACTTTTGGGGTCAAAATCGGTCACGACTAAATCAATGTATAGAAACTCTCAAAGAAATATTCTATTTCAAAGAAAAAAACGATCGAGCAACAAGTTTTCACAAAAGATTCGTGCGATCTTTTAACAAAATGAATTTCGAAAGTACGATAAAATGAGACACAATCACGTCTCAACTTTTCACTGTATCCTCTCATGTGGCCCATCTCGCCAACAAGGCAAAACAACCTCGACCCCAGTCCTTCTCGCCGTCACAGCAAGATAACCATGCCCGTCGGCCCGTCTCGGCATCATGACGAGATGGCAGTTTCCTCGGTCTATCTCGCCATCATGGCGAGATGACCTCACCCATGGTCCATCTTGCCATCATGGTGAAACGACCTCACCTTGGTCCATTTTTTCATCATGTCGAGTCGACCTCACCTTGGTCCATCTCGGCATCATGGTGAGTGACTGCGTGCGGGTTAAGGTTTATATTCTTAATAATGCAATCTATCAAATTAACCCAACGAACTACTCTTACCAAGAGAGGTCCAGTTGTAGTAATTAGGGATCGAATCCAGAGTAAGGGCACACAATAGATTTATTTTAATTCTAATGGTTAAGCTAGGGAAACTATAGATAAAGGTTTTAATTGTAAGTCTATCAGGAATAGATAAATTTCTAAAATATTATGTGAATGAAAATATGGAAAAGCAGTAGACCTAGGGTTTCTGGCAAGTGAATTATAATGGATAGGATGCATGGAATTATTAATATGTGAGAACAATAAATGTTAACTAGTTCGACCCCCTCTTGTTACAACTCTCGTATGCAGAAAGAGAAGTGAACCGTCAATCAAAGGCTAAGGCCTGGTGTCGATCGACACTAATCAGGCAGGAAGTTCGTCCACTATGTTAATTAGAGCAGCTCTTGCATGTATATAACAACCTAGCTCGATAGTGATACACCCTAGATAGGATCACTCGACCGGATTGGAATTTTGATATGAAATCACGAATGAGAACTGGATGGATTGAAGGGTCGCACGAAGGTTGCGGAAGGCCTCCGATATTCCCGACTTCAATTGGTGCTTGATATGACTCACAAGTCCACCAAAAGAAGTATCTCTAGTAGTTGATTGATATGACTCACAAGTCCAACGATTTGAGGGTTTGCTTAACTTGGATATGACTCACCAAGAAACAAAGAAAAGTTCTTCAAAGAACAAAGAGTTTAATTCAAAACAAAGATGATAATCAACTTGTTTATTGCTGAAGAATGGATTACATATTTATAGTAACAAAGGCATATGATAAGACTTAGAATTTTGCGGAAAAAACACACCTAGAAAAAGCAACAAGACTAAAAATGGTCAAATGACTCTTTGGTTCTTGTTCTGGTCAAAATTACCCTTTGTCTACCGTCCAGGTTCGTCCGAATCCATCCTGGTCCACAGATGACCATTCACCTACTTTTGTCCAGGTTCATCTAACCTTGCTGTGATGATCGGGTCCTTCGCGGTCAGGAGCAAGACACACCGTGGGCTGTCTGTGTGGGTGATCGATGAACTTTCATGAACGGATCGAAACTTTAGTCGACCCAAATATTTAGAGAGCTTAATCATCCTTGACTTAGTGATATTAGAATCATCGATCATCATGAAATCATCAATCTGGTCGAACAAGTCATGTTCATGACTATCGAGGCATGTTGTACGCACCAAACGGGCCAGAAGTGAAGTTATGTGTCCTAAATCAGGTTCCTCTCGTTGATCTTGAATCATGATTCGACTGTTGGTCTTAGATTGTCGAATGGGTCGAGAAAGAATGGCTGAAGGTTGAACAATTCAGTCTTTAGGTCGTGGTTCCAACCTTAGGTCATTTCCGGATGCACACGGGTCGATTCTGAACACGGCCGGGTCAGTGTACACGGCTTGGTCAGTGTACACAGCTTGGTCAGTGTACACGGCTGGGTGAACCTCAGTTGAGGCAATATGATCATCTTGATCCGCATCCAGTGCTGGTTCAATGTACTGATCCATGTACTGAGGCGCATCATTCCCTCCCTCTTCAAAAGGATTTGTCCATAAATCTGGATCATCTGCAAAAGGAGATAAATCAGAAACATTAAAACTTGAAGAGATGTCATACTTACCTTTCAAGTCCAGCTGATAGGCATTATCATGGATCTTCTTAAGGACCTGAAAAGGACCATCGACCCTAGGCAAGAGTTTTGGCTTCCTTTCTTCCGGAAAACGTTCCTTCCTTAGATGAACCCAACCAAGATCGCCTCCTTCAAAGACAACTTTCTTTTTCTTCTTGTTTGCTTTTCTTTTATAAACCTCGGTCTTGGCTTTGATGTTGTCACGGACTCTCTCGTGCAACTTCTGAATAGTGTCCGCCTTCCTTTTTCCATCTGTACTAACTCTTTTACTCAAAGGCAAAGGCAAAAGATCAAGTGGAGATAGGGGATTGAAACCGTACACAACCTCAAAAGGAGAAAACTTGGTAGAAGAATGCATGGAATGATTATAAGCTAATTCAACATGAGGTAAACATTCTTCCCAAAGTCTAAGATTCTTTTGCACCAATGTTCTAAGCAATGCTGACAAGGTCCGGTTCACAACCTCAGTTTGACCATCGGTTTGAGGATGACAAGTGGTGGAAAACATCAATCTAGTACCTAACTTAGACCACAAAGTTTTCCAGAAATAACTAAGGAACTTAGCATCTCGATCAGAAACAATGGTCCTAGGCATTTCGTGCAACCTAACAATGTCTTTAAAGAACAAATCAGCAACGTGCACAGCATCATCAGTTTTATGACATTGTATAAAACGAGCCATCTTAGAAAATCTATCAACCACCACAACGATAGAGTCTCTACCTGATTTTTGATTTAGGCAAACCAAGCACAAATTCCATAGATATGTCTACCCATAAATGAGAAGGGATGGGAAGAGCAGAATACAAACCTTGGTTTTTGGCTTTAGACTTGGCTTTCTTGCAAACCACACATCGACCACAGATCCGCTCCACATCCTTCATCAAGCTTGGCCAAAAGAAATATTCATACACAACCTTGTGTGTTTTCTTGACTCCAAAGTGTCACATAAGGCCTCCTCCATGTGCTTCCCTGAGAAACAACTCCCTCAAAGAACATTGGGGCACACACAAGCGGTTATCAAAGAATAAAAATCCCGGAATTTGATAATACTTGCCATAAGCCGCTTTTGAATACTTTCTGAAAATCTCTTTAAAATTTGAGTCAATTGCATATAAATCCTTGATGAATTCAAAACCAAGCAGCTTTGTCTCAAGATCTGAAAGGAGTACATATCTTCTACACAAGGCATCAGCCACCACATTGTCCTTACCTAGTTTGTACTTAATGACATAAGGAAATGTGAAACACCCCAACCCGGAAATCTTTGCGAAGTCGTAAGATAAATTCTAAGTAAAAATAATTTGGAAATCTTTCATTAAGTAACATAAGTAAATACCATAGTTTTAATAATAAATCCGAGTCAATAGATCATAATCGTATGAAATAAGGTTCGTAAAAGTTCCCATGAAAATCCCATAACAATCCCAATACTGAATACCCCGTCCCGATGGTCTTCATCGTCCCGCACTCCGGTCCACACAACTACTCATCACCTGCATCATAAAAGGAGGCATGAGCATACAAAAGTACTCAGTGAGGACGCTCAATACCTCTCACTACAGTCCAATGATCAATCAATCAAATTCCCCATTCCAACCTAGCAACCTAGCAGTCCCAGTCTATCAACTTAGCATTCAGTTTCCCTCATCTCTTACTTAGCCATATTTCCTATTACTTATCCATTTTCATGCATCCAAACAAACAACCTAAATTCTGGTTCTATCATTCATTTACTTTAACATTTCCTAACATTCCGACCCGAAGGTCCATCCGACTTTGGCCGTAGCCAAACCTTTGGCCGAAGCCAACCTATGGCCGTAGCCAACCTTTTGTCGTAGCCGTACCTGCGTCAGTAGCCGTACATGCGGTCGTAGCCGTACCTGCGGCCGTAGCTGTACCTCCGGCCGTAGCCGTACCTCCGGCCGAAGCCAAACCTGCGACCTGTCGGTCCATTATGGCCGTAGCCAAACCTGCGGCCGAAGCCAACCTGCGACCCGAAGGTCCATAACGGCCGAAGCCAACATACACGGCCGAAGCCAAAACTTAATAACGTTATTCTCATCCCGTACATTCCTTAAATTACTTCAATTCTCAATATGTTTCTATAACATTTTCAATCTAAAATTTCAATTCTTGTCGGATCAAATCTAAGTATTTCACGTAAACATCTCAATAAAACATACCATCATTTCACGTAATCTATCATGCAAATATCCTATCAATGTATGAACGTTCTTCGATCCTTGAGAACTATCTCGAAGAACGAAGAACGAACTTTCCATAAACAATTTCATCATACAATTTTCCTAAGAACATTATGAACAAACTTACCATAAACGAATTCTATCCAAGAACAATTCGATCCTAAGGAATCGAACTAGGCAAAAAAATCCTTATTGGACTGTCACAAATCACATCCTCACTTCAATTGATCTTAAAAGATCGAAGACTCTGAACTCAACTGCGTTTTCCGGCGAAGGTTCCTACGGTCCTTCTTGCTGGATCCTCTCTTTCCCAACTCTCTCTCTCTAGAACTGCATTCTTGATCTGACCTCTCTCTAGGACTTTCTTTGAGCTGTGTCCAAAACTTAGAGCTGGAGTTCCCTTTTATAATACCCTTGGACTTGCTCACCAAGACGAGAATTAAGTGCAGTTTCCTTAATCGGCTTGGTCAAAACTTGCTCTTAAAGGCTTGACCGATCTACAATTATTTCCTTATATGACGCACGCCAACCCGACCTTCCTTTCGTATAATACCGTCAATGATTACTAGTCAATGTGCCTTACTTGGAACCCGCATTCTCGATGGACCGAACTTTCCTTAATTGGTTCCACGGTCTGTCGATACCTTGCTTATACTCCGATCATTTTATGATTAATTATCGCCATTTAGTCCTAGTTAATAATACTTTGTTAGCAAGGACAATTCGATACTTAGGAAAACTCGAGTTCTTATTCCATTCTTGACGAATCTAAGTGTTCCAACACTTAGAACTATTTTGCTCTCTTATAAAGAAACCTCTCCTCTATCATATTCTTTAATAAATAAAAATACTTTAGGAGTGGGTCGTTACAACTCTCCCCCACTCAAGAGGAATTCGTCCCTGAATTCACACCCACAATCTGCTCATCCACTTGTATCTCAAATAACTCCGGATACTCAGCCCTCATCATGCTCGCACGCTCTTTTGTAGTCTCGCGTATCCCATCACGCTCCCATACAATTTCGACCATAGGAACTCTCTTCCTCCTAATTTGCTCGTCTGGAAGCCTTGTCACTTGTATTGGTTTACCATGAGTCGACAGACCAGAACTCTGTGAGACAATCAATATCAGATCCCTTACCACCTTCCTCAGTTGGGACACATGGAACACATCATGGAATGGATGGAGCTCGTCGGACAATTCCAAACGGTATGCCACTGTTCCAGCCGTTCTACGATCCTAAACGGTCCCATATACCTCAGATGCGGCTTCCCCATCTTTGTCGTTCTGTCATTTCCCTTAAACGTCACTCTTTTTAAGTAAACCATCTCCCCCACTTGCAATTCCAGTTCTTTCCTCCGCTTGTTTGCATAGCTTTTCTGCCGATCTTGGGCCTCCTTCATTTTCTCCTTGACAAGCTTAATCATTTCTTTCGTTTCTTTTAACACCCCTGGGGAGAGATCTCGGCCCTCCCCCACTTCCGTCCAACACAAGGGGGTTCGACACAGACGACCATACAAAGCTTCGTACGGTGACATTCCAATAGTTGAGTGGTAACTATTGTTGTACGCAAACTCAGCTAGTGGTAAATGCTTCTCCCATAGTTTACCCCAATCCACCACACAAGCTCGCAACAAATCCTCGAGGTATTGGATCGTCCGCTCTGATTGCCCATCCGTTTGCGGGTGATATGTCGTGCTCATGTTCACTTTAGTTCCCAGTGTTTTCTGGAATGCCAACCAGAAATTTGAGGCGAATCATGGATCCTGATCTGACACGATGCTAACAAGAACGCCATGAAGTTTCACAATCTCCCTCATGTAGAGTTCAACACATTTATCCACACCATCTGACATCTGGAACGGAAGGAAGTGTCCTGACTTAGTTAAGCGGTCCACTATCACCCATATTGAATCCTTGCAGCCCTTAGTCTTTGGAAACCCGCACACAAAGTCCATCGTGATCATATCCATTTCCACTCAGGCATTGGTAAACTCTACAATAAGCCACTCGGAACCTGATGTTCTGCTTTCACCAACTGACATGTCGGGCACTTGGCTACCCATCCTGCTACATCCCTTTTCATCCCTGGCCAATGGTAGTACCGCTTAAGGTCATGGTACATCTTCGTCGCCCCCGGATGTATGGAGAATTTAGATTGGTGTGCTTCCTTCAGTACCTTCTCTCTTAACTTCTTGTCGTTTGGGACACATACTCGTCCATGGAAGATGATCGTCTCGTTGCCGGTCTTCCAATACCCACAACACCATCTTCAATCTTAACCAGTGTTTCATCTTCCCCTTGAGCCAATCTTATTTGGGTCAATAGGTCAGCTTGATTCGCCGCTTCCTCGCCGAGACAAACGGACTTGTCTGCCAACACATTAACATGTATCATCCCCAGCATCGAAATCAACCCTTCCATTGCTTCTCGGTCGAGACACTCGCCTTTCGCCGACTCAATGCATCAGCTACTAAGTTAGTCTTCAATGGGTGATAAGCTATATCTAAATCATAGTTTGCCACCATCTCCATCCATCTTCTCGGTCTTAGGTTCAACTCTGGTTGAGTGAAGATGTACTTAAGGCTCTTATGGTCCTTAAACAGTTGGAATTTTTCCCCATAAAGGTAAGACCGCCAAATCTTGAGTGCAAACGCCACTGTTGCCATCTCCAAATCGTGAGTGGAATAATTATCCTTGTGTTTCCTCAGCTGTCGAAACGCATAAGCAATCACATGTTCTTCTTGCTTCAAGACGCAATCTAGCCCCCTCTTTGATGCGTCTGTGAACACAACATATGCCACTCCTGGCTGAGGCAGTACTAGCACCGGTGTACTCATTAATCTATCCTTCAAGCTCGTAAAGCTCTCCTCGCATTTTGCAGTCCACTCATACTTCACATCCTTGCCCGTCAGCCGAGTCAATGGCTTAGCTAAGCTTGGAAAGCCATTCACAAACCGGCGATAGAAACCTGCTAACCCCTAGAAACTCCTGATTTCTATGAGCATTCCCGTCCTCGGGAAATTTGTGATGGCCGCAACCTTTTCGGGATCTGCGGCAACTTATTCTTCGGAGACCACATGGCCTAAGAACCCAATTTGCCTTTGCCAAAAAAAACTGCACTTGCTTAGCTTAGCAAACAGCTTCTGCTCCTTCAGTTTCTCCATCACCACCTTGAAGTGTCCCTCATGTTCCTCTGGACTTTTCGAGAACATCAATATGTCATCAATAAAGCTGATTACAAACTCATCCAAGAACTTATGGACCAGTCCGTTCATCAGCTTCATAAACGCCGCTGGAGCATTTGTCAACCCGAATGGCATAACCAAGAATTCAAAGTGGCCATACCTTGTCCTGAATGCAGTCTTTCTAATGTTTTCTTCTGAAATAGGGATTTGATGATAAACCGATGCCAAGTCAATATTCGAGAACCACGATGCCCCCTTGAGCTAATCCAATAACTCATCGATTCGAGGTAAGGGTTACTTATTCTTATTGCCACTTTGTTCAGCCCTCGATAATCAATGCACAATTGGAAACTACCATCCTTCTTTTTGACGAACAATACCGGTGCACCCCACGGTGAGCTGTTCGGCCTACTGAATCCTTTCTCGATCGATTCCTTCAGTTGTTTTTTTTTTCAACTCTGCCATTTCCGTTGAAGGCATACAGTAAGAGGCTTTGGAAATAGGAGCAGTTCCAGGCTCCAACTATATCGTAAACGGTTCGTCCTGCGTTAGCGGTAATCCGATGAGCTTTTGGAACACATCTTCAAATTCTTGTACCACCAGAATTTCGTCTAGAAACACTTCCCGATCCGCACCAGCAACGGTGATCTTTTCTATGAATGACTCACATCCTTCCTCGACCATCCATTATGCTCTTAATGCCGATATTACTGGAATTCCAGTCTCCTTCTTCTTCCCTTGAAACACCAGCTTCCCTTCTTTCCGAGTAAAGGTCACTCGACATTTCTCATAGTCCAACTTAGCTCGATAGTATGCTAGCCAGTTCATCCCAAGAATTGCTTCATACCCCTCGGTTGGTAGCACGATCAGATCGCTAGGCATGTCCACATCGCCTACTACAATTGACACATCTTGATAAATAGCATGCGACTTCAGTATCGCACCACCCACCGCATGAACCATCCTGATGCTTTCTTCGAGACTGTTCTTAAACGCCCAACACACAACCACTTTAGGACGCACAAATGAATACACTGCCCCGGAGTCAAACAAAGTGTGGGTTTCAGTTCTCCCAATACTGATAATTCAATTGATCGATTTTGCCTCATTCTCCACGCCCAGCATATGCACCCTTGGTGCTACATTCTGTCTCTTAGCTGGTGGTTGCTGATCCCCTTCCAGACGTTATTAACTTCATCCTTACTTTCACCTTGTGAACCCCTAGTACCACGTTCTACTAACTACACACGCGTTCATGTTGCACTTTCATCGACCCATTAAGCTTCCAGCAAGTGTGCTACACCACCCACGAACATCCAACACTTCATAATTCCATGAGACATTAACTTCCTTCATTCTTAGGAACTAATTTAGCAACTCTCACAATCCTAGCTTTCCAGTTACTCAACCAACAATCCAAATCGCCTATTACTTCGTACTTTCTACCATCGTATCCGCTCCCTCACTAAAGCAGATCTATCTTGATCCATCGCACTCGACTTTAAGAACATATACTCCTTCTAATCGAACAAACCCGATACCCTCATTGCCTACTTTATGAAAAACCCGATCAACGACACTTTTTCATCTTTAACAAGACATAAGTTAGTTTTCACTAACTTCCTGCAACTATCAAACACAATCTTGCTTAGCCATTTGCTAAGCAATACAATCATAAACACATACTAAG
Organism: Moricandia moricandioides; assembly: GCA_905132885.1. NCBI lineage: Eukaryota > Viridiplantae > Streptophyta > Magnoliopsida > Brassicales > Brassicaceae > Moricandia > Moricandia moricandioides. The sequence goes on from CAJHQQ010000149.1 coordinate 202,549, forward strand.
ATATACCCTAGAAACATCATACCACACATCCTTCGCGCGAGACGTAGACCATCGGTTTCTTTCTACCCTTACCCCAAATCAAATTTTCGAAAAGCATCCAGCCAGGACAGAACTGACTGGCATACCTCGCTCTGATACCAAATTGAAACATCCCAACCTAGGCCAGGGCATTCGGGTTGTCGGATCGGGTTCAGGTCGGGTCCTTTCGGGTCCGGGTCTTTCGGGTCTAGGAGTTTAGGACCCGCTAGGGTAATTTCAAATTTTTGGTTCCGGGTCGGTTCGGGTCGTACCGGGTCCGGGTTGGGTCGGGTCTTAGATAGTTAGACCCATTCGAGTAACTAGAATTTATTGGTTCGGATTCGGTTCGGTTCCGGTTCCTGTTCGGTTCGGGTTTGACCTAAAAAATACCTAAAATACAAAAAAATATCTAAAATATTTATATATCCAAAAATATTGAGTTTTTTTTTTAAATTTGTGTTTTTATTATATTAAAATGTGTATATATATTAAATTATGCGAAACACAACAACAGTTCGTTGTCTTTTAGTGGTTGACTATCTTGCTCTCTAGACAAATAAACCGTCTTCGACTCCCCCTCAATGGATTTTATTTAATTTACATTATTAATTTCGGGTACCCGTCGGGTTTCGGGTTTGGGTCGGGTCGGGTCCAAGACCCGCGGGTCCTCTGCAACAAGACTCGATAGGGTAATTTGATCGGGTCGGTTCCTACCCGGACCACGTTTTTTTGGGTCGGTTTGGGGTCGGGTCTTCGGGTCCGGGTAAATGCCCAGGCCTACCCCAACCCGGAAATCTTTGCGAAGTCGTAAGCTAAATTCTAAGTAAAAATAATTTGGAAATCTTTCATTAAGTAACACAAGTAAATACTGTAGTTTTAATAATAAATCTGAGTCAATATATCATAATCGTATGAAATAAGGTTCGTAAAAATTCCCATGAAAATCCCATAACAATCCCAATATTGAATACCCCGTCCCGATGGTCTTCATCGTCTTGCGCTCCGGTCCAAACAACTACTCATCACTTGCATCACAAAAGGAGGCATGAGCATACAAAAATACTCAATAAGGACGCTCAATACCGCCCACTAGAGTCCAATAATCAATCAATCAAATTCCCCATTCCAACCTAGCAACCTAGCAGTCCCATTCTATCAACTTAGCATTCAGTTTTCCCTCAGCTCTTACTTAGCCATTTTTCCTATTACTTATCCATTTTCATGCATCCAAACAAACAACCTACCTTCCGGTTCTATCATTCCTTTACTTTAACATTTCCTAACATTCCGACCCAAAGGTCCATCAGACTTTGGCCGTAGTCAAACCTTTGGCCGAAGCCAACCTATAGCCGTAGCCAACCTGCGGCCGTAGTCGTACCTGCGGCCGTAGCCGTACCTGCGGCCGAAGCTAAACCTCGACCCGTCGGTCCATTACGGCCGTAGCGAAACCTGCGACCCGAAGGTCCATAACGGGAGAAGCCAACATACACGGCCGAAGCCAAAACATACTTTCCTTAACTTAATCACGTTCTTCTAATCCCGTACTTTCCTTAAATTACTTTAATTCTCAATATGTTTCTATAACATTTTCAATCTAACATTTCCATTTTTGTCGGATCAAATCTAAGTATTTCATGTAAACATCTCAATAAAACATACCATCATTTCACGTAATCTATCATGCAAATATCCTATCAATGTATGAACGTTCTTTGATCCTTGAGAACTATCTAGGAGAACGAAGAATGAACTTTCCATAAACAATTTCCATCATTCAATTTCCTAAGAACATTATGAACGAACTTACCATAAACTAATTCTATCCAAGAAAAATTTGATCCTAAGGAATCAAACTAGGCAAAACAATCCTTATTGGACTGTGACGAATCATATCCTCACCTGAATTGATCTTAAAAAATCGAAGACTCTGAACTCAGCTGCATTTTCCGGCGAAGGTTCCTACGGTCCTCCTTGCTGGATCCTCTCTTTCCCAACATTCTCTCTAGAACTGCGTTCTTGATCTGACCTCTCTCTAGGACTTGCTTTGAGATGTGTCCAAAACTAAGAGCTGGAGGTCCCTTTTATAATACCCTTGGACTTGCTCACCAAGACGAGAATTAAGTGCAGTTTCCTTAATCGGCTTGGTCGAAACTTGCTCTTAAAGGCTTGACCCATCTACAATTATTTCCTTATATGACTCACGCCAACCCGACCTTCCTTTCCTATAATCCCGTCGAAATGACTAGTCAATGTGCCTTACTTGGAACCCACATTCTCGATGGAACGAACTTTCCTTAATTGGTTCCACTGTCCGTCGATACCTTGCTTATACTCCGATCTTTTTATGATTAGTTATCGCCATTTAGTCTTAGTTAATAATACTTTGTTAGCAAGGACAATTTGATACATAGAAAAACTAGAGTTCTTATTCCATTCTTGACGAATACAAGTGTTCCAACACCTAGAACTATTTTGCTCTCTTACAAAGAAACCTCTCCTCGATCATATTCTTTAATAAATAAAAATACTTCAGGAGCGGGTCGTTACAAAATGTCTCAATGAAATCGACCCAACGTGCATGCCTTTTGTTCAGATTTGCTGTCCCTTAAGGTGTTTCAAAGACTGATGATCCGTGTGGATCACATACTCCTTAGGCCAAAGGTAGTGTTGCCACGTTTGTAGAGCTCTCACCAAAGCATACAACTCTTGGTCGTAAGTGGGATAGTTGAGTGTGACTCCTCCCAGATTCTCACTGAAGTAAGCAATTGGTTTCCTATCTTGCACCAATACAGCACCAATACCAACTCCGGAAGCATCACATTCAATCTCAAAAGTCTTAGAAAAATCAGGAAGTACAAGTAAAGGATCTTGCGTTAACTTCCCTTTTAGAATCTGAAATGCCTCTTCTTGAGCTTGTTCCCATTGAATCCGACATTCTTCTTGATCACTTCAGTCAATGGGGCTGCGATGGTACTGAAGTTCGGAGCAAATCGCCTATAAAATCCAGCAAGGCAATGGAAGCTTCTTACTTCACCCACGGTTGTTGGACTAGGCCAGTCCCGGATAGCTTTGATCTTTTCCTCGTCCACTCTAAGTCCATCCGCACCTACAAAAGAGCCTAAGAACACCATGTTATCTGTTCCAAAAGAGCATTTACCAAAATTTGCAAAAAGTCTCTCTTTCCTAAGAACTTCAAGAACAGATTTCAAGTGCCTCCTATGATCATCAAGGTTCTTGCTGTAAATAAGAATGTCATAAAGTAAACTACAACAGAATGACCAATGAAGGATCTCAAGATGTAATTCATCAAACGCATGAAAGTACTAGGTGCATTAGTAAGCCCAAATGGCATCACAAGCCATTCATACAATCCTAGTTTGGTCTTAAATGCAGTTTTCCATTCATCACCTTCTTTCATCCTAATCTGGTGATACCACTTTTCAAATCGATCTTAGAGAAAACACATGAACCATGTAACTCATCAAGCATGTCATCGAGCCTAGGAATGGGATGCATATACTTTACCGTAATGTTATTGATGGCACGGCAGTCCACACACATGCGCCAAGAGCCATCCTTTTTGGATACAAGGAGGATGGGCACAACACAAGGACTGAGGCTTTCACGGATGTAGACTTTCTAGAGAAGGTCACCAATCTTTTTCTGAATTTCCTTTGTCTCCACCGGATTGGTGCAATAAGCTGGTCGATTAGGTAAAGATGCACCTGGAACAAAATCTATCTGATGTTCAATGCCTCGAACTGGTGGTAATCCCTTGGGATTCTCATCTGGAAAAACATCAGAAAAATCCTGCAAGATATCTAGAATCTCACTTGGAATCTCCATTGCAAGGTCAGAAGAAGAAGAAGCCATAAGAGATTATGTATATACAAGTAAAAGAAATGGCTTCTGAGAGTAAAGAGATTTCCTTACCTGACTTTCTTTAATAAAGAAGTTGGAATTACTTTGAGAGGGTTCAGGTTTGTCTGGTTTGGGCTCTTTGTCACGGTTCCTCTTGAGTTGGATCTGGTCTTGATGAACCTCCAACAGTGTCAGTGTGATCTTCTTTACTTTATGATCAAAAGAGTGTCGGTTTGTGTAACCATCATGCATTGCTTTCTTATCAAATTGCCATGGTCGGCCCAAGAGGATGTGACAAGCGTCCATAGGGACAACGTTGCAAAAAACTTCATCCTCATATCGTCCAATGGTAAGGGGGACTGTGACTTGTTCCTCCACGTACTGCTCTCCAGCCTCATTAAGCCATTCCAACCTGTAAGGAAGAGATAAAAGCCGAGTAACAAGCCCAAGTTTTCTTACAAGGGTGTCACTAGCCACATTAGTGCAACTACCTCCATCAATAATCAAAGAACACACCTTTTAAGAAATAAGGCAACGAGAATGAAAGAGATTCTCCCTTTGTTCTTTGTCGTTGGTTTTGGGTTGCACACTCAAAGATCTTCTAGTGACAAGGAGTGGACCGAAAGCCGGGTAATTAATACTATCATCATTGTCATAGATAGGGCCAGAGTCAGCATCAAAGGTTGGTCCAAAGCAATCGACCAAGTGGTCGTCCTTCTCCTTGAAAATGGGATCATCCAAGGTCTTCCTTGCAACAAGTAGGGGTCCATGATGTGGGTAATCAAAAGCTTCCTCTTCCTCATCAAAGATAGGACCCAAATCATCATTTTCCTCCTTTTCATCCTCGGACTCAACCTCACCATTCTCCATGAGGATAATCAGTCATTGGTTTGGACAGTTTTTGGCATAATGTCCTAGACCTTGACACTTGAAGCACCTAATGTCTCTTGCTTGGCCAGAAGTCTCAACTGCCTTTCCTTTGTCCACACGAGCAGAAACATCAGTTTTAAAAGAATTATGTGTTGTGGAAGGAAACTTACCTTTGTCTTGATAGCTTGGTTTAGGAGCATAGGCCGGTTTGGGAGCAAGGGCCGGTTTTGAGTAGCTTTTTCTTTTGACTTGCTGTTCAATGAAGATGGCCTTGTGTGACATCTGCTCCACACTACCATACTCTTGAAGCTCCATATGATCTTGGATGTCACGGTTGAGACCTGAAAGAAATCGTGCCATAGTGGCATCCATAGGCTCATCTACATCAGCCTTGAACATCAACATCTCCATCTCATGGTAGTAGTCTTCCACGGAATTGGTTCCTTGAAGTAGACGTCTCAGCTTCTGGTGGAGGTCATGGTGATAGTGAGTAGGAACGAACTGTCTCCTCATCAGCATGTTAAGCTCATCCCATGTTTCGATTGGTCTTTCACCTGTTCTCCTCCTGTGAGTCACAACTTGATCATACCAATTAATAACATAGCCAGAGAATTCAGTAGCAGCCAATCTAACTTTCTTAAGATCATAAAAATTTTGACAATCAAAGACAAGCTCAATCTTTCTTTCCCATTCAAGGAAAGCATCAGGATCGTTTCTACCATCAAAAGTTGGAATTTTCAATTTCAATCCTCCTAAGCTATCATCAATACGATCAGTTCTAGCAAATGGATTGATATCACCTTCATCTCAGTTTCTAGGAACTCTCCTAGGGCGGTTGATGGATCGGCCATCGCCCTCTTGGGAATACTCCTCTTGGATCTCTTCATTGGACCGGTTGGGCCTTCTTGGACGGTCTCTCTTTATTCCAGTTCTAGAACGAGTTTGTTGGCTGGCTTGAAGCTCATCAAGTCTTTGATGGATTTGATCTAATCCTGCATTCATCAAGTTAGTCATAGAATCATTCAAAGCACGTATTTGTAGGTTAGATAACCCAGCAAATGAGTTTTCGGGTCGGCATCTTTCTTACTCACTACTCATGCTTCCTGAAATTTCTTAAACACCAAACGTTAGATAAATAACCTCACACTCTCAAGTGTTTGATCCTCACCCACTCACGTGTTTCTCTCAGATTTTTGGTGAACACACACAAGTTTCCACTCAAGGTTCTAAGAAAACTGATCAAAGAATCCCAATGGACAATTCCAAGCAAACAAAGGGAATTTTCTCAAGATAGAAAGATAAGAGATTTTGGTTTTTGAAATTTGTTTTAACCACCTCAAAGGCTGGATTTCTCCTCAGCCAGCAGGGTTTTTCTTCCACCACCAATCCACAAATTAAACTCTTGAAACTTTTTTTTTGGAAATGGTAGATCTTTCTTTTCTTTCTTTTTTTTTTATTTAAGAACTAGTGGATGGTACTGAGGGGCCCGGATTTAAGATAGATATAAGAAGAAGTGTTTGAAGAAAATGGAAGACGAGAAACATGAATGAATAGACAATACCGGAAAAGTGGCTCTTATACCACTTGATACGCGCTAGATAAGATCACTCGACCAGATTGGATTTGATATGAACTCACGAATGAGAACTGGATGGATTGAAGGGTCGCACGAAGGTTGCGGAAGGCCTCTGATATTCCTGAATTTAGTTGGTGCTTGATATGACTCACAAGTCCACCAAAAGAAGGATCTCTAGTCGTTGCTTGATAAGACTCACAAGTCCAACGATTTGAGGGTTTGCTTAACTTGGATATGAATCACCAAGAAACAAAGAAAAGTTCTTCAAAGAACAAAGAGTTTAACTCAAAACAAAGATAATAATCGACTTGTTTATTGCTGAAGAAGTGATTACATATTTATAGTAACAAAGGCATATGAAAAGACTTAGAATTTTGCGGAAAAACACACCTAGAAAAAGCAACAAAGACTAAAAATGGTCAAATGACTCTTTGGTTCTTGTTCTGGTTGAAATGACCCTTTGTCTACCATCCAGGTTCGTCCGAATCCACCCTGGTCCACAGATGACCCTTTTCCTACTTTTGTCCAGGTTCATCAAACCTTGTTGTGATGATCGGGTCCTTCGCGGTCAGGAGCATGACACACCGTGGGCTGTCTGTGTGGGTGATCGATGAACTTTCATGAACGGATGGCAACTTTAGTCGACCCAAATCATTAGAGAGCTTAATTAGCCTTGCCTTAGAGAGATTAGAATCATCGATCATCATCAAATCATCAATCTGGTCGGACAAGTCATGTTCATGACTATCGGGGCATGTTGTACGCACCAAACGGGCCAGAAGTGAAGTGATGTGTCCTAAATCAGGATCCTCTCGTTGATCTTGAATCATGATTCGACTGTTGGTCTTAGATTTTTGAATGGGTCGGGAAAGAATGGCTTAAGGTTGATCAATTCGGTCTTTAGGTCGCGGTTCCAACCTTAGGTCATTTCCGGATGCACGCGGGTCTATTATATACACGGCCCGGTTAGTGTACACGGCTTGGTCAGTGTACACGGCTTGGTCAGTGTACACGGCTTGGTCAGTGTACACGGCTGGGTCAGTGTACACAGCTTGGTCAGTGTACACGGCTGGGTGAACCTCAATTGAGGCAATATGATCATCCTGATCCGCATCTAGTGCTGGTTCCATGTACTGAGGCGCATCAGATATAATCAATTATGACACAGAACCTACTATCGTAGTTTTCCATGTCCTAAGTTCAGGTTTCTAGTTAGTTACTCTAGAATGCAAGCATTAAACACAATTCCAAAGATTGATATTAATTCATCTTAACAATCCTATTTTGAGGCTAATTCATCAGTACTATTATAGACCACAAATCTAATAGGTGAATTACTCAGACATGATCAAAGAAAACATGATGAAATACATAATATAATTCATAAAATAATAAATGGGGTTCCAATACAAATCTATAAAGGAGTTCAGATTCTCTCCCCTAAACTACTATAAAGCTCAAAAGTAAAATGTGCTCTAGAATAAAATGTGTGTGTCGTCCAAGGGCATTCTCGTAACTAAAATGTGCTCTAGAGTAAAACGTGCTCTACAATAAAATTCTGCCTAAACAATGGCAAAACCATATAAACTAGGTCAAATTTCATCCAAGGGCATTCTCGTAATTTTTCTTGACTTAGACCTGAAGCCGGCCAATACTCTGCGAGTGGGCTGTCGATCGATAGCAAGGATGCTCCATCGATCGATGATCATTCTTGACTTCGACTCGTACTTAGTTGAATCTGAACAGGTACTGGATATCTCTTCTAAATGATCTATCAAGCTCCATGATCTCCATAATCTATGAGTCGTACCTGGACCTGTAATGACTCTAAAACACAGTCCAGACACACATAGTAGACTTCAAATAGGGTCCAAATTATGCTCTAAAACTGGTAAATAACAAGGTATATCAGTGAGACAACCTCACCCAGATCCATATCGCCATCACGGCAAGACGACCTCGCCTTTGTCCGTCTCGCCGTCATGGCGAGATGACCTCGCCCATGGTCCATCTTGCCATCACGGCGACATGACCTCACCCCAGTATATCTAGCCATCATTGCGAGTGATATATGGTGTTTTTCACATCATTGTATATATGTTTTTATTTGATTCAAGACTCTAAACCGTGTTAGTCTAGTCCCTTGTGGTCTTTTTCAGGTCTGGAAATGATAGAAGAGTAAAGAAAGGGCACATGAAGAGAAGATGTCTTTTTGGAGTAATCCTGCGGAGAACACTCAAGAAGAACAGTCCCGAGACTGTTCTCAAGCGGAACAGGCGGACGGGTGATCCCGATGACTGTTCCAGACGAATATGGATACTCCTATTTCGGGAATTAAAGCCCTGTTGCCCTAATTTTCCTCTACCTATTGGCACCTCCCTATAAAAAGACCTCCTCTATTATTTTTATTTTCTAACGCTAGTTTTGACAAGAGACCTAGACTTGTTTTGGCGATTTGCAATTGTAAGGGAGAAGGCTCCATCGTTCCTAGAGAAGATCATCCTGAACCCTTGTTTTTCTACTTTTATCTTATGCAGTTTATTTCAGATTCAATGTCTTTGTTTCACTGCATCATGATTGAGTAGTCATCTGGCTCGCCTAGGGTTTTAGGGTATTGATAAACAAGCCAAACATAGATAAGCATCATTCATTGGATTCTTCATTCATATCAATCTTATTGCTTGCATTAACTTGATCACTTAATGCTAGATCTGCTGTTCATCCCCTAGCTAACCACGCAGGAGATAACTTGACCTATATTGAATGAGCTTAATGTCTTTAATCAGCAAAAGTAGATATTAGAGCATTAAGTGAACTAGATCGGACATGAACTCTAAGGCTTGTAGCCGCCTCTGATCCCAAGCGACAGCTTAGGTGATCCGGCCGGCTCGCAAAGGATCCATCACCACGACAGTGGGTTGGATCAGTTGAGAGATCCGATGTTCTAGATTGTGTAAACCTGTGCTTGAATAACTGTTTGGCTAAATCAATACCCGCATTAAACCCTAGGTCGGCTTTCATACCAAATCGCATTTAAACATCCTTATTTACTTGTCATCTAAGTCACCTAAATCTTAAAACCATAATTTCTTCTTAGCTTGAATTTAAAACTCATAGAAATAAAGTGTAGACTGGTCCTCTGGATTTGAATCTAAAGTACTATAATTACAACTGTTAACTTGACAGTAGCAAGGATTCATTTTTAGTGCATCAAGTTTTGGCGCCGTTGCGACGGGGACCAGATTTTTACCTCTATTTCTCGGTTTTATATCTAGTCTAAGATATCTAACTCGTTTTTATTTTCTTGTTGCAGCTCATGATCCAGGTGTATGACCAGTAGACATACTCGGAGAAATACACAAGGACCATTACAGCAATTCAGTAACGAGGAACTAGCGAGATTAGAAAGACAGAACCGTCAACAAAGGCCTACGACCACCACGATGACCGATCCAGGCAATCAAGATGAACTTGCAGCTGCAATCGCATTAATGCAACAACAAATGATGCAGATGCAAGCAACCATCCAAACGCAGCAAGCCGCTGCAGCGCAAGCAGCTCAGAACCAGCCGCAGCAAGAACAACAGCGGGAAGAAGCTGTTCCAATAGGGCAGAGAAACCTTCTCCACAACTTACCTGCTACACGCTCTGCCATCACACCTCCACCCTGCACTCGTCAAGACTTTGAGATCAAACCTACTCTCATAAGCCTGGTACAGAGAAAGATCTTTAATGGGCTCCCTGCGGAAATTCCTATTGATCATATCGAGAACTTCGAGAAGATGTGCGGGTTCACAAAAGCGAACGGAGTGCCACCAGATTACATCAAGTGTACTCTGTTCCCTTTCTCTCTAGATGGGAAAGCTGCTCGCTGGCTCGATTCTCTACCAACCGGATCACTCACCACCTGGGAACAGGTCCGATCTGCCTTCCTCACCCACTTCTACACGAAGTCCAAAAGCGCATCCCTAAGGCACAAGATCACATCCTTCAAACAGCATGCTAATGAGCCGTTATGTGATGCCTGGGATAGATTCAACCTCTACCGTAGAGACTGCCCTAATCATGGTTTTGAGGATGACTACCTCCTTGGAGTGTTCTACGATGGAATGGGATGGGAAGCCATGAACGCGTTGAACTCAGCCAGTAATGGAGATTTCATGACTCAATCAACCCCAGGTGCCTTCAAACTGCTTGAGAATATGGCTTCAAGTTCTGCTGATAGCAACAAGGATAATGATCAGACTGAGAAGGTGAACAGTGTTGACCACAGCAGGATCGATGAGTTGACAGCTAAGATGGATCAGCTGCTTAAGAGCCATCAAAACCAGGTGTTCATCATGGAAGAAGCTACACCAGAAAAATTGGCAGCAGATGGTAAACAAGAAGCAGAACAGTCTGCTGAGGATATGAATGAAGTGAGCTATGTGAATGGGCAGGGATGGCAGTTCAAGAACTACAACCCGAACCACAATGTCAGAAACAATCCTCACCTGTTCAATAATCCTAAGGCAAATGAAGCGACTGATAACCATCAGAAGAACCACAACCAGAACTATCAGGGGAGGACCTTTGTTCTCAGCCAGCCGCAGAACAGCCAGTTTCATGCTCAGAAGCAGCCGACAAACCAGCAGTCTACTCCACTAGTACAGGCTGCTCCCAAAGATGAGATGAAGAGTCTTGCTATGATGATGCAGCAGCTTCTCCAAGGACAGCAAATGCAAGGCAAGGCGTTGAATCAGGTCACAACAGACATCAATGGAAGGATGAACCATATGTTTGATGATCTGAGCGCTAAGTACGATCAGGTTTCCAGTCACATGAGACAGATGGACATCCAGATTGCTCAGACTGCCGAGAATGTGAAGAGACGCAAGGAACACTCCCTGCGAGAACAGATAAAAATCCTAAGGAGTGTAATGCTGTCACACTAAGAAGTGCAAGGCCTCTTACTGACCCAGCACATAAGAAGTATACAGCCGCTGAGAAAGGGAAACAGAAGAAGTCGGAACAACCACCTGAAGCTGTACCCACTGATGAAGAAAAGGAAGAACAGCCTACTGAGACTGTTTCGACTGATGAAGAGCGACCTGCTGAAGTTGTTCCTCCTACTGCTAACCCTTCCCCCGCTCGTCAGTATGTTCCTAAGGTACCCTACCCTGTTCCGGCCAAAGCTACTCGTAAGGATAAAGAGGAGATGAAGTGCAGAAAGATGTTAGAGGATCTCACAGTCAGACTCCCTTTGATGAGTGCGATCCAGATGATACCATCCATGCGAAGCTTTGTAAAGGGACTGATCTCGGGAAAGGTATCTGACGATAGTGAATTCATGGTCGTTTCAAAGGAGTGTAGTGCGGTGCTCCAGAATCGGAAGATCAAGAAACAGGGTGATCCAGGGAAATTTGTCCTCTCAATCCAGATTGGAAGAACAGTCTTCTCCTATTCACTCGTTGATTTAGGATCAAGCATAAACCTGATGCCGTATTCTGTTGCTAGGCGTCTTGGGTACACAAATTTCAAACCTACCAGGATGTCTTTAGTGTTTGCTGACCGCTCAGTGAAATCACCAGTTGGAATCCTTGAAGATCTGCAAGTCTTGGTTGGAAACACACTTGTCCCAGCTGATTTCATTGTTTTGGAACTTGAGGAAGAGTCGAAGGATCCCCTGATCCTAGGCAGACCGTTCCTATGCACCGTTGGAGCCATCATTGATGTCCGACAAGGGAAGATTGACCTCCATCTGGGTGATATTGTGATGACGTTTGAAATTGATCAGATGCTGAAAAAACCCATGCTGGACGGACAGACCTTCACTGTCCAGGAAGAGAGCGATCCTCTGGAACCACATGAAGGGATGATTGAGGAGATTCTAACAGATGATCCTCTTGAGCTCACCTTAATCAGAGCTGAAGCTGAGAAGAGCCTAGAAAATGTCGATGCTGATGCCTATGCCAAGCTTCTGGATTCAGCCAGGAGTATGGAAAGGTTAGTGGCGAATCTAAGTCTGAGGGAGAACAACGAGACCAGCCATCCAGCCGGAACAACCTCGACTCAAAACTCGTCTGTTCCAGCATCTCAGGCTGATTATTCTTGGAGCGAGCTGAAAGCTCCAAAGGTAGAACTCAAACCCCTTCCTAAAGGGCTCAGGTATGCGTTCCTTGGACCTAATTCTACATACCCTGTCATTGTGAATGCTGACCTGAACAATGCTGAGACTGCTCTGCTTTTATGTGAATTGAGAAAATATCGTAAAGCATTAGGGTACTCTCTTGCTGACATACCTGGCATCTCACCTGATTTATGCATGCATAGAATTTACCTAGATATTGAATCGATGATTTCTATGGAACATCAGAGGGGGTTAAACCCGAATCTAAAAGATGTTGTGCAGAAAGAGATAATGAAACTTCTAGAGGCTGGTGTAATCTATCTGATTTCTGATAGTAAGTGGGTTAGCCCTGTTCATGTAGTACCTAAGAAAGGTGGGATCACTGTTATAACAAATGAAAAGAATGAATTGATCCCTACTAGAACAGTCACTGGTCATCGCATGTGCATTGATTTTCGTAAATTGAATGCAGTAACTCGCAAGGATCACTTCCCACTTCCTTTCATTGATCAAATGCTTGAAAGATTGGCTAACCACCCTTACTATTGCTTTTTAGATGGTTATTCAGGTTTCTTTCATATTCCCATCCACCCCGATGATCAGGAGAAGACCACATTCACATGCCCATATGGAACATACGCCTATAGAAGGATGCCATTCGGTTTATGCAATGCCCCAGCGACCTTCCAGCGCTGCATGATGTCGATTTTTACAGATCTCATCGAAGACATAATGGAGGTTTTCATGGACGATTTTAGCGTCTATGGGAGCTCCTTTCATGTCTGTTTGTCAAACTTGTGCAGGGTACTGCAGCGATGCGAGGAAAAGAATCTTGTGCTGAACTGGGAGAAGTGTCACTTCATGGTCAGAGATGGAATTGTTCTAGGACACAAGATATCAGAGAAAGGCATCGAGGTCGACAAGGCAAAAATTGAGGTCATGATGAGTCTACAGCCACCTACTACAGTAAAAGGAATTCAGAGTTTCTTGGGACATGCTGGTTTCTACAGGAGATTCATCCAGAATTTCTCTAAAATTGCCAGACCACTCACTCGGCTGCTCTGCAAAGAAACCTAGTTCTCGTTTGATAGCGACTGTCTAGCTGCATTCCATGCGATCAAGGGGGCTCTAGTCAGTGCACCAATTGTTCAACCTCCAGACTGGGACCTTCCTTTTGAGATCATGACAGACGCAAGTGATTTTGCAGTGGGAGCAGTCTTAGGACAGAGAAAAGACAAGAAGCTGCATGTGATCTATTATGCGAGCAGAACAATGGATGAGGCTCAGTGTCGCTATGCAACTACAGAGAAGGAGCTCATGTCCATCGTTTATGCGTTTGAGAAGTTCAGATCCTACCTGGTTGGATCAAAGGTTATCGTGCACACTGACAATGCAGCTCTCAAGTACCTGCTCACGAAGAAGGATGCTAAACCACGGCTCTTGAGGTGGATTCTTTTGCTCCAAGAGTTTGACCTAGAGATAAGAGACAAGAAGGGGGTTGATAATGGAGTAGCAGATCACCTTTCCAGGATGAAAGTGTCGGATGAAACAGTTCTTGATGAGGAACAGCCAATGGAATATGTCAACATGATTGGTCTGCGCACTGCGGAACAGTCATCACCTGTCAGCAAGGACTGTTCCAGCGCAGATGATGAATTCATAACAGTGATCCAGAAGCAGTATCCGAATCTTTCGTGGTTTGCTGAGATTGCTAACTTCCTGGCTGCTGAAAAGGAACCTCTGAAATTTACTGGGAATGAGAAGAGGAAATTTTTGAGAGAAGCAAGGCATTACTTTTGGGATGAGCCGTATTTGTATCGTCAAGGTAAGGATGGGATCTTCAGGAGATGTGTTCCAGAGGCTGACATTCCAGGAATACTTCACCACTGTCACGGTTCCTCCTATGCTGGTCATTTTGCTACCTTCAAGACAGTCTCCAAGATACTCCAAGCCGGTTTCTGGTGGCCCACTATGTTTAAGGATGCTCATGCATTTATATCACGATGCAACTCCTGCCAAAGGATGGGTAGTGTGAGCAAGAGAAACGAGATGCCTCAGAACTACATCTTGGAAGTGGAAGTGTTCGACTGTTGGGGAATCGATTTCATGGGACCCTTCCCAATTTCTCATAAGAATGAGTACATCTTGGTTGCTGTAGACTATGTCTCCAAATGGGTAGAAGTCGTTGCTAGTCCAACCAATGATGCAAAGGTCGTAACCAAGATGTTCACCTCCATCATCTTTCCAAGATTTAGAGTTCCTAGAGTGGTAATAAGCGATGGTGGATCACACTTCATCAACAAACTGTTCCAAGGATTGCTGAGCAAGAACGAGGTGAAACAAAAGGTTGCAACCGCCTACCATCCCCAGACAAGTGGTCAAGTGGAAGTCTCAAATAGAGAAATCAAGAACATCCTGCAAAAAACAGTTAATAATACCCGTAAGGACTGGTCTCTCAAACTGGATGATGCTCTCTGGGCATACAGAACCGCCTATAAGACACCATTAGGGACCACTCCTTATCATCTGGTCTATGGCAAGGCGTGTCATCTACCTGTGGAACTAGAGTACAAGGCAGCTTGGGCTGTTAAACTACTAAACTTCAACATTAAACCGGCCAAGGAGAGGCGAACCATGCAACTTCACGAGTTGGAGGAGATCAGGCATCTGGCCTATGAGAGTTCTAAGATCTACAAATAGAAGACTAAGGCATTCCATGACAAAAGCTTTGCACCGAATGATCAAGTCTTGCTCTTTAACTCTCGAGTGAAGCTATTCCCTGGAAAGCTTAATTCGAAATGGTCTGGACCTTTCACTATCAAGGAGGTTCGTCCGTATGGAGCTGTTGTGTTGCTGGACACAAGAGGTGGAGAATTTGTTGTTAATGGTCAGCGTCTCAAGCCCTATCTTGCTGACACACCAATCGCAGAAGGAGTAGAAATACCCTTAGGCGATCCTTCTCCAGCCTGATCGGCTCATCAAAGTCAAGCTAGTGACGTTAACCAAGCGCTTGGTGGGAGGCAACCCACTGGTATGTATATAATTTCTCTTTTCCTATGTTTTTATTTTGTTAGATTTTAATTTGCAGGTCATAAAAACAAGAAAAACTGAGTTGCTTCGGCGGAACAATCAGGTGCATGTTCCACTCGACTGTTCCAGGTAAGTAATCAGAACCAAAAAAAAATAAAAAAAAAAAAAAAAAAAAAAAAAGGAAGAGGAACTATTTTTTTCATGCTTTATTTATATTTGTGTGTTTTTGTTCCTCATATTTCTATCACAACCAGGGATGGTGTGATCTAAGTCTGGGGGAGCATTTGTGTGCTTTGAGTCAGTCCTTGTTCTTGTGTCATTTTAATGTTTTCTTGAGTCTTGCTTTAGGATCGAGTCAGTCTGAACTATTGTGGGAATAATGACCTTATTGTGTGATGTTATTTTAACCACCTCGTGCTCTAGCTTTCTTATTCAGTGACCTTAGCAGTGGCGAACGACCCATACATGGACCTGGAACACCCTGAAATTTCTCATTAGACTCTCCAGAAGTTCTCTACTGATCAGGTTACACTGGGTAGACTTAACTCCACCTAACTTGGACCTAACTTTGACTCTTAATTCTTCTTGTTGTGGGCATTTAGATCAGGGAAACGAGACCTACACTCAGGACTTCTTATCCCTTTTCATCCCTCCTGCTGTTCCTGAGTGGCTGGCTCATCTTTAGCTAGTTTCCACCTTGCACCTTAACCTTTATTCCACCCACATGCTTTTTTTCTCATGTTATATATGCAGATATGTGAAAAAAGGTTGGAGAGGAAGGGATCGACACAGCCTCTTACTCATCGATGCTAAATCATTCATAAGAAGAGGAAGGAACACGAATGAAGAGAAGATCAGTCAGATGCCTGGTCCATGAATGGAGAACAGTCAGGCGCCTGATCCACTAATAAGAAGAACAAGTCAGAGAGTTGAGGTAAAAACCACCAGTGGCTCCCAAAACTAATTGTTACCTCCTTCTCTCGTCACTACTCAATCATTGTGTATAAGTTTATTTTCAAAAAAAAAAAAAAAAGATTTTCTTTGAGTGACGAGAAAGGGGATGAATGTATATATGATTATGCCACTGGGAAAGGTGTAATGATCCAGTACCATAGATGGAGTAAGGAAGAGGGAGTGTTTATGAGAGGAGCAGTCAGATAAGGCGATCCAACTGGAGAACAGCCGGTTTGATCAGAGCAGAAGTGAGTAAGAGCTGTGGACATCAATGGATCCGTCCTCTCCTGCAGTTTTGTGCGATATCCTGCATCCACCTCAAAAATTGGTAACCCCTAAACAGTCTAAGCTCCACCACTCAAACACTGAAATAGCCTGTTTTAACACCTAGCCCGTCTACCCTAAGTAGTGCCTGTGACAAGAAGCTCACGCTGATCTTAATGAATATAGGGAGTTTTCTCTCGATAGTGTTGCTTTTTCAGGTTTGAGATGTAGAGTATGGAGCCGATTTTCGAACAGCAGTCAGAGGGTTTCAGTAAGTGTATGAGGTCCTAACTAACTTCTTGTATGGTTCAGAGATTCGTGGTAAGAGTATGGTTACTGAGAATAAGCGAGTTCCCACACTTTCAAACATTTCTCCCTGTTCTTGATACTTGCCTTGTTCGAGGACAAACAAGGATCTAAGTCTGGGGGAATTGATATATGGTGTTTTTCACATCATTATATATATGTTTGTATTTGATTCAAGACTCTAAACCGTGTTAGTCTAGTCCCTTGTGGTCTTTTTCAGGTCTGGAATTGATAGAAGAGTAAAGAAAGGGCACATGAAGAGAAGATGTCTTTTTGGAGTAATCCTGCGGAGAACACTCAAGAAGAACAGTCCCGAGACTGTTCTCAAGCGGAACAGGCGGACGGGTGATCCCGATGACTGTTCCAGACGAATATGGATACTCCTATTTTGGGAATTAAAGCCCTGTTGCCCTAATTTTCCTCTACCTATTGGCGCCTCCCTATAAAAAGACCTCCTCTATTATTTTTATTTTCTAACGCTAGTTTTGACAAGAGACCTAGACTTGTTTTGGCGATTTGCAGTTGTAAGGGAGAAGGCTCCATCGTTCCTAGAGAAGATCATCCTGAACCCTTGTTTTTCTACTTTTATCTTATGCAGTTTATTTCAGATTCAATGTCTTTGTTTCACTGCATCATGATTGAGTAGTCATCTGGCTCGCCTAGGGTTTTAGGGTATTGATAAACAAGCCAAACATAGATAAGCATCATTCATTGGATTCTTCATTCATATCAATCTTATTGCTTGCATTAACTTGATCACTTAATGCTAGATCTGCTGTTCATCCCCTAGCTAACCACGCAGGAGATAACTTGACCTATATTGAATGAGCTTAATGTCTTTAATCAGCGAAAGTAGATATTAGAGCATTAAGTGAACTAGATCGGACATGAACTCTAAGGCTTGTAGCCGCCTCTGATCCCAAGCGACAGCTTAGGTGATCCGGCCGGCTCGCAAAGGATCCATCACCACGACAGTGGGTTGGATCAGTTGAGAGATCCGATGTTCTAGATTGTGTAAACCTGTGCTTGAATAACTGTTTGGCTAAATCAATACCCGCATTAAACCCTAGGTCGGCTTTCATACCAAATCGCACTTAAACATCCTTATTTACTTGTCATCTAAGTCACCTAAATCTTAAAACCATAATTTCTTCTTAGCTTGAATTTAAAACTCATAGAAATAAAGTGTAGACTGGTCCTCTGGATTTGAATCTAAAGTACTATAATTACAACTGTTAACTTGACAGTAGCAAGGATTCATTTTTAGTGTATCAGCGAGATGACATCGTCTTTGGTTCGACTCGACATCAAGGCGAGTCTAACCCCCCTCTCTCCATCATCTCGCCGTCGTAGTACATTCGTAGTTTTCTCTTTTGATTTTCAATCAAAAAAAAATCTTTCGTTTCATCTCGATCGGAGTTTCCGTCAAATTTTTACTACAAAACTAACATGAAATATTTTCTCGTAACTTTCAAATGATAAACGACGGAATGATTGGCATAACATCATTTTGCACGATAACATATGGATTTACAAATCAAATAATATGGAAGTGGACTTCGAACAAACCGATGCTGTCTCTAGGAACTAATCGTAAAAATGCGTGAAATCGTAAAACGGCTCAAGCGGCCTAGAACATGATACTGTAACGTTCGCTACGCTCTTACGCTCATTCGAAATAAGATCGTCGCTTCTTTAAGATTTTTATTGTTTACTTTACTGTTTTCGTATCTTTTCATTCATAGTTTGATCTTGTGTTATTGGCTTCGCAGAAATCTGGATCCTCGGAGAAAATTAGATTCATTCTAGCATTCTTCCAAATTCCGGTTCCCGCAAATTGAAAGTCTAAACTCTTGAACCTGTAATTCTGTACCACGTTTCGATCATTATCGGTTAAAGATTGTTCTCGTATCAATATTTTATATTTATATTACCAATCGTTTTTTTTTTCTTGAACGGAAACTTAGAGAAATATCGATATCACCAGATTATCGATATCACAAGATAAATCATAAAACAAAGAGACATATACTATAGACTATAACACACAAAAAAAAACGTAAGACATAGAGACAGACACTAAGAAACAATAACACAACAACCATAGCACAAAGAGACATAGCCTATAAAACTGTAACACATAGAAACCCTAGATACATAACTACAAACTAACAAACTTGGGACAAACCAAAAACCTAATTAAGAAATCCCAAATCGAAACCTTAATAAAAATTGTAAACCCCAATTCGAAGCAGAATCACAACTCTAGTATGATGCAATCTGAACTAAGAAGAGAAGAGAAAAGAAACCATAATCCGAAGAAAAATAAAAACGGTGATTTAAAACCCCCAGATCAAAACCCTAATATTGAAACCAAAATTAAACAATAATCAAGGATCAGAACATAAGCTAACCCTAATCAAGGATAACAACAAACAAACTGGGGAAAATTGAAACCCTGATCTAAAAAACCTTGAATAGAAACCCATTTTTCGAACATGCAATAAAAGAAAAGAAGAAGAAGAAGAACTAACCTGGGAGGTTTAACTTGGCTGGTCGTGGGTGATGTAGATTAACGGTGGAACCCCCTGAAGATTTTTGACAAGAGGAGAGCTCAAGTAGGAGAGTGAGTCATCACCTTTGCCCCTATCCAACAATCTTCTATGGCCCTCTTGAATCCATTATACCCCCCCCATGACTTTTGTTTTTATTTGTCATACCCCCCCCCCCCATGACTTTAATGATCGAGTTTATCCTTTTCTATTTTCTGAGATTATTTTTTATTTTAGAATAAATAAATTTTCAAAATTTTAAAACTCAATATTTTAAAATTTAAATTTTCAAAATTTAAAATTTTAATTGTCGACGTACAACTGGTCGAACTACGTTTCATTGATATAGTTTTACTTAGTTTTATAGAGTTATACTAAGTACCACTGAGTTATTTATATTGAGTTTTAGTAGTTAAACTGAGTTATACTATTATATTGCGTTATACTACGTCATACTGAGCTAAGTTAATAATATCGAGTTATACTAGTTATAATGAGTTATACTGAGTACTACTAAAATCGTTATAACGAGTTTGGCTTAGTTGTTATACTGAGTTGTACAAAATTCAGAACCATATATGAAATATTAAAAATACAAAATACAAACATTGCTGAAAACATGGAAGAACAAGAAGAACACAGAATTTTAAAAAATCCATAACTTACATCAATACCCTTTTTGTTATCTTAGACGATTGATTCTTTTGACTGTTACCTTTGTTGGAGTCATCACAATTTCTTCTTCCGACTGAACCCTAAATTGAAGAAAGAGATCAAAATTATAGATCCATAATTATAGATCTGGTCCCAGATAGTCGCATGCACTCGCAGACAAAAAAGAGAGAGATAGAAGCATCGTATATAAAAAGAAAGATGAAGGAAGAAGAAGGAAAAGAAAATAGTTTTGCAAAAGAAGAAAGAGATAAGAGTCAGAGGGAGAAAGAGAAAAGAAAGAAGAGAAGAAGAATGAAAGAGACGGCGTCTAGATAGAGAGAAAAAAACTAAATATATTAGGTTATCAAGTAAAGGCAAATATGTAAATGACTTAACTGTAAATTAAAAATATATCAAAATAATAGTATAATTAGTAAGGGTCTTTCATAAATTGACTCCTAAGATATAGGGAAAGAGAGGAGATGTCTAGTGACGCATAGTGTGTTTGTGTCTTAATAATAATTTTGGGACAATAATGTATTCGAAAATTCAAAAATACTACATGAACTCTTAAAATCGTGCTTATATATATTGACCGTCAAAAGTGTTAGTCATTCGTTAATTCATCAAAGCGGTGTCATTTTGGTTAAAATATGTAGCATTAAGAATTTAAAAATATTACATGAACTCTCAAAATCGTGCTTATATATTGATCATCAAAGGTTTTAGTCATTCGTTAATTATCAAAACGACGTTATTTTGGTGAAAATATAACATCAAAATTAATTTTTGGGAGGTATGAAATCTCAATTAAAGTTACTTTGGTCTAACAGTTAATAAGCTATTATTTTTTTACCAGTGTGAGAGTTTGGACCTCCCAAAAATTAATTTTTAATTGTACATAATTGATCCAAATTGATGTAGTTTTGATAAATTAACGGTATGACTAACCCCTTTGACAGTCAATATATATATAGCTAAATTGTGAGAGTTCATGTAATATTTTTAAATTTTAAATTTTACAAAATTTAATCAAATGACGTTGTTTTGATAAATTAACAGACAACTAACAAATTTGACGGTCATTATATATAAGCATGATTTCGAGAGTTCATGTATTATTCTTGAAGTTTTGTTTAGTTCAGTTATGAATGGACATAAATTTAGAGAATGAAAAGGCACGACAAGTAAAGTTTATGTAGTATGTTAAGATTTTTCTTTTAGCTCAGTATGGAATACGCACTACTACAAAGTTCATGAAGGAAAATGCACAATGAATAAAGTTCAGATTGAAATATGCTCTATTCCCCCAATAATGTAGTGGAGCTAAAACCCAAAAGAATGGAGGCAGATATTTGAGCCAAGAACATATGGAGACAAATATTATAACCAAACACTAGTATGGAAATGAATTTGGCAAATTTAACTCATATACTAACTATTTTTAACACTATTATCAACAAATTTTTATATTTAATTAATTAAATCTAAATTAAAAACCCTAAGTCATAAACCTAAAACTGTAACCCGTAAATTTGATTCCCTAACTTAACACATAAAACTTATATGCTTGTAACCAATTCTAGACCTTATAATCTTAATCAAATACTTTATATCTTATATGCTTGTATTTAACTCTACTATAATATAAACTTTAAATGCTACTAATAAACTTTAAACCCTATATGCTAATAGTTAACTCTAACATCAAATTTTCTGTTTGTAATAACCATATTACCTTAATTATTAATAATTAACTCTAAACATACTACCTTAATTCAAATCGGAGTATGTGTCAAAGTCGGCACACGAATCTGCTGACTCTTCTTCCGATACATATTCATCGTTGGGAAGAGACACATGTAAGATTCATAATCAAAATCATCTTCCGCGATATATGAATAAATTTGCATCATCTCACTTGGTGAAACAACACGTTATGTGTATCGTCTTACAATGCAGTTAGAGAAACTTTAAGTGTTTCATTTTTATACCTTAGAGCACAAATTTCATACATGTCCACCAGTATGTTGCATTTGTACATTACATATGCGGATAAGTAAAGAAACATACACGATCACAATTACATGATAGTATAAAGGATCGTTTCTCATATTGTACACGTGGGTGGGGGGGGGGGTGTACATCAATAATTCATGACTTATGCTTGCGCATTCGACGACAAAACCACATGAATTTAAAAGTCATACCTTTCAAGCCAACATCACGACTATACTTGATCATCATGGTTTATTCTATCATTTTGTAATACTCTGTCTCAGTGGTTCCACAGACATACACACGATAGTGTTGGGTATTTTTATCTTGACCATTTTATGTGTGTCTAAGCAGTTCCTCGCAAGAAATATATCGGCCAAGATGTGTAATTCTGGTACAGCCCTTCAATTAAATTCAACATCTATAAACAAAACTCATATGCTTTAGTGGCATTTGTAATCTGCAATGCAAGTATAATGGATTATAAAATATAGTTAATGTCTTAAAAATATTTAATAATTATAAATTCTCAAGTTAATTAACTAAACTTACAAATTCTTTGACTCATTTTGTAAAATGTTGATTTTTGGCTATATGTAGATCACTATTTGTAATATTTGGGTTTCTCTCCAGCATAAACACTTCAAACATCATGTGTGATAATGTTCAAGAAAACATGACCCAACTTTCATTATATAAATATAAATTTAAAATATTACCTTTCATAGGGTCCAAACGCTTCCCAATCGCGCAACCTAGACGCCTGTAAGACAATGAAGTCATCATCCGTTTACTATTTCTTTGCGGTTTTCCATTGATATGGTCTTCATGGTAAAACAAAATTGGCGCATCTTGATAAGTATACCTAAATCGTATTTCTCCTAGAAGAAAAACTTCTTATGTAACTTAAGGATGGCCAGAGTAAGTTGTAGATGCATTTGAAATCGTTTCATTCAAACATTTTGCAACAATGGACTCCGCAATATATCTCTTGTTTTTTATTTTATTTTTCAAATAATACATGTACCTTTCAAATGGATGCATCCATCTATATAGGATATGGCCACCTAAAAGAACAACATATACACATATCAGTTCTATCTATTATATGAAAATAACTCTGAAACTATATATGATACTACTTATGCTATTAAATTTTATTTTACACACTCCAAAATAAGTATTCAGTTTGTATTCTTAAATGAAAAAAAAAATATAATTACAATTCTAATAAAACTAAATTAACATTTCTTATAAATGAGTTTTCATTTAACTTTAAATTGGAAGAAAAAGTGAATATATCATATATAAAAATTTTCATAAATGTCCAAAATTTTGTTTCACTTAAAATAGTAAAGGTAATTTTATTATAATTTGTTGACCATAAATTAATTTTTGCGCTTTGAAAGCGCGGATCAAAATTTTATATTCTAAAAATGAAACTTATACAAAAACAATTCAGTTTTTAAAGCGCAAGTCACTGGTCGCCATGATAAACCATTTTGAGAAATACTATGTTCAAATATTTGAAAGGAGAAACTCATTTTCATTTTGAAATCGACAATCCATATAATAATTGCATTACAATAATGAAAGTATTTTTATAATAAAAAATCATATGATATTAAAAAATTTATAAGATTATAACAAAGAAAAATTGTTTTTCAAAGAGCGGGTGAAAATCTAGTACCTCATTAAATCGCTTACATGCCACTCCATCTGATGGGTGATGCATTTCTCCTTCATGAGACATATGATGAGCTTTTCATTGCATATTTGTTGCGGTCGTCTCTACTTGGTTACATAATCGGCATGTAAAACATCCTCTGTTTAGGACGATTTTGCGTTTTCCTCACTTTGGATGGTATAAATCTTTACCACAAGTTGACATGTAAAAATCTTGTTTTCTTATTTCCAAAATAGCATACATTTATCCTCACAAATATCAATCTTCAACAAAGCATTCCAAGTATCGGGTCGGTCTTTTGTAATAATATGTTGGCTCTTTATTTGACTTCGGTAGAACTTCTCTGAAAGTCTGGGATATATTCTTTGATACATGCTATCGCCAAATTGTAATCTGTTTTTGATTTCATCAAGGGTGAAGCCAATTATAGTTGAGAAATTCCTTAGCATGACCATCATAAAGTAGTTGGTTGGCGTCTTCAAAGGTTCTGAAAACTTTATCATGATATGTTTCTTTATTGCTCGCTTCCATCACATTCTCCACTGTAAGGGTTCTTTTAACATCTTCTCTCATATTTTGATTAGTGTACGGATCATTTACGTTGATTTCTTCACAACTTGAAAGTTTGTACCTTGTATATCCCATGTTTCTTATTCACCACAGAAATTACTTTTCCCTGAAGATTTCCTAGTAGCATAATAGTTTTCTCCATGGCACGAGCAGACATAGTAATTTTCCATAAATACTACTTGGTAAAGATGTTGAGATAACGTTCTTGCATCACATTGTTTCTGATTCTTGAATCGTGCGCACAAACACAATATAGTATTTTTTACTTGGTACGACTCTTGATTACAAGCCAATGAAAGAAACACTTTAATCCCCTCCATACATTATTGAGAAACATAATTTCGGATTGGATCGAAATGTCGATCCATCCACTCTCTTGATTGAAAGAAATGAGACATTTAAACTATGAAATATAATAAAAAATTGTTGGGAAAAGGTCTTCACTAATTATTTGTCGAGAGAAGTGTTTTTCATTTTTTTCTTCGTGTTATTCCTTTTCACGGTTTTGCTTTATAGAAGCTAGATTAGTTACAAAGTTGGGCGTGATTTAAAATTTTTTATTAGAGTTAGTCACGTTATGTCACAATATGTATATGTGACACTAGTTTTAAATATATTCTCTTCCAAGACAGTTTGAATTCTGACTTCAAAGTAACATTGGAACATATTTTTGGTGGATAAGCCACAAATTGGTCATGAAATGAGGCGTGACTGAATATTTATATTATTTGGTTTAACATCAGTGTGTTCATGATTATCTCGTGACTAAAAACCATTTTTTATACGTGATTTTGTGAAATTCCCCCTGAAAAAAGCGTAGCTATAATTATTTATGATGAATCTGTTACAAAATTGTGTCATTTTAACCATGAAACAGACACAAATAGTCGCATTTATGTTTTTTGTGACTATTTATGACATACAGTGACTAACCCAAAAAAGTCACGGCCCTATTGTGACTAAAACGTGTCTATATCAAATTTTCTATTAGTAAGATAAGCCAGAGGCGTAGAACGTTCCCAACTATTAATATCTATAGACTAAGTCTGCCATTTTGCTTTAGAATACAGACCGATTTCCAATTTATTTTTCAACTCTTTTTGTATTAAGAACTTATTTCCAAAAAAATACATTACACACATATTCCAACTTTTTTTCTTTGCTAAACTATAAATATCATATTAATGACAAAAATGAATACAGTATGCAACCTTAAGGATAGTCCACTTCAACAAAAATCTAAAAAACATAGTAGGCAAAAAAATATACATAAAATGAATCAATATATCCAAAGAGACAAAACGAGGCGGAACTTCTTTGTTTGTCTTCTCGCTAGAATATTGTTTCTGACTTCCATTTCGGTTGGATGGATGTTTGGTTGTGCATCAAATTGTTTCTCTGTTTCCAGAGATGATAGATTGTTTCTTGAACTACAAGCTCCAAGAGGGTGGTAATCTTTCTCAACACGGGAGATTGGAGCCATGAGAGAAGCTCCACCCATTTCAGGAATAATGAAGACCGAGCAAAGAGGGTAAACATCACCTCACTCCAAACATCTTTGCTGAACACGCATGCGAGAAGAAGGTGGTCAAGCGTCTCTTCTTCAGTAGAGTAGAAACAACATATCAAAGCTATGGGAATTCCCCCAAAGAATTCAGTATGTGTCTTGTCAATAGTTTATTCTCATTGGTAACGCACACGCTAAATGAGTGATTTGGCACATCACCTTTAAACCAAATTAAATCCGCCCACTGCTTCACTTGATTTCTCAGCCTTACTTTTTTCCAAGTGAGGGAGGATGAGAATGATATTTTACCATCATTTCACACAAACCAGCATAAAGAGTATTTAAACTAATTTCGCAATGATAGAAAGACTGTCGTGAGATGAGTGTGAAGATTAGTTCCTCCAAAGACCTCGTGTGCGGCAGATTCCAAACATTCATAAAAATTGCAGCAGATCTGTTGTGTTTATCGGAAGCAGAGCCTTCTAAGACCTGAATCCCCAAGATAGTTGATTAGCTTGCAAAATGGAGTCCAGAAGTCGGACCAGAATCTGATTATGTTCCCCTTTCTAAGCATCACCTTACAAAAATGCAAGGCCGATGGCCATTTCTTGAGAAGCTGTTTCCAAACCCAAGAATCAGATTGGTGTTCAACAATATTCCAAAAAGTAATATGCCTCAGGTGGAACTCCAAGTGCCATGATACCATAATGAACCAGAGCATGAAAACAATCTCCATGTAACTGTAAGCAGAACACCATTTTCCAGATCGAGATGCTTCTTAATCCGAGACTCCCTACGAATTTTGGTAAGCAGAGAGTAGATCAAGCAAACTTGGAAATTCTTCTCTTGTAAATGTTTCCAGACCAGAAAAAATATGGAGCTTAGAAATTCAATCTTTTTTAAGAAACCTTTTGGTAATATGAAAGCAGAGATCTAGAAGCTAATTGTGCCAAAAATTAGCGCAGACAGAAGCTGAAGGTGACCCGCGATGGATAATGTCTTGACTACCATATACAAAATTAAGTAGTTATTTTATGATAAGGATCTCATATACCAAGGTTTTAGGCTTCGTTCTCATGAGAGGTAAGCCGAAATATCAAATAAGAAGCGTACAAAAAGGGAATTTTTAGCTAGCAATAGTTGAGGATTCATTTTTGTCTAATCCTAAGACAAAAAAATCCATTTTGTGTCTTGACTACCCACATACAAAATTAAGTAGTTATTTTATGATAAGGATCTCATATACCGAGGTTTTAGGCTTCTTTCTCTTGAGAGGTAAGCCGAAATATCAAATAAGAAGCGTACCAAAAGGGAATTTTTAGCTAGCAATAGTTGAAGATTCATTTTGGCCCAATCCTAAGACAAAAATTTCCATTTTTTGAACATTCATATGAAGTCCCGACCAAGAAAAAAAGTCGTCAAGGCATACAGATATGCCATGCATGTTGTCACTCTCCCCATCGAAAAATCATAGCATCATCCGTGAACATCAAGTGAGATAAACTTAGAGCCATAGTTCGCGAATGGAAGCTGTTTTACGTTATTGATATCAAGGAAAGATGTTGATTTAAATTCATCTAGAATATTTATAACACCTTCCAATGGCTTTTATGAAATTTTGAAAAGATACAACATCTTTTCACACATAGGATGAAGGAAAACGACTTGATTCACGGTCTTTGCCTAAATTTTTTACTTGTTTTGCTAGAGTATACATGGCTAAACAAACAAGAAAAAGATAAGATAAGATTATCGTACCTCGCTTTTATTTCCCTTAAAATAGCTAATCAGTTTTGTACTGAATGCAATATTTTTAGAAAAGTGATAGTATAGTAATGTATTCTTTAATCCAAAGTACAAATTAATACTACCTACAAAGGCAAAGTGAAGTACCTCTCATGATTCACAAGTAATGTTTAAAGTGAAGGCTTAGAAATAGAAAAAATCAGAAAATCTAATGTATTAAGATCTCTCTATTACTGTACTGGTTTGGAGTATTGAGCCAACTAATTGAACTGACGGCGACATCAGTCTAAGTGCTTGTTGGCACAAGTACAACATTTTTTCAAATGAAAAAATTGCACATTTACTATTTGTTGAGTTTTATTTTAGAGTTTTATACTTATGGATATCTAATTTACTATGATCTTATTTGGCATTCCTTAACACTTGAGAATCTAGAATCGTTAAACTTTACTAAAAAATAATACAGTTATGGGCGTTTATAATATATTCTCTACATAATATATCATTTGTCATTACTTTCTTGAACAACCAAAATTTGTAACTCAATCAACCCATAATACAAAGTTTCAAAACACCACAAAATTAGTAATCATATATTTTAACAGACAACAAAAAAACCAATAAAATATAGATTGAATATATTTAACAAAATATCAATACACATAAGATATAAAAACAATTACACTAAGAGTCTTTTTCTACTTTCTTATTACACTATGGGACAATTCTTACTACTAGAGTACTTTTCTATAACCAACCTACACATTAACTAAATAAGCTAACTATATATTGTCTTTTTCTTTTAAGTTTATCAACCAAAATCAAACTATGGGCTCGACAACTCTTTTAAGCGTTGGTCTTCTCTTTTTCTCTTTCTCTCTCATCTGGATTATGCTAGAAAACAGACAAAAATGTCTACAGTTACCACATAATTTGACTTCTTAGGAATTGAGAAGAATCAGACCAACAAAGCTCCAAAGCAAAGTTTTATCTTTCTCATATTTTTATTCTTGTTTTCTCTTCTTTTTTTTTTCTTTTGGTGAACAAATTGGTTTTAATTTCCATTACAGAAATGCAACGTGTTATTCAAATATAGATCTGGAGATTATCAAGTAACTTTTAGTTTCTGGTGCTAATTGTTCTGAATCCTTCGTCGAAGATCTAACGTCGTCATCTACATCTCCGCATTCTTCCGCTTCAATTGAGCTCCTCTGGGCATGGGCATTTGAGTACTCGGGTCGGGTTTGGGTTCGGGTTAGATTTTTTCGGTTTCAGGTCTTTCGGGTCTTAGATATTTAGATCCAATAGGGTAATTAGAATTTTTCGGTTCGGTTGGGTCATGTCGGGTCCGGGTCAGTTAGGTTCTTAAATAGTTAGACCGAATAGAGTAATTAGAAGTTGTCAGTTTGGGTTCAGTTCAGTTTCGTTTAGGTTTTTGTTTGGGTCATGTCAGGTCCGACCCAAAAAATACTCAAAACACACAAATAAAATATCTAAAATATTTAAATACTTGAAAATCTGAAATTTTACCCAAAATCTAACCCGAAGACATGAAAAATACCAAACTTTTATCCGATTATCCAAATTATATTTTTGAAAATTTAAAATTTCACCTGGAACTCAAAACCTACCCGAAAACCCAAATCTGAATTATTGCAGAAGTTGAATGGTGTACAGATGTCTACTTACAAATCAAGCTTCTTACACTAGATGTAAATCACTCATTTATGTGTGGTTGGTTTTTGAATTTTGTTTAAAAAGGAGTGAGTGGTTGACCTGAGGCAGAAAGTAAATTGAATTAGATAATTATATGAGCAAGATGCCACGTGCCTCATAATTTCATCTTCTTTGGTTTTTTAAATTCTTGCTTTTTGGGCCCCATAATTCTAAATTGTGCAACCTTTTCTTCAATTGCGAACCATACTTTTATATTATGAATTCTAACCCCTCGTTGTGTTGTCTGGTCCTACTCGGTGACCTACTTCTCACCAACGACTCACATCTGCGTGAAGCTCCCACGGCGAGCTCATACATCATTGAAGCATCACCTCCTCATCATTCCACCACGCTCAGCTCCACCAAAACGGTTAGATCATACGGAAAATAACCTCCGCATCACTCTGGGCTCTTTCGTCCTCGAAGAATCACCTCCGCATAAAGCATGGGCGCTCAAATGCAGTCCGGAGTTCTTGTAGCTCTCCTCTTTGTCATAGAGTTTGAGCTTGAGAGAAACAGTGGTCAAGATTCTATTATTTGCTTGTTAGGTCCTTCAATTTTTAATTTATTCTTTTTTTACTTCAGACTTTCATAAATTGCAAGACTGACCTTTTGATTTCGTCTCCAACTTTCTAATGTACATTTTATCTCGTCCCAGAGTGGAACTCGAGAGTAACAATTGTTATATGCAAATGAGCGCACTAATACAATATTTACACTTAATATGTAATCTAAATGATCAAAATCAATTAAATTAAGTCTAAAATTCAATAAAAGTTGAGATATCAAAGAATAGACACACATACCGTTTGACGTACTTAATGTTTGATAAGATGTTTCCCTACGTTGTTTGGTAAAAAATAAAGAACATTAATCTGGCTTTCTAGAAGGTCTTTGTCTTTCCAAGGGGATATGAGTCATTTCTTGTGTATGTTATTGTAATGATATTTGTAAGTAGACATATGTACACAACACTATGTATACAAAATTTAGTATCCACATGTACTTCGATTCATATGTACACCATTCAACTTGTGCAACAATTCACATGTACACGCTGTAAAATAAACTTGCAAAACCATATATTGTATTTTTGGCTACAACCATAAATCTTATTTTGCATTTTAACCATATTCAATTCACATGTGCACGTGTAAAACTGTTTCACAAATTTCACAATTTATGATATCTGATGATGTTTAAGTATATTCTTTGAGTTCGTTTAGATCATTTTAGGTGTCACATAGGGTTATATATAGCATTTATTTTTTCATTGCATATCATATAGAATAAAAATGTAAATTTGGAAGTTTTGGGGTCAAAAAATAAATGATGAAAAATCTGAGGGATCGATAGTGCAAAAACCCAAAAGGTCTCCATCAAAACAGGGGCTAAATTGCATATTTTGTTGTATGGGGGTCAATTAGATAGTATATATCTGCAAATCAGAGAATTTGGGACAAAATAAATTTAACTAAATACTAAAGGACTAAATGTGCAAATAGAAGAGATTTGACTATTGTTGCTTAAGCTTTCTCTCTGAGATTGGATCTTGACAGACGAGTGTAGCGGCTCAGGCAAAGAAGTTGTCATGGTTAGGGTTACTCGCGTTCGAGATCGTGACTCAATCACTTCACGACAGAGAGATTTATTATTGTTGCTTGAGATTTCTCTCTCCTAGGATAGTTTAGACAATGGTTGAGATCTTAATGCATAAGTTGACGAAGGCTGAGATTCACGAAGGATCTCAATTGAAGCGGAAGAATGCGGAGGTGTAGATGATGAAGAAGATTGCGACGGTTAGAGCTTTGACGGCGGATTCAGAACAGTTGGCACCAGAAACTAAAAGTGACATGATAATATACATATCTATCTTTGAATAGTACCTTGCACTTCTGTAATGGAAATTAAAACCAAATTGTTCAGCAACAGAAAAAGAAAACAAGAGATAACAAGAAAAATATGAGAAAGATAAAGCTTTGTTTTGGTGCGTTGTTTGTCTGGTTCTTCTCAATTCCTAAGAAGTCAAACTATGTTGTAATTGTAGACATTTTTGTCTATTTTCTAACAGAAACAAAGAGATCAAGATGAGAGAGACAGAGAAAAAGAGAGGACCAATACTTAAAAGAGTTGTCGCGCCCATAGTTTTTTGAAACATTTACACTGCAGGTCACTTTTACACATCTTTATTACATCATAAGACACTTATAACTCCCAACACTCTTTTCTCTAACTTCATCTCACTTTTGTCTATTTACTAATTAAAACAAAGTTCTATTGTAACTAGGGGGTCCCACCCACTCTTTTTTATCACCTTCTTCTTTTACAAAGTTCTTCTCGTTTTTTTTTCCAAACCATTCGTCTGCTACAATTTTTTTTATTTTAATTTAAGATATTTAGTTTTTCTTAAATTTAACAACTTTACCTTTTTTTTTCAGTTCATCCACTACATCCTTTAATTTTCACTGAAACAAATAACAAAAACCGTTCTCTTATTTCAGATGGGTCTTCGGTGACCTAAGAAACATTGAGAAAACAGAACGGAGGCAAATGAGGGAGGTTTCCACGGCGATCATCACCGCAAGCTTGAAAAAGTAGGGAAGCAAGTCCCAGTCACAGTTCTTGTGGCCGAGTTGAGAGGCGTAGTCGCGGTGGATCTCGTGACCCTAGATGACAACGGGTTTACTCCGGCAGAAGACGATGACGGCTTGACTTTGCGTGACCAATCCGAGATCTCCAATACAAATCCACCTCGCCGTGTGCGTGCTCTGAAACTTGCAGTGAATTCTCTGTCTCCGTCGCGATCCTCTTCTCTCATTCGTGACTATTGATCCACGTTTAAGCTCTTTCTCGGTCCATGAATACACCTCTACGTCGAGCTCCAAGACGCACTTCAAAGTTGTGGCACTGGTTCTGAAGCTTCAGAATTGTCGTCGCTTCTCCCCTTTTCGTCACGGCCACCACCAGTGAAAATCTCATAGCAACAATGGCCCAATTTGGCATTTTTGCAAATTTGATCCCTCATCTATTGTATAATTCGTTGTTGACCCTATACTTTCTTTTTTGAAAATTTCTCCTCTATTTTGCTCCCAAACTTTCAAAGGTGCATTTTGTTCCCTATGATATGTAAATAAATAATGAAATATATCACTTAGTACAAACAAGGAAACTTTTAAATGATGTAAAAAATATCTCTGGTGTCCAATATACACATAAGTTGACTAGCTTATATTGACTTAGATTTTGTATTATTTTGACTGTATAATTAATGAAACTTACAAAGTTATATAAAAAATGATATTGTGTCCATGTATTATTATAAGTCAATTGATGTACATGTGAATCATTGTATTTGTGGAAAATAAATTAATTGGTGTACATGTGGATTATTGTACACGTGGACAATGAAATATGTGTACACTAACGTTATTTGAACGTGTGAATATTGAAAATTACAAATGTATGTTACAAATTTATCACGTGTACATCTTAATCATTGCATGACGACCACGGCAAGTATGGTTGCATATATATGAACATGTTGTGATGGAGAGGAGGAGTTTGTGGCAAAGGTGAAGTGGAGCAGGAAGCTTGGTCGTGATAATTTTGCGGCTAATAAGGAAGATAGAGACGTGGTGGCAGTCGGTGTTGGTATTATTGCGGCGGAGTATAGGCTTAAAGTCGACGACCATGTTGCAACTTACCATTGATCTCTACTTCTTTAAGCTTTTTCATTCGTTTGATATGAAGGACACAATATGAAGAAGAAGGGTTTTTTAGTATTTTTTTGAAATTAAAAACAAAACAAACATATAAAGTTTTTTCCATATACCTTTTATCGATCTACTTTTTAGGTAGACTTTTTTTTCTCTGTTAATATTTCTTAGAAAATGGAGTGTGAATCAAACCCGCGTTTCAAATCGGTTTTTAATATGAGAGCATGCTTCCATATAGAAATATTTGTTGTTTTGTGTACAAGTTGATGTATACACCATGTTACGTGTACATGATATGAATAACAATTTTATAATAAGTTATCAACCCATCAATGTTTCTGGTGAAGCAAATGTGTATCAATATAAGATCATACTTCTATGTAGAAAATGTTGTTGTTTTGTGTACAAGTTGATATATACACCATGTTTGTACACTGTACACGTGTACATCACATGAATAACAATTGTCTGTCATAAATGACAAACCCATTAATGTTTGTGGTAAACATATAGGTGAATTGGCGGTTGCTTAATCAAAATGTCAAAATTAAGATAATAAAAAATAACAAGTCAAACTAAAAATCGCACATATGAAAATAGTTGTACACTTGTTTTTTGGGTTATTCATATATAATGATTTTAAGCATTTGATATAAGTTCATTTAAGTCATTTTGATGCCATCAGTGTTTTATATTGATTCATCACCTCCAATTTGGTTTTCCGAATCGGTAGATCAAATTTCTTAGTTTAGTTATTGTTGTAAAAAGAGTCATTTTGACGCAATTTAGATCTGTTACGTATATATATATATATATATATATATATATATATATATATATATATATATATATATATATATATATATATATATATATATATATATATATTCCATTGTATTAAGATGGGTTGGTATATATATATATATATATATATATTCCATTGTATTAAGATGGGTTGGAATGCAAAAATGGAAACGTTGAGACAAGATCAAAAAAATAATTGTTTATTTTTAAAGTATGGGACGAATATGAAAAATAAATAAAAGATAAAGGGTTATTTGTGCAATTATCAGAAGGGGTTAATTCGAGTACACATATCATAATTAAAAAGTGTGGGTTCAAAAACGTAATTATACAATACCTAAAGGACTAAACAAGTAAAAGCAAAAATATAGTCATTGATGCTCTGAGCTTCTTCCAATGGAGATGCGATGGTGAGAGTTTACACCGAGAAAGATGTGACTGAGTTTGACGTGATGCTGGTTTCGTCGATCCAACAAAACTAGAGCTATGGTTGCAACTTTAAAGAATATGTGGTGCGAGGCTGGCGATGGCTAAGATTCATGGCAGAGCTCAATTGAAACGATAGAAATGCGATGAAGAAGAAGATTGCGGGAGGTTTAGATTTCAACGGCGTAGACTACGGCGGATTTGAAGCACTTTATTTTTGAGATCTTCGTCTCTTGTTCCTCTTCTTCCACTTTTCTATTTTTAGACAATTATTTATTTATTTTTTTCTTAAAAAATTATTGACAGTGAAAAATTCAAACTACAAGTTGCGTTATCAGTTAGAAAAAGATACTGGTTAGCAACTTCCATTCCAAAAAGTACCTTAGTATAAGAAAGTGACATTTTTTGTTATTAAAAGAAAACTGTCTTTTAATGTAAATCACTCTAGTTTCTTTTTGGCTAATAAACTTAAAAGAAAATACAATATTTAGTTAAGATATATTTACACTACATGTCACTTTTGGAGTTTATAATATCACTCTAGGTCGCGTATATTACTTTACATACTTTTCTTAACCAAATCTCTTAATTGTATTTCGTTTCTAACTAAATATCTTATGTCTAATTTCAGCCATTCATTTCTATTAGCATCCAATGGTTCTTATCTTTTAAGTTTTGCCACTATATATTTTTTTATCTTCACCAAAACAATAACGAAAATTCTTTTCTCCAATCTCTTGCAAGTCTTCGACTTAAACAAACAAAAATAAGAAGGGAGAGAGGCAAGTTAGGAAGATATTCAAGGAAAGTATAGAAGGAAATCCCCAATCGCAGCTCTTTTGACTGAGCTAAGCGGCATAGTCGCAGCCAAGCTCGTAACCATATGTTTCTCCAACCGAAACCACCACCGGACCCAAATCCACCTCCACAACTTTCCACACGACCACCACCACCTGCTCTGTATCCACCATATCCCAAGCCACTTCCGCCAAGCCACAGTTTTCGACGGATTTCTTCTTCTTCCCCGTATGCGGAAGGCAAAAACAGATTCATCAAGATTAGAGGTTGTCTTTCATTTTTTTCTGGCAATTTAAGCTAAAAACCTAAATTTTCATGCATATTTTTTTGTTCTTCTTCACTCTTTTTCATCTTTATAATCTGATTTTAAGAATGTTGAGATTTCCGGCGAGAATCACTACGGGTTTACTCCGGCGACAGGTTCACTTCGGTGACGGATTCACTACGGCGATTGATTTAACCTGGCGACAGGCTTTCTCGGCGTCGCTCCATTGCAATATGATCGAGAGCATTAAGCCAAATTTTCTGTTTTGCATTTTTGGTCCTCTACATTTTGTATAATTTTGATGCTGACCCGAACAAGTTAATTGTTAAAATGTCTCATTGATTAACCCCTAACTTATTTATTTTTCAATTCAACCATTCCTCATAATTGCCTGAATAGTCCATCTTCTTCTGAAATAAACAAATTTCTCTTTGATTTTGTCATAAACTTACTAATTGTGCACTATAATGTAATTGAACACACATATGCACTAAAACATCTAAATGCATTCTAAAACAATTTAAAATAAACTAAAACCAAATGCTAAAATGTAATGCATATAATTATTATGTGTAAGACTAAAGTAATATATTATTTGTCCATGTATGGCCGTTAGTAGATCTTAAATATCATGTTTATCTATTTATTTTATGTAAGAGTAAAATAATATATCACAATTTGTAATGGTAAAATTCTACGATTTTTGTTTGAACAGTGGTCTCATCGATTTAAAACCACTCACATTGACATCACTCCACAAATAATTATGTTCACACTAGCCACATGCACATAGTTTTAATAATGTACATGTACATACTTAAAATTTTACACATGTACAAATGTTGTTTTGTACACGTGTACAAATGTAATCTTGTACATATAGTAATATGTACACATGTGCAAATGTATGACCATTTGTAAAACATTATATATTTTGTTATATATATTGACATTTTGATTAAGCATCCGCCAGTCTGTCTATATGTACTCTTTCTGTTCCAAAATAGATGATGTTTTGGAGAGCTCATGATATTTTAAAATACATGATTTTTTGATAATTTTATGTTAATTTTAGTTTTGCTTAAAGTTGTGTGACCACTGATGTTTAATAAT
Organism: Moricandia moricandioides; assembly: GCA_905132885.1. Classification (NCBI taxonomy): domain Eukaryota; kingdom Viridiplantae; phylum Streptophyta; class Magnoliopsida; order Brassicales; family Brassicaceae; genus Moricandia; species Moricandia moricandioides. The sequence continues at coordinate 239,089 of CAJHQQ010000149.1, forward strand.
TTTTTTAAATGATTGGTTGAATTTGTTTTAGTTTATATTTTTAATGTTACTTTTTAGAAAAAAAATGTATGCCTTAATTCTTATGCATTCGCTCAAAACATCAAATATTTTGAAACATAGGGAGTATAAATCTTCACCATTAATCTTGATGGGCTCTTCACTTCACACAAACAACTAATATTCTTTTGATTCTCTCTTTGTACACGTGTACACGTTAAATGGCGTACACAACCAAATTTAAACTTCTACCTCGAAGGTAAATCACAGAAATATAACAAGTCAATGATAAATGATGAACCCATTAAAGTTTATGAAGAAGTTGTACACATATAGGTGGATTGACGGTTGCTTAAATAAAATTACAAAATAGATAAGATAACAGATTAAGTGATACTGAATATTTTAAAGATTTTAATGATTTTTAGTATTTGGGATTTACTAAATACTCATTGACATATTATAATTTTTGTGGTTTTAAGATCTCATTTTTGCTCATTTTAATCATTTTAGATTTCATTTAGATGTTAATATCACATCTTCATTACATAATTGCATACTACACGGACTGTATTACACAATAAGGAACTTTGGTGTAAATTTTGAAGGTTAATTGTGCAAATGTTGAAACTGTGGGCTCATAATCAAAAATCTGAAAATATAAGCCAATAATTGGGCTGTCCGCAGGGGAGAGGCTTCGTCCGCTAACGAAGCGGAGGAGGAAGCTTGGTCGAAGTGATTTCATGGTGGCGGCGAACAGGGATGTGTTGAAGACGGAGACGTGAAGGCAAACAATGATAGTGTTGTTGCGGTGGAGGAGAGAATTAGTTTAGATTATAAGATTCAAGTTAATGGTAGATAAGATGGAATAAGTGAGTGGGGATCTCGATGTCACCGCTTCCACCGTATTCTGAAACTCATCCACCATCTTTGCAAAGCGGGGGTGTCGTTATTTCAGTTAGAAAAAATGGTAAAGAAGATGAAATAAATGAGTGAGTCTTACTCGTATAACTAATCTATTAAAATAGAGTCCTATTTTTATTTACTGATATAAAGTCATTGGACCATTTCATTAGTAGTTTTTATTATATTAAAAATAATATTTATATATTAGATCATTTGAATAAAATATACTATCACACATAAGAATATTCTACTATAACACTATTTATTTTTGAATATTTCTTATTTTAATTTAACAAAATTTTATAAAATCTTTTGATTATCAGTTTAAAATAATACATCAAATTCGTAATTATTATAAAAATATTAGAAATTAGTATTTTAAATTTTCAAATAAAGAACAAATATTTTTATTATATAGTATTTTAGGTTAAATTATAAAGTTATAAATATAAATTTAAGTTTAATAAATATAAATTAGACAAGATAAAATTTATATTATATGATTTTTAGTTTAGAGTTGATAATTTATGTTTGTAAATAAAATAAAATAAATGTACCTTATTTAAATTACAAAATATTTAAAATAAATTTTGATCAATGAGAATTATAAACAAATTTAATACATTTTCATTAGAAAACATAAAAAATTAACAAAATGGGTTATATTGATAGATTATTCTATTTTGATTCTTATATGATTATGTTTATTTAATTTTTAAGAATATATTAAAATACAAATAAATTATATATTAATATATGTTGTTTCATTAAAGAAATAAAAATATGAATAAAATTATATATAATTATATATTAAGAATATCAAACAAGACATATTAAGTTACAAATACAAAATACCAAATAATAATAAATATTTTATCAATTTTTCATAAAACTTAAATATAAATATTCGCGCGAACGCACAGCTTAGAGTCTAGTTTTAGTTATGTTTTGGTTAGAAATGAATGAAAAAAAAAATGAAGAAAGTGTCTGAAGAACATATGCTCCATCGTGTAATAAAAATATAAAAAGTGTTAGGATATAGATCACTCTTTAATTAATGTATAGGTAGAAAGTGGGTTGGTTAAAGAAAAGTGTTTTAGGGCCTGTTCGTTTCACCATCCAAATGATGAGAGTTTTGTTTGTTGAGACACTAAAAGTACAATCCATCCGGATGGCTCATCTGAATGATTTTAAAATTTTAGGTTTAATTTTAAAGTTCATGCGGCTCAACCAATTTGGACTATCTGGATGGAGATAGTTCTGTCAAAATGGTATAATGTCTATTATACCCCTTATATATTTAACAAATTATAAGCTTAAAGCTAATATCATTTTTCATTCACGAAAAATTACAAAACTGTATTTTCCTACTAAAATAAAAAAAAAAAATTCCGTTAAAACTACAAAAAAATATTTTCCCGCCAAAAACGGAAGAATTTTTTTTACCCAAAATCGCAAAACGCGTTTTCCCGCCAAAACGTGTTTTCTTGACAAAACCGCAAAAACGAGTTTTCCTGCCAAAACCGCAAAAACGAGTTTTCCTGCCAAAACCGCAAAAACGCGTTTTCCCGCAAAAAAACGTTTTCCCGTCAAAACCGTAAAAACTTGTTTTCTTCAAAAAACCTCAAAAATGAGTTTTCCTGCAAAAAACCACAAAAAACGTGTTTTCTTGCCAGAACCGCAAAAATATGTTTTCTCGCCATAACCGCAAAAACGTGTTTTTCCGTCAAAACTACAAAAATGCGTTTTCCCGCCAAAACCGTAAAATGTGTTTTCCCACCAAAACCGTAAAAACGCATTTTCCCGCCAAAACCGCAAAAACGTGTTTTCCAGCCAAAACCGCAAAAATATGTTTTCCGGCCAAAACCGCAAAAAACGCGTTTTCTCGCCAAAACCGCAAAAAACGCGTTTTCCCGCCAAAACCGCAAAAACGTGTTTTCTTGCCAAAACCGCAAAAAACGCATTTCCCGCCAAATCCGCAAAAACGCGTTTTCCCGTTAAAACTGCAAAAATGTGTTTTCCCGCCAAAACCGTAAAAACATGTTTTCTCGCCAAAACCGTAAAAACACGTTTTCTCGCCAAAATCGTAAAAACGCGTTTTCTCGCCAAAACCGCAAAAAAAATGCGTTTCCCGCCAAAACCGCAAAAAAATGCGTTTCCCGCCAAAACCGCAAAAACGCGTTGTAGTTAAAATTTAATGCAAATTTAAAAAAAAATATATGAAATAAAAATTTATAAATGTCAAAATGCTAATTTTATATTAATTTTAGTGTAAATATATTTTAGACTAAATAATAAAAATTAGTTAAGTTAAAATTAATATCAAACAAATGATTAAATCAAAATAGGGGTATATTTGTAATTTTATTATTAAACTCATCTAGATGGAAATAGAAAAAAAGAAACAAACATGAAATCTATTCAGATGACTCATCTAGATGGTTTATCAAGATGGAGAAATGAACAACCCCTAAAATCTAGATGGATCATCTAGATGGATCACATAAATGGATCATCCGGATGGAAATGACAGATGGAGAAACGAACAGCCCTTAGTAGCAAGAATTGTCCCATCATCTAGATAGAAAAGTGATTCTTAGTGTAATTGTTTCACATAAATATGTGTAACTGAAAAAGAAGCTCTTAGTTAATCTTTTTCAAAGGCAAGTTAAGTATTTTTGTAGTTTTTATTGATTTTTGCTATAATAAAAAGACAGAAACCGATTATATATGTAAATCATCCTATGATATATATACATATATGTGTGACGTCATATATCTTTAATAATTTATTTGAACTTTTAAGTAAAAAATATATTATTGAAAGGGACAAAGAAAAGAGAAACCAAAGTCATTGAGAATCCTCCACAAGCAAACCTACAAAACTTTGCTCAGCTTCAGCTTCAGCTTCAGCTTCTTATTCTTCCTCCTAGAGCAGAGAACAACTGCCAAAAATGTCAGATTCGTTTCACCGGAGAAAACTCACATCATCGAACTTAAACCGAGGACGACGTAAGGTGAAGCACCAAGTCTCCCGTCGCAATCCCAGTAAGTCTAATAAAATCCTCAGCCGAAGTTTCTCGGAGCCGAATCTCCACCAAAGCATCGCTGTTGAAGATGATGGTGATCGACTTTATTCTACGCCGGTGGTAGATCTCCCCGAGGAGATCGTTTACCTCTCTAAGATCCGTTCGGAGATTTTCGCTTCAGCTCCGTCGTTATCTGGCTTCTCTTCACCGTCTTCTTCTCCGATCAACCAACACGTAATCCAGCTAATCATCATCTAATGAAATTTTTATTTAGTCCTCCATGTCTCAAAGGATTTGCTGTTAGAGCCAAATATTTCAGATGTTACAAATTAGAGACGGTCTCGTTCATTAGCCAAATTAAAATCCAATATCTCTATTATTCAGTCCTTCAGTTATCAATTATATATTAATTCAAGCAACAAATTTAGAGTGTTATATATGAAACCCATCCTTGTCATTATTTTCAAGATTCTGAATTTCAATTGGCTATGGTTGTTTGGTTATAAAATCAGGTTTACAAGAGAGAAGCAGAAAAGGTTGTGATCAATGTATTAGTTGAAGGAAGTCCAGGACCTATAAGGATTTTGGTTAAGCTAAGTTGCAGCGTCGAAGAAACGATCAAGATGGTTGTGGACAAGTATCACAAAGAAGGACGTACACCGAAACTTGATAAAGATCTTGCCTTTGAACTGCATCAGTCTCACTTTAGTATCCAATGTAAGCTATACAAAATTTTGGTGGGTTGAAATAGCTATGAAACAGAACAAAAGCTTGACGTTTTCGAGCTATTTAGGTCATGTAATGGAACGACATTAGTCTATTAGATATGTTAAATGTAGCTATATATTTCAACTACCTTGACTAAAAGTTTAAACTCTTGATTTTGGATTTTAATAATTTGCAGGTTTGGAGAAAACCGAAATAATTGGTGGAATAGGTAGTAGAAGCTTCTACATGAGGAAGAAGGAACCTGAAAACATGATTCTGGTGATAAGGAATCTTCAGTCATCGAACTTGATCCAATCTTTTGTCGCACAAAAGATTGGGAGAATTGTGAGGAGGACAAGGAAGATATGGAACATCTTGGTATGTGCTCAGTGAACAACAAAACCGGTTTCAAACAGTAACAAAATATTGTTTTAGTTATGTTTTACATTTAGTTCAGAAAAAAAAAAGTTATGTTTTACTCTTGTAGCTACACATAATATTTACGTGTGTTAGCTCAAATTTTATAAAGTAGAATCAGTTATTTGTAAGAGTTTATTTACTATATGACTTGCAACATACAAACTGTAGGTATTATATATGTTTGCGAATATAATTGTACTCTAATTCTACTCGAATTTTTCATTTTACAAAAAATCGAGTTGTAAATAGAAACGTTTCATTAGTATATATTTCAGTGAATTTTTTGGTTGTTTGGCGGGGAAACTCAATTAACTGTGCTTTACCTGGAAACTATTTTTTTACCTCTAAACTTATTACGTAAATGAAATCATCTTTTTTAATATGTTATCACTATAGTTTCGTTTCAAACCAAAATATCTAGGTATTTGTTACACTAAAACATAAAACAAATATTAATATACAATATTTGTAAAAAATGAATCAAACCAAAAATACTACTATTTTCACGGATATTTGATATGATTAAATTTGTGATGTTATATATATACATATAGATAAATAATTAAATATATATGTATATATATTTTATAAATATTTTATGTAAGTTTACAATATTCTGTTATTAAATTAATTATTTTAGCTATTATATATATTTTTATTTTATACTAAAATATATTTATATTATTTTAATTTTTATTTATTTTATTGGTAGAGATCAAAGCGGACATCGGTTCAAAAAATATAATTTTATGGATGTTTGGACATAAAATGTTCAGATAGCTAGAGATCGAATCAAATCATAGAATTAATTATTCAGACGGATCAGATTTTGAAGAAGTCCAAAATTCTAGATATTTCGGCCATCAATAATGTAAGAAATAGTATGATGGTAAGAGATACCGAATATTTTGATATTTTGAAGAGGAAACTCGTGATGTATATAAAATCAGTATGGTTCTACTTGATTCCATTTGATTCCACTTTAGTCTGGTTTTGGTTTACTTACAAAATCATGAAAGCAAACTTATAGTGTGATGATTTTGTAATTTCATTTTTTAAACTAAACCAGTTAGAACCGTCTAATTCATATAATTCAATAATTATTCAACAAAATATTGTGAATAGAACAAAAACTTACACGACAAAAATAAATACTTGTAAAAATTATATTTATATAAGTGAGACATCGAGAATTTATAAATTTAAGTTTGTAAGTATATTAGAGAATGTATAATATACTAAACATTACATAAATTTGTAAAAAAGAACACTCAGGCAAATACTATACTTAATTGTTAAGCCATATTTATGAAGCGGACTCTACGATTTGTGAATAAGGATTAAAAAAACACAATACACTACAACATCAAAAGTTTTTTCCTCTATTAATGATAAAAATATATAAAATGCAAACAACTGCATTAAAATTCTGAATATATTTGATGACTGTTCAAAATTCTGAATATATTTTTGTTCCGAATTAAGACTGTTCAAAATATGAAAAAATCAATAAAATAATAAGATTTTTTTAAAAAATTCTATGTAAATATATAATCCATTAAAATGATAAATTAATAATTTATATAATTTTCTATATACGTAAAAACTAAATATTATATTGGTGGCTTTGTATTCATAATGAAATTTCCCCTATTTTTCCTTAACATTTTAATATGTTTTGATAATATTTAATAAAATAATATCTAAAACCACACTTCAGTTTTATGAAACAAAAAATACACACAAATAATATAATAAAACAATATTAAAGTAAAATGTCTAAAATTTAACTGATGTATATAGGCTATAATCAACTATTTTCTTATTTTATAAATAAATATTTAAAAGTAGAGAAAAATCTAAAAAGGAAACTTTTAATAAATTAATAACTTTACAAATTAATAAAATATCATAGTTACAATTGTTAATTTATAGATTTTTTACTGTATGTCAACAAAAGAAAAAAATATAAAAAAAAACATTTACTCCAAGTTACTTCTCTTAGTTAATGATAGATGGCTATATAAAATATTACTAGATCTTGACCCGCCCGACTGGGCGGGTGTTTTCTTTGACAATAATAATTATCAACTTGTACTTAATTATAAAATATTGGGTTTTATAAAGTATGATCAAAGTTCTTTGCTATCATATGATTGTTATTGTATTTAATGCACTTGGAACACCATGAAAAAAACGAATACTTTAGTTTATATGTTTTTCATTGTATATCTGAAATAACTTGTTAAAATATATTAAAATATATTTAGCATTTGCTTTTCATTTATGTATTTCTAAATTAGAAGGCCTATTGAAATTTCTTAAAACGTTTTATATGATTTGTTATTTATAATAAATCAACCATAAAATGCATCATAAATTATTTATTTGGACATTAGATTTATACAAAAAATGTAAATGTTAACTATTTACATAAGTGGGTTATATTTTTTTGTTTTTCATATCTTTGCATATATATATATATTTGCGTGGGGGAAAAAGATTGTGATCTTGTTTTAAATGAACAGATATTCTTGGGATTGTGGATTTAATGAGGAGAAAACTCCCAGCGAAACAAATATATATGATCCTTAAAAAAAGGTAACTTAGTCCAATATAGTAGAATATTCCTCGTTGATAAGTAATTATGTCGACAAATTACGACAAATTATTTCATATGTTATGTTTGTATCCAAACAATTATCTTTTTTAACTTTGTTATTCTTATATCCAAACAAAATCCTAAAGTACTTCTACTTTAATAAGATAGATGTTGATTATATTTTTTTTACTTATACATAATATTATATTCAAAACGTATAACTTGATGCAATTTGATGTAATTGTATTATTCATATATTAACTTGTTGTTTTTTTTTAATTTTATTTTGAAATGAAACAACATACTAAAATTTTTAATTGTCAATATATAAATATCGATTTGGTTAGATAAACTTTGGAATTGTAATTATTTAATTTAAATTGATTTTAAATGTAGTACCAGAATCTGTAAATAAAAAAAATATAAAAATGAAGTACTTAATTTATTGTAAATGCAAAGGCTAAATTTGTAAATAAAAAGAAGTATTTATAATAATGCTATCCATGTATCCAAACAATCCTCACTATCCATGTTTCCAAACAAAATCTTAAAGTACTTCTACTTTAATAAGATAGATATATAAATAACATTCTATTTTTGTTTCTAATTAATATTTTAGGCTTTATTTCTGGATTTTCCGTTATAATTTGCTTATACACTTTTTAACCTAGTCAATTGATTCAATTCTAGATGACAAAAAAATACATTTGTTACAATTAGTTAATTTAAAGAACGTTAAGAAAATCACATTACAATAAGGTAAGAATATGCTTTTCGATAAAGGATATTCTTATATCAATCAAACTTCTATTCCAGAAGCCAGTTGTTGGTCGGTTGACTTAGTTAATGTAGGGCCACCGCCCAAATAAAATTTTATTTTATATACTCAAATATAAAATAAAATTTTGTGAAATGAAACCATTGGACAGTGTTGCAGACAAAAAACAAACAATCGCAGTTATTTTAAAATTTGAGTATAGCATTCACATTACTTACTTTTCTTGTTTTTGAGCGTTGTATTCACATTAATCTCTTAAAGAGTTTTTTTTTTTTTTGTCATCTGAGATTTTCATTCATCCAAGGAAAATAAACTTCTGTTACAGGCAACAACAACATCAAAACAGACACATGTGTCTAAGAAAATCTGAAAACACAAATCTGTTTGAACATAAAAACAGTCTACCCTTTCGTTGACGACTTCAAGTTTCTTCAAAATACCTATCAACCTAAACAGAGGGCGGAGAGTCTCTCATCACCAAAGAAGACAGCTAACCATTCAGGTGCCCCGAACGCTACATACGATTGCATCTGATTAGAGGTGTTAACACTTTTTGCAATGAGAGAGGCCCCTCTGTTAGTTGATTTATCTTCGTTCACCACGCGCCACCATTCAATATTGGCCAAAGCCCTGATTAGCTCTGTGCTCTGGAATTTGTAGGAGGGCCAAGCTTTTGGTCGTGTGACCAACCCTACAATAAACCGGTCTTGAAGCGCAAAGATTATTTTGTTTAGCTTATGTGATTCCATGCTCTTAATTACCCACAACATCACCTGAAAACAAGCATCTTCGACATGTGCGACATTACTAAAAGCTCTCCGAGCATGGATCAAGACTTTACCATTACTATCACGTAGAACCCATGCACCTCCAGCTCTTGTTTTTCCTTTTGAGAAAGATATGCCGACATTGCATTTAAGCCACGATTCTGGTGGTGTGGTCCACTTGTTTTGCATCAGCCTCTCTTCGACTTTGTTCTCCTCCTCCTCTTTTTTCTCCAACTCCCACGCCAAGAACCATAGCTCTGCTTCCTCTTTGATTTTCATCACAATGTCCATTGTAATAAAACTTTTACCTTCAAAAACCAAGTTGTTCCTATTTTTCCACAGGAACCACATAATCCATGGATAGATCCTTGTTATCTCCTTAGGAACTTTTTCATTTAAGGCCAATCTGTTGAGATAGTGGTAATTTGTGAATAGAGAAGTTGAACTGAAACCACCTTCAGGCTGGGGAATATCAGATAAAGCCCACACTTGTCTGGCCACCGAACAAGAGAATAAGATATGGTTCGGTGCTTCAGTTTCCAGGCCGCATAGGAGGCAACATGGGTCCATTTTCACCCCTCGATGTACCAGCAAATCTCCCGCGGGTATTGCATTACTTAGAGCTTTCCATATGAATGACTTAATTTTTGGAGAAGTTGGGATCTTCCAAACTGATTCTTTGAGGGCATTTAAGGATGGTTGAGTGTTGGCCATGATCTTTTCCTCAGAGAAAGAATTCTCAGTGTACAACCAGTAACCTGATTTTACTGAGTACACTCCATTCCTATTATGAACCCAAATCCAAAAATCCTCATGGTCCACAACCGGTTTCATCTTCATTATCATGTCTATGTCTTCTTGATAAAACAGTTCTTGCAACTTGTCTAAACACCATCCCCTCTGAGTTTCATCAATAAGATGACTGACCTTAAGCTCCAAATCGACCAGGATATTCTTCATTAGAGGCAATCTCATGACACTGTCAACTATCCACTGTTGTGACCACACCAAAATGGATTTTCCATTCCCCACTTGTTTCCTTAGCCCTTTGAGAAGAAGTTCTCTACCATACAAGATACTTCTCCACGCATATGAAGGTCTCTGTCCCACTTTTGCCTCGAGAAAATCTGAGTTCTTGTAGTACCTACTTTTAAAAACCTTCGCAAACAAAGAATCAGGCTGGTCAAGTAGTCTCCATGCTTGTTTGGCCAACAAAGCTTGATTAAATCCTTGAATATCTTTGAAAGCGAGACCGCCTTGCTGTTTTGGGAGGCACAATCTTTTCCAGCTGACCCATTGAATCTTCCTCTTGTGCTCAAGTGCATTCCACCAAAAATCTGCCATAGCTCGTGTTAGATTGTCACATGATTTTTTAGTAAATCTGAAACACGACATAGCGTATATCGGCATTGCCATCGCCACAGCTTTAAGGAGGATCTCCTTTCCCCCATGAGAAAGGCATCTAGCAAAATATCCGGATAATCTGTCTTTGAGTCTATCATAGATATAGGCCAACATCTCTGTTTTGGAACCACTAAAGCATTCTGGGAGACCTAGGTAAACACCAGATCCACCTTCCTTTGTAATCCCTGTGATCCCCTTTATCTCCTCCTTTGAAGACTCTTGGACTTTTGCTCCGAAGGTAATAGCCGATTTTTGCAGATTGACCTTTTGTCCTGTGGCAAGACCATAAGATTCTAAAATCTTCACTAACATTGTGGCTTGTTCCTTCGTCGCTTTACAAACCAGTAGGCTATCATCGGCAAACAGTAAATGGTGAATGACAGGTCCTTGATCAGAAAACTGCATCCCATGCAGGTCCCCTGTTTCCTCAGCTCTTTCCAACTTGTGAATAAGGCCCTCAGTACATAAAACAAATAGGAATGGTGACAGGGGATCCCCTTGACGAAGTCCCCGTTCTGGTTTTATTCTTCCAAAGGGCTGATCATTTATTAAGACTGAGAAAGTAACAGACGTTACACAAAACATCACCTTTTCCACCCATCCAGGTTCGAAACCCAATGCCAATAACAAGGCTTTTAGATATGGCCATTCCACACGATCGTATGGCTTAGGCATATCAGTCTTGATCGCCATATACTCCTTGGACATCCTGTCATTAGTCCTCAAACTGTGGATGATTTCATGTGCAATGAGGATGTTGTCAGTGATCATCCTTTCTTCAACAAAAGCAGATTGAGTGGACGAGACTATGGCTGGAAGCAACGGTTTTAGTCTCCAAACAAGAATTTTTGATATAATCTTGTATAGTACCGAGCATAAACTGATTGGTCTGAGGTCAGACATCTCCACCGGGTTGTTGATTTTTGGTAACAAACACAATAATGTGTAGTTCCAATCAGGTGGAAAATAACCCGATATAAAGAAAGTTCTGACTTCTTCCGTGACTTGATCTCCAACCGTAGCCCAATACTTCTGAAAGAATAAGCCAGTCATGCCATCGTGTCCTGGGGCACTTCCCGGTTTAATGGAAAACACCGCTTCTTTAACTTCTTCCTTGGATACTTCTCTTGTTAGTTGCTCATTCATCGACTGTGTGACTCTGCTTCTGAAACCCGAGAAGAAGTCTTGGAAAGAATCTGGGGTCCCCGACTTAAAGAGATCCTGGAAGTACTGTCATGCTACTTCGCCCTTAGATGCTTCTGAAAACTGAGGCACACCATTTTTATCATTGAGTTTGATAATCCTGTTCTTGGCTCTGCTCGCTTTCACTGCTGCATGAAAGTACTTTGTATTTCTCTCCCCTTTTGTGGTCCATTTCTCCTTACTTCTTTGGCTCCAGTATTTCTCTTCCTCTCGATAAGCCTTCAAAAGTTCTTTTTTGAGATAACCCATCTGAACCAGTGAAGGATGATTAGATGACTGTACTCTTTCCAATTCCTGTTGAATTTGAACCAGTTTATCACGAGAATTTAAACTTTGTGTTTTCTTCCACATACTCAAAGCTTTCCTACACTTCTTGAGTTTGTCTGATACTGAAGCTCCAAAGAAGGAATGATTCGTCAACCAGGCCTTCTTTATTGCATCTTTGACTAAGGGCTTGTTTAGGAACCTAGAATCAAACCTGAAACTTCCTCTGTATACCTCTTGTGATGACACCAACTTGACCAAGACGGGTCTATGATCTGATCCTCTTTTGTCCAAAAAAGATTGATTTGAAGTCGGGAACATCTTGAACCAATTTTTATTCCCAAAAGCTCTATCAAGCTTACTTTGAATCCATAGCTTACCTCTCTGTCCACCCCAAGTAAAGCTATTGCCAAAGGCTTGCAACTCCACTAACTCCCCTGCTCTGAGCATGTCATTGAAAGGTTCAAATGAGGCCTCACTTCTCCTTGGACCACCAATCTTCTCCCCATTATTCCGAATTTCATTGAAATCTCCTAAAACACACCAAGCTGTTTTCCTTTGGACTCCAATACGCATCATTCTCTCCCATATTTTTGGTCTAGCACTTCTTTCCGGTTCTCCATAAATACACGTCACAAAAAACCTACTATTACTGGACTGAACTTCCAAATCGATTAGGTTCTTGTCCAAAAACTTTATATTTACACCCATAGAGTTCTTCCAAAACAAGGCTAAACCGCCACTAAATCCTCTTGGTTCCACCGTTACAAGTCTATCATAGCCCAGCCACACCCGTAGGTCCTCCAAAACATCTCTTTTATTTTTAGTTTCCATAAGAAATAGTATATCCGGGAAATGCTCTTTACGCAGCTCCCGTAATCTTGGAATCACCAAATCCTGTGCACGGCCCAGGCCCTGGCAATTCCAACTAATCATAGCCATTTAGATATTGGATGATCCCTCACTTGGGACCACCAATGGTTTCTTAAACCTTGCAGAGTTTTGGGATGTCTCCACATCTTCACTGGCCTTTCTCTTTGCTTCGCTGGCTACCATCTGAGTCTGTTCCATTTCAGTAGACTTTGTTTCATCTTCCTTCACTACCACTCTTCCTTTCCTCTTGTAAGTTCCAGGTCTCTTTCTTGGCTTATTCTTTCTCATTTTAGTCCCGGAAGAGCCCGTGTCAGAGACACCAAACTCATAACCCGTAGAACCACCATGAAACGAAAAGCCTTTAGAAATAAATTCTTGAGCATTTCCTGGATCAGAGAAGAAGGAGAGTTCTTGGTAGTTGCTTCCATGTGATCTACCTGCTTGAATAGCTCCAGCCATTAGTTTGTCCCCCAGTTTTGCCTTTACAGATCTCTGCACTTCGTCTTGATGTTGGAAATCAAAGACAACCCCTTTTTGTTTATCTAAGACTGTGGTAATCACCGGAGGGGGTTCTAATCTCAGACATGTTTTCTGTCCAATGGGATCATTCTTCAAACCTTTCAGCGATTCTTTAATTCTTTCTTTACGAGCCATCTTCTCATGTCCCTCCGCTGCCAATAAATATTGTCTCATACCTTGTAACACTTCAGGCGCTATCTTTGGTCTTTCAGAGCCTGGGATTAACCCAACTTGGGATTCCAACACCACACCAAACAGAGGATCATCCTCGGTAATAATTTTCTTCTCATTAGACTCTGTTGCCGAATTCTTGGATGATGACATGTCAATCCCCTGATCTTTTTTCAGCTTCAGAATCGGGCAAACTGATTGTTCATGTGTGAGTCTTTGGCAGTGGTAACATCTCTTCTGAATACGCTCGTAGTCATAGAGAATGTTAATAGTTTCCCCATTGGGTAAGTTCACCTTCTTAGCTCTCCGAAGAGGTTTAGAGACATCAAACCTCACTTGAACTCTGACATAATCTTTCACTTGTGGTTTTTCTGGGTCAAAGGCCACTGTAATCACTTGTCCTGCAAACTCCCCCAGAGCAGTAAGTGCTTTGAGCGTGTAGTGGTTAACCGGAACGTTTCTCATCTGGACCCAAAGAACAAGGTGCTGCAAGTAATCTGGAGGAGGCTTCTCCACCCATCTTTCAAGCACCAGGGACCATTGGTTGAAGGAATGGACTCCTCTGTCAAGAATATCTTGCAAATCCTGCTCATACTTGAAGATAAACTGGAATCTATCCTTAGACAAAGCAATTCCTTTAACCCTATCATAGAGCTGCCATTTCCTAGGCATATCTAGTATCAAATCTAACATCTTTTGACATTGTGGGTTTAGTAATCGCCCCACTATACTCATTTCGTTTCTTGACGTAGATCGAAATTCCGGCAGATCTGGTAGATTATACGGCTCATCATCTTCTTCGAGAGACATGCTTAACAAAGCTTTATCAAGGCTTGAAGACATTGCGCGCGAAAAGAGAGTTATGAAACCCTAGTTTTTACTGAAGAAAGTAAAGATGAAGTTGAACAGTGCTACGGTGAAAAACTTCAACAAAAGGATAAGATTTGGATGAAAAAGGTGAAAAGGGCACTTAATCGGGTGGAATTCTTTAATGCTTCACGTGTTTACAGCCAAAAGCTCTTAATTGTTTTTAGAATAAACTAATCCCAACTAGAGAGAGTCTAAAGCCCAAAAGAGGGAAACCCATGATTTATCTCTTAAGAGTTTATAACATAAAGTATTCAAACGATATAGGAAATTTAGTTTATAGATGGAAAATTAGTATTCTTTGACAAGTATCATATCCAACTCAAGCACGTAATAGGCACGATCGTTATTTACTGGCTAATTGCATAAATGAATTAGAGAAATTTTATTTTATTTTTGTCAACCCATATCAAATCAGATTGGGAGTTGTGGCCAATGTCAAACTTCCAAATATGCTCTAAATAAGAATATCGTATTAATCAGTTGCATATTATATATATATAAGTACATATATCCAACCATATCCAGTGGGATTTTAATAGTTTTTATAAAACCAGTTTCTTATATATTCCGTTTATAAATCAGATTGATACCTGCAAATCCCAAAGCTTTGACCTAAACACCGTCCGTGTTCGACGATACAGAGTCAGAGCAAGGCGGTAGCCACGACGGGTATTGGTCACGGCGGAAGATGGGCGATTTACTCGATTGGATTATCTCCTTCTTATTCCTCGTTACCCTTCTCATCATCGTTATCTACCAGGTTTTTAACTCTCCTAATAATATTGTTAGGTTAAATTAAACTATAAATTGAACCGTAGTTTAAAACAAATTATTATTTGTTTGACATTCTTATTGTATTTTGCTTCGATCTTCTGAGTTTGAAGTTTGAATCAGATGATAAGTTTTTGTAATTCGATTAACTTTGTAACTAATTATCATTTTATTTTGTAATGTAGCTGACATGTTTGGCGGATCTAGAGGCTGATCACATAAACCCTTACGATTCATCTACCAAAATAAACCGGGTGATTCTACCGGAATTCGGTTTGCAAGGACTTCTATGTGTGTATTATGTCATAACCGGACATTGGTTTATGGCGATTTTGTCTCTTCCTCACCTTTTCTACAACATTAGACTGTAAGTAAATCATTCACTCATCATCATATTGGTCAATTTTTCGAAGTCAACAACAGGGTAATCGATTCAACAAATCTGGTTTAACTGAACAATGTCTTTCTTTTTTTTTAATTATTGCCGGTTAAAGATACATGAAAAAGGAACATTTGGCAGACGTTACAGAGATGCACAATACAAATAAAGAGGAGCAAAAGAAACGACTTTACAAGACTGGTCATATCGCTCTCTGCATTTTTATCACATCTTATTGGTAAATTTCTATCTTAAATCACTAATCTATTCATGTGTTTCGAAGCTAAATTCTTATTGTAATTATTTGTTTTTTTGTATTCGTTTTGGTTTTAAGGTTGATCCACTCGGCATTGGGAGACATCTAAAGGCTTGAGAAATCAAATCACTGGGCTTGACCAACTTTTTTTTCCTTACATCCTTAATGGATTTTGTCAACCACGACAAATCTTTATGTAGTTTTTGATTTTTGTTGTTTTATGATCTTTTTGGCTTTCTTTTTTAGTTCATTACACAACTCGTAAAGACGTGTTGATCAATTCCTTAAACTTTTGAAACTAATGGTGAAACACTTTTTTTTTGGAAAGAAACTCTTCACCCTTGGAATTTAAGGTTCTAGATTAAGATTTCCATGTATGACCTCATGCAGTTAGAAAAAAAAGTGAAACAAGTCCAATGCGCATGTTGTAGATTATGTCAAGAGAATCCTTTAATGGTGTGATGGATTAAGAGAGACATCTCTTCTCTCTCTCGGGGGATGTTTGATCTGGTTCTTGTGCTACCGTAAGCAGTTCAAAGAAACGTGTTATTTCTCTGAGATATATGAATTTACAGTGGTGACAAAGGTTTTGGAGGAGCTTCGGTTAATGGGCCAGGTTTCATATGACAACCGATGGACATCTTTGTTTGTTCAGTACAAGCTCTGATCAATCTCTTACATGAAAAAGTGGAAACTTTATTCAAGGTATTGAAATGGTTCAACTTGTTTAGGATCGTTTAGATTAAGACGGTGTTATAGAGAGACTTTAACCTGTGATAACCAAAGACCGAATCATGGATGGTTGATACTTTGCTCTGTTGGATAAAATAACAGGCAAAACCGGAACCATGACCGGTTTAAACAAGTTTTAAAGGAAAAAAAGATGCTTCAAATCCGAATAAACAAGAAGGAAATAAAGTTAGATCATGCAACAACAATGGAACCAGCATATAAGACTTTTAAACCCTTAAAACTACCAGTTTAGTAGAACCCTTATAATGGCTAATGTTGAAAATACGAAATGAACTTAATAAGGAACAAAAATACAGAGAAAGATTAGATTTTGAAAGTTAAATTGACTTTAATATCAGAAGACTTGTTTCTTGGATGGGAAGAGACGAGACAGAATGGGTTTTCCGGTCATCAGCTGCACTAGAGATGGGAATGGCCGCGGTTGGGCTCGACAACATGAAATCATGTCTGTTCTTTTTCGGTCTCTGATCTTTTCCTGCTAAAAAACTTCCTACAACCACCTGTTTGATTCAATTTAACACATTGAAACTTAAGTTTCCGGTTAAAGAAAGTGGACAGGAAATATCAGAAAATGGTTAACCTGAACCGGACTTGCGGCTACTAGTAAACCAGCGACACCACCGCCTACTATCCGTCCATCAGGACTTGCTAAAGAAACGCTCATTCCTCCTGTTCTACTCCGAATTCCCCCTATGTCATTAGGCATGAATGACCCGGACAACGATAATATCTCAAACCGACCCTGAAAAATCAATCAATAAACTTATCTTATACATCAATCAAACAAAAAAACATTGATCCATGACATCTATAAATCACATACTTCGTATGTTAATGTACCGCCTGATGAATCTGGCTGGCGAAGTGTTACACTTGAAATGACACCGTTTGCTGATAGAACACAAATGGCACGAGGTCCTTGTTGCGAAAACGATATTATCTTCATCGTTACATCCTAATTGAATCATCACTCAAAACTCGATCGGTATAAAGATTTTAAAAAAGAACTAAGAGACCAGATCAAATAAAAAAAACTTCCAATGAGTTTACCTCACCGGCGTTGACCGTAATTACATGTGGTGTGAAATTACCACCGACGGAGCAAGGAACCCATTCACCTGCACAAAACACAACCCCAAGAGCATATATTCTCATTGATATTATCTTTTCAGTTCTTTTATCTAACCGAGTTGCGTCGCTATAATATGAATTAGAAACCTCTAAATTCACCTTAACGTCTAAATGTGTTACTGAATTAAGCTTAATGTTGCATTAAAGAAGTGACAATCAAGAGCATGACTTATATATGTAGATACTTATAGCCATGGGACACATCCATAATAAGCATGTACAAATTAAACACCGATACAAAAGAAAGAGGGAACCTATTATCTAAGTTAAAAGGCCCCACTTCAATAAAAGCATGCATGAAGTTCTACGAAACTAGATTCCGACAAAACAGGATTCCGACAAAACCTTTTTTGTTCTCTTTTTGCTGAAATTCAATAGAAACAGAGAAAATAGAAAAGATTTACCCAAATTCTCGACTTGGTGATGAAACTTTGTTCTGTTAAAAGAGTTTGTTTGTTTCATTTTGCCGCGTTTTTCAGAGGCGGAGAAATCGATGACGTGTGAGCTCGCCGGATGAGGATGCGACGGTGCCGGCGCCGATGAAATCGGCTTTGGAGACAACGCTACAACTGTCCCGTCTGGTCCATACTTCCTAGGCCGTCCACGCTTCTTCTTCATCGGTACGCCGGAGATACCTTCCATCATCGTCGTCGTCGTCGTCATCGCCGTCGAAATTAGAGGCGGTGGAGCTACTATGGCCAGCTGTTTCGTGTGATGAGACTGTGGTAGTGGAGGAGGGACGGAGTTAGGTGATGGATTTGAACTTTCTGATCTCGGGGCTATGTGAAAATCTGAAGGCGCCTTGGATCCCACCACCGTGATATCGCCGCCGTTACCGACGGTTGATCTAACAACTTCTCCGGTTGACTCCATATCTCAAACCACTAGCTTTTATGTTTTCTTCTATTTTTTCAATAATTGATTTAGATTTTTTTGATTATAGATATACAAAGACGAGATTAAGAACCCAAAAATAATAACCAAGAAATATAACTAAGATCAATAACAAGAAAATTAAACTGAAAAATGTAAATATTAAGGAGATATGATTTAAGAACAGAAAATATTGCTAAGATAAGAACTTATAAATTAGTAAAAATGTTGTAGATGAAAGTGAGGAAATTAGATTAATTTATGCTGATGACAAAACATATATATAGAAATCGGGTTTTTGATTTGGAAATATCGAATTTAAATAATAATATTTTCTCTTCTTTTTCTATGGGGTTATTTATATTTTTTAGGTTTGCTTCAGCTAATTTCCATCGTAACTTTTTCTATGTCTGTCCATTTAATTTTATTACTGAATTAATAAAATAATGGGTGAAAATGAAATGCTTAATAGCATGTTATAATTACTTTTTGGAATATATAGATATTCGCGTTTGTAGCTGGAATCCGATGGGAGGGGATTAATAAATAGAAAAGCTAGTAAATTAAATAAATACTCGTGGACAAAAATAATAAGGTGGTATACAAAATTCATTGATTTAAATAAAGAAACATTTTGTAAAAGACAAACATGGCGTGCGTTACTTTTTTCTTGCCGTGAGTTATTTATTTTATTTCCAAATATTCATTTTCCCAATTGAACTATTTTTCCTTGACTAATATAATCGGGGTTAGAGTACAAGGAAAACTAGGCTGCTAAATTGATGAAGAAATAAATAATACAGGAATTAATTCATTTCTATCATTAAAAAAATTAAATAAAGATGTTTTAACAAACAAAAACCAATTAAAGAAAGCCAAAGGCCAGAATGACAATTACATGGGGACAGTAAAAACGTATAAAGTCTCATAAAACTATATGTGTAAATATATTAATGTCATGGGTTTCCTCAGAAAAATTATACTACAATAAAAAGAAATCAAATGGTCTAAAAGAAAAGAAGTAAAAAACTCCAACATTCAAATCCTCTGCCAAATTATATTTTATTTCATCCAACCAGTGAAAGAGATGCTATATATTGTCTAGATATACAGTTAAATGTGAGAAAGCATCCAACATTCAGATAAATGCACTCCTCTTTTCTTTCAAAAAGTGTCATTTTACATTTTTTTACTTGTTACATAAAAATGTTATTTTACAATTTTAATGCAACTTTGAATAGGTGTGATTTTTATAATCACATTAATTTTATAAATAACTTTTTTGTCTTAAATACTGTTGGTAGAATAGGTGTGATTTTTTGTCATCCAATATATGTAATTAATAAAAACATTATTACATTTCAATCATTTTCTTAATTTATATGAAAATGTCAAAGTGACATTTTTTAGAAATGAAATGAGTATTTGTTACCAATCTAGCATATCTATACAATTTCTTCTTAAATATTTCCTCTGTATCCTAAAAAATATTCTTTTGATATATTTTATTCGGATTTAAAACAATTTTAAAATATACTAATATGTATTTGTTTAATATTAAATTAATTAAACTGAACAACGGTTTTTCAGAATGTATAACATCTATACCTAGTTAAAAGATATATTTCGTAATGCCCTCAATGCTTAGGACCAGACCAGACCAGACCAAACAGACATCTTATGGACAAGCGTAGGTGAAGTTCATACGAAACATCAATCCAAATACTCTATAGACGTAGTCAAGAGATCAGGTCGGGAGTTTGGGTAGCTCATATGACCAAAACATAGTCTCTTGTAGCTCAAAGAAAATGTAGCCTGCTGAGAGCTAGCTAGGTAGCTGAGGTTAACTCAGAGTGTAGTAAGTCAGCTCGGCCCAACTACATAAAAACCTCGACCAACGTAGACGGTTGGGTTGAGGAGTGAAATAGTGGTTGTCAGTCCGACCATAACGACTGGGTCTGGTTGGTGGGGTCGAGTGGCAAGGTGCTAGGTTAGGGTGACTTCTAATTGGACATGTCATATTCTGAGTGATTGTTTTGGGGGAATACAAATTAGAAAAGGGAAAACGTAAGATATATATATATATTGAAACTAGAAAAGGGAAAACGTCAGATTTTCGCTTATAAATTTTTTAAATATCAGAGAAAGTACGAAAATTATTTTTGAAACTAGAATAACTTATGGGGACAAAAAAAACACAGAAACATTATAAATTTAGAGCACTATTATTATACATATTAAACTATACATATTAGTTCAAACAAAAAAAATTATATATATAGAATATTATAAATTAAATCTCAAAGAATATTACATATATATATTTATCTTTGTGAATATCTAGAAACTTTTCAGGATATTTTTTTAAGGAAAAATTTTAAAATTTTAAATTAACATAATTATTGTTGGGAATAATTATTCAAAAAATTCATTCCTCCTGCTTAGAATATGACCGACTTTCTTCTCCTAATTCGACGACCTCCGGCCCACATGGATTTTCTTCTTGCCTTGGATGAAATGAAAAAAAATATACTAAAATGAGATTTTTCAACATTTAAGGATATAAAAGGATCTAACTTAGATTTTAAATACAAGGACCTATAAAAAAGACTCATGAACCTTAAGTAGGTTCATTTCACGATTAACACACAAACCTCACGTCTTTTTTGAAGCCCATAAGAATCCAAAAGACTTTAACTGATATGAGAAATGTGAGGATACCCTCATCAAGGTAAGGGAATACCTCACTACACGTACCTGCTATCAAATCCCAATGACAGAGAAGTATTGCTACTCTACCTTGCAATATTAGAATATGCAGTGAGTGCCATCCTTGTGAGAAAAGAAGTAACATGCAATATTCAGTGTATTATGTCAGTAAGTCACTCCTCGAAGCAGAAACATGATACAATTATCTCAAGAATCTAGATCTGGTTTAGGCCATTGCATCCATGAAACTACGCCCCTATTTCCAGGCTTATGCAACTATCGTAGTAACATCTCTATCCATCAAATCAATACTCCATAAAACAAAGGTATAAGATCTATTAGCCAAATGTGTAGTAGAAATCAGGGAGTACGATGTAATATTCAGACCCTCCACAGCCCTTAAGTGGCATATACTAGCTGATTTCGTGGCTGAATTATCCCCAGCCATGATCCATGTAGTGGAGCAGGAGGTTAACATACGCAAGGATAACAAACAAACTGGGTAATGGAAACTCTAGGTAGATTGATCTACAAATGTGAGAGGAGCAAGGGTAGGCATAGTACTCACCTCTCCAACATGAGACATGACAGTAAGGGCTGTAAAATGCATCTTTAAAGCAACTAACAATAAAAGCGAGTACAAGGCTTTTATAAGCAGACTCAACTAGCCATAAAAATGGGAGAATAAATACTCTAGGTATTCAGCACTCACAACTAATTGTTAGTCAAACATGGGGAGAATATCATGCAAAAGATGGCAGTATGGCTAAATATTTGGTGATATCCAAATGCTTGATCGATAAGTTCCGGAGTTGCAAGCTCACACAAATTTTTACGGAGCATAACTCTGAGGCCGACGCCTTAGAAAATCTAGGCTCCGCCTTTAGAAACTAAAAATTGGCTAAATAGCCCCTGGCTCATGCTCCAGTGGCAAACAAAGGAGGAGGAAGTTGCGCCATCAGAACTCTCAGCCATAGAGAACGATCCGACGTGTATGACTCTCATTATTGAATATCTGGAAAGATATATACTGCCCATTACCTGTTGCAAATGCAAAAAGGAAAATCAAAAAGCATGCAGCCATATATTTTCTCTCTCATAGGAAAAAAATGTTTAGGAGATCTTTTACCGGCTCTTATCTGCGATGCTTCACACTGAGGCAGGCTAAAATGTTCTTCATGAACTACATGAAAGAGAATGTGATTCCACTCCAGTGGTCACAACCTAGTACACCGGAAAAAAGATCAGGCTACTACGAGCCCACGATCCGACAAGCGAAGCATTATAACCATGTCAAAGACACTCAAGTTTAAAGGCTTCCCCCGAGAAACCTCAAACTAACCAGCTCTCTCCAGCCATTTATGAAAATGGGGCATGTATATAGTGGAAAAAATGTAAATTGCACCGAGGTAAAAAGTGTTCCTCCTATTGGTCACCGACTACTTCTCAAAATGGGTAGAGGCAGAAGCCTTGATCAAGATTGCGTACACCTATGTCTGAAAATTTTCTCTAGGTTAATGTTATATCAAAGTTCGGGGTTCCGTATGAGATTTCCAAATACAATGGACCTCAATTGACCAGCAATAAAGTAAAAGAGTTTTGCAACAACTGGGAGATAAAACTCACATTTGCCACATCAAGGCATCCTCTATCAATCATACAAACAGAATCTACCAACAAATGGTGATCAACATGCTCAAAAAGCGACTAGAGGAGGCAAGAGGAAGTTGGGTGGAGAAACTACCAGGAGTCATGTGGGCTAAGGTTATTACAAGGGAAACACCATATTTATTGATTTATGGCATGGAAGCAATATTCCCAACTGAAGCACAAATAGCAACAACCGTCTCTGAGCTCCTCTCTTAATAGGAGAATGAAGGGTTGATGAATCTAGACCTCGATCTACTAGAAGAAAAGAGTGAGGCGGCCATAATAAGAAATTGATGTTACCAACAAAAGATAGCTAGAAGCTATAATAAAAAGGTTCAGACCAGAACGTTCCAGAAAGGGGATTGGGTCCTTCGACGAGTATTTGACAACACCAGAGAGAAGTCACAAAGAAAGTTGGCTCATGGATGGTAAGGACTTGACAATGTGATCGAGGTGCGAGGAGTAGCAACTTACAAACTGCAAGACAGCGTTTCAGGCAAAATACATGCTATATGGAGAGAAAGGAACAAGATAAAGCATGATGAGAAGCCATTACCTATTACTGCTGTAATGAAAATGGTAGATAAAGGCATAAGGAACAAACTGAGTATTATGAGATCAAGAGGAGTGAAGGGGTGGGAAGACAGTCTACAATTTTGGTTTAGCACTCGAGTTTAAACAGTTTTGGAAAGCTAAGTATATAGAAGTTATGGTTATGATTTTGTTCGTAGAGGTCTACATTTGATGTAATAAGGGTTTTTGATGAATAAATTTAAAACTCATTCAAAAAAAGAAGGGGGGGGGGGGGGGGGAGAATACTATATTGTGATAAGTAAAAAAGCCTCTAGGTTTAAGACCAAAAGCAAAACTAACCTCCAGGTTCATATGCGACAAAATTCTATGCATCCTCCGGGTTTAAGACAGCAACCTCTGGGTTCCTTCAAAATGGTATCACCACTCGAAGAATGGAGATAGAACCTGCATTCACCACCGTTGAGGGGAGATAAATAATAGGAGAAGAGAATTCCGTTGATCCCCAAAAACAAGGTCTTTGAATTCACCAAGGTTTTGAGTAGCTATAATAGTCCTCCATGTGGGAGACTTAAGCTGACAAGTTGATATCTCGAAGCACTCATATATCTTAGCTATCAATGCATGGACTCTATCTGAAAAATATGACTCAAAGAGCGCTTCATAAAGTGTGACTTTGTCTACCCTAAAATTAGAAGCTAAGCCTCCACTTTGTCCAAGTGGATTAATGATGTACCTTGGTTTTCTTAGATTTTTGACCATTGTATAATTCTTTTATAGAGTCTTTATATTATGTTTCAAGTCTATTTTAAAGTCACTCGATGTCTATATACATTCAGGAGCATTATGGTGATTATTGACCTATTTGGAGATTAAAGTGAAGAAAACCCGAGAGGTTGAGATTGGATTCTAGATTACAGTCAGTGCCGATCGACACCATTGTGGGTGTTGCTCGACACCCCCGCTTTAAGAGTTAGTCGACCCGAGAATTAACAAAAGACAGTTTTGGGCAAGAAGTCTCCCTATTTTTCAAAGGGACCCTTCGATGTGTTTAACCTATATTTATCTATTTCCCAGTAATTATTTAGGCTAAGCTTAAATTTACATTAGATAGGTTTTGGAGAGATCACAAATTCCTTTAGAGATTGATTGGAACTCTGTAATTCTTACTTTTATTATTCATCTATGCAATTCTATTCAGACATTTGTTATGTTTGTCATGATTATGTCTGCGTAGTTCGTTTGTTAGATTGGAGGATTTTCTAGGGTTTTGATGAACTTTTGATTTATAGAACTGCTAGGGTATTCTTCTTGCTTCCCTTCATCATGATTGTTCTTATTGCTTGTTTCTAGAGTAATTAACTAGAAACCTGATCCTAGGATAGTTGTGAGACACGAGAGTGTAATCGACACCTAAACTGAATCATGCTGAGATAAGTTGTTAGTTGCAACGAGATTTGGTCTAGGACTTAGTAAACATATCGAATTGGTACTTAATGCTTGTCTAGAGTATTTGGATCATGTAATGATAGTTTCCCTTTGAGGATTTAGACATCTGATAGTAATCGCATCGAGAGTTGGATGGCTTAATAATGAATTCGATTTCTAGAACTGATCTTAATAAAATCCTTAGCAACTATTGATTTAAGTTCTGATTACCTGATTGATATCCTTGGATATAATGTTTTCCCATATATTTACAAACTGATTTTATTGCTTTGTTTTGATCTACTGCTTTTACATTATTCATCTAGCTTAACCTATAAACTGACAATATGTTGTGTGATTCACGCTCCCTATGGATTCGATCCCTAAATATTGCATCTATCTCTTATTTAAGAGAGTTGCTCTTGAGGTAATTTGAGCATATCAAATTTGGCGATGTTGCTGCAAAGTGTTTGATTCACCATTAGACTAGGTGAAAAGGTTTAGTCTAGGTTTTATTTTATGTGTTACATATAATTTTTTTTTGTATCTTTCATGTGCATGCCCAACAGTACCAGAAGCAACAAGAAAATCGATTTGTTTGATTTCCTAGATTTTTCTTGATTAGAAAGTGTGATCCGTAAGCAGAAGCGCTTAGTATCGATCGATAACCTTCATGAGTCGTTCGACACCACACAAAACCAAGTATACACTTCAGGCATCGATCGACACTCACTTGCGACATACAAAAATCGTTGCGCCATTTGTGTTGATACATAGTGCTAATGAAGACCTGCATGAACGTGAAGGTTATATGCGTAATGCAGCATGCCAGAATATTGATGATCATGGGGTTGTAATCCCTGAACCTGAAGTTGAGGCTTAGATTGTTTCAGCAGCTGCTGATGATACAAATGATGAGAATGTTGTGCTTGTTAGACCCCAAACGTTGAATGATTACAACTGACCATATAAATACTATGCCAACATATCTGCTATTCGTCGTCCTACTTTCCAGTGGAACGATTTCGAGCTGAAGCCCGCATAATACACACTCCTAGGATAACAACCTCATCATGGGTTCCCGCATGAGCATACTATGGACCATCTTGAGAGGTTTGAGGATTTGGTTTCTGCTAAAGCCATTGGAGTTTCAGACAACTATCTTCTCTGCATGCTCTTCAAGTACTCTCTTACTGGACATGCTTTTTACTGAATTAAGCAGCTACTACCTAGGTCTCTTACTTCCTGGACATCCATCAAATACGCTTCCTGCAAAACCTTTTTGATGATGCTAGATCTGAAGATTTATCAGAGGTATTGCCTTAGTTTACGAGATGGCTCTTAACACATCTAGTTAGAAACTTTCAACACTAGGAATCTAGAAGAGGCTGTGAGACTTATTGAGATCTTGGAATCTAGAAATAGTACCAAGAAAACTAACTACAAAAAGAAGAATTTTGCTGATAACTTGGACAAGGGACATATGGCTGAAGTAAAAGCAAATCTAGATAAGGTTCACAATCTTTTCAAGAAACAGATTAGCTTCGCAGAAAGTGTAGAGGCTGCTGAGACTTCTGAAAAAGAATGAAGACGAGAGGATGTGAATTTTTTTAGTGGGAATGGTTTCAGAGTCAAAGGGTTGAGAATCAGCAGGGAAACAAGAACTTCAATGGCGTTGGCCAGAGAAGTAATGATATCAACAACCAAAACTCACATTACCGGAAGCCATGCAACAAAAATAGCAACAACAACACCAGTAGCTTCACCAGGAACTATGGAGCTTCTTCTTAGGAACTCAGGAAAGCAAGCTAGAGTCTATGATTGGCAAAACCCTGGAAGGTCAGCAGAAAATGACAGTGGATTTAAATGGAAAATCAGATGATGCATATACTGAGCTGAACAAAAAATTCGAGGCTCTAAGCACCCATGTGAAGAAACTGGAAACTCTGGCTGTCCAAACCAATGACGCGCGTGAAGAAAAAATATGCTTTAGTTAAGGGAAAAGGTGAAGATGGGAAAACACCATGGGAATGTCATCATTGAGGATGATTTCTGGCAAGTGGTGAAGCATGAGAGGTTTAGAGAAGGCGGCATGCCGCAAGTGTTGATCGACACTAAGAAAGCATCAAGCAAGACCAACTGAACTATGGTCGATGCCCTCCAGAGTATGATGCAACATAGCCTATCAAAGTCAAATAATTTTATTATTAAAGCCAAAATGAAAATATTTATATAAATGTAATATGTATAAAATAAGTTAAGAATTCACTAATGTCTAGGTTTCGTCTACACCGTGAATAATCCACCTATTCATAGTCATTTACAAAGCTCATGATTATCGTATAATGATTTCTTGAACATTGGATTTAGGGGATATATGTGTGTTTTATAGGTTTAGCTACCCTTGGGTTGCTGTAAGATTTTGCTATTCTAATATAATTTCAGAGGAAAAAAATACAAAAAAAAAGAAGAAGAAGATATATGTTCATGGTAGGTGTGGGCATGCAGGTACCCGTTCGGGTTCTGATCGTGTATTTTGGAGTTTCAGATATTTTGGTATAGGATTTTAGAATCCATTCGAATATTTTTCTATATCGGGTCATGTTTAGATATTTTTAGTTCGGGTTCAATTATTTCGGACCGGGTTCAGATATTTTAGATTTTGAAAATAAAAATAAAACTTTTAATTGCACAGGTTTCGTATACTCCAAAATTTACAATTAACTTAACTAATTTTTAAATTTTTTAATAAGTTGAACAATTAATAGGTTTGGAAAAAAAACTTTGAAAATAAAAAAGAACACAGATCTTGTTGTTTGAGAATGTGTATGCAAATTTTGTTAATGCATGAAACAAGAAGTTTGAAAATAGAAAAACACTATACAGATATTATCTAATCGTGATCCATGTACAACATTAATATAAATATTTTGAATAAAATGAGAGAAGTAAATTAGGAATATTGAGTTAAATATACATATGTTCGGTCATTTTTGGATATTCGTTCGGGGTAGGATTTACTTGTTCTGTTCGGACATTCAATCTCTCCTAACTCAATATTCGTTCGATATTTTGCTATTTAAGTTTCGATTTTGGTTAAGATTTTTGGGTCGGGCTCGGGTTCGGATTTGGATATCAAGTAAAATGCCTACTACTAATTCATGGTAAAATCACAAATTTTGAATTCTGTTTTTTTTTTAAAGAATTTAATACTAGTATTTTTCCGTGTATATGTGGGAATCTATCCTTTTTACTTAGAATTTATTTTATATCTCCAAACTTTTTAAACAATATTTTTTTTTGTAGTTGCTTTACACTTCTGTCTTTCCTTTTACATTTCTCAAAGTGTCCATTACAATTATAACTACCCAACTAACTTATGGCCATTCAAAATAGTGAACTCTAATAATGAAAGTTCTAAAAATAGATTTACACGACAACTAAGTTATATCCGATTAATTTTCTTAAAATTTAGTTTACACAATTGGAATCAATTTTTTTTTAAAATTGGTTAAAATTAGTTTAAATTGATCTAAAATTGTTTAAATTTGATAAATTATGTAATAATGTTAGTAAAATTCACAAAATTATCTTATTTTTTATATATGTAATTTTAATTCATCATAATAATTTTATAATTAAACTCAAAAATAAAATGTCTCATATAAATGTATATTATATAAAATAAATCAATAATTCAGTAATGCTTAAGCCTTGTATAGATTCCGAATAATCCACATAATAGTTAGTTCTCTATAAACACCGTTTAGTGATTTCTGAAAAATGCTAATAATTAGTATCGATATCCTTTTTTACAAGTCCCACTAGTGTATATTTTGAATTTTTGTTTGTAAGAATAAATAAAAATATTTAGAGAGATAAAGACGTTGGAAATATAAATTGAGATTCAGATTGTCCAAACGTTGCAGTTACAAATACCAACAAGACATAATTTTTTTTGTATAGAAAAACATATACTCCTACCAAAGTTAAAGTTCGAAATAGCTTGGGCTGTAAGATTCTTTTTTTAGTAAAAAGAAATATTTTAACAAGAAAAATGTAGACCAATTCTAAATCATTTTTAATATTCTTGTGTTACACTTTTTAGCTTTTCTTTAGCTAATGACAAATACACAATTAATTTCCTCTCAGTCTGTATTAAAGGTTTGGTGAAATTACAACAATTTAAATTACAGAAACCGGAAGCAATCATGAATCATAGAATTATTTTACACATATTTATTTGGGACCACGAAAAAGCATTGAGTCAGTGACGAATAGAAATGCACATCTAATTAAAAAGACAAGAGTAATTAAACAAGCGAAATGGCGTATAGATAAGAACGAACATTTTTAATCATCTAATGTTTATATCTCTATATATATATATATATATATTTGACGTTTAATAATGTTTTCTGTCAATTTAAATAATATTGATCTCAACGATGTGCATTTCCACTCCGACTTTATTTTGTTTACATTTGAATAAAAAATAGTGATTCACATTACTTTTATATGTGATTTTCTTCTTCATTTATGATTGTGGTTGGAGTTCTGACCTAACAATTTTCCTTATACAGCTCACAGGAAAATATAAGTATGTATAAAAAGATTAAAAAGATACATATTATATTAATAGCCATTATCCATTGTTTATGCTTGGAACCCACAAAGTTTTAACTAATCAACAAAATAAGTTTCAACTAAGCAACTTTTCTTATTTTTCGCCAAATTCAGTCAAAAAAAAAATTTCCTTATACTTTTCTTATTGTATCTATGTTTTTACTAAACTTATAAATCTAATCTTAAAACCTCGGAAAAATTGCTAAAAATGACTCAAAACTTAATCTCAAATGCAAAAGTGTACCCCAAATTCAATCAAATACAAAAGTAACCCAAAAGACTAGTGAAAATACAATAAACTCCTTGTGAGCAAACAAAAAAAACTGTATTCAGTTTTACCAAAATAACATTTTCGCGTGAGAAGACCTCTATAGAAATCTTCTGTGAGAAGACTTCCATGTAAGTCTCATACGGAAGACTTCTCTAGAAGTCTTCTCAAACAATAAATCCTAAAAATAATTTATTAAAATTCATAAAAAATGTTTATATAAAGGAAAAATAGAAATCATGTAACCACAAACATTTGTAAATAATATAAATTTATATCAACTAAAATTGAATTGTTTTCAACCTAGATGATTTAATGTAGAATGAGTCATGGTATTCATTGGTTTAGGG
The DNA here is from genome assembly GCA_905132885.1 of Moricandia moricandioides. Classification (NCBI taxonomy): domain Eukaryota; kingdom Viridiplantae; phylum Streptophyta; class Magnoliopsida; order Brassicales; family Brassicaceae; genus Moricandia; species Moricandia moricandioides. The sequence continues at coordinate 269,325 of CAJHQQ010000149.1, forward strand.
TTTAGCAACATATGTGATAGTATTGTAGGTAGTTTTAGGCGTAGATTTTGAAATCTATCTTTTTAACTTTTTTTTTGAATTTGACGAATATGTGTTAGTGATCCTCTAATAAGATGATTTTAAACACTTTCTAAGTTTATTTTATGTTTAAGGAAGTGTTTTTTGGGTAGTTAATTGATTTAAGGTTTCGGAAGACTTCCCGGGATGTCTTCTAACATATAATGCAGTAGAAGACTTCACGGAAGACTCTACAATTTTACCGCTTGAATTTCATTGAAATTCAAATTCCCGCCTAATGGCGCAGTCTTCCGGAAATCTTTCGGAAGTCTTCCGGACGTCTTTCGTGAGTCGTCCAGTAGTCTTCCGAAAGTCTTCTCAGAGAAGACTTCCATGTACGTATTCTTCGGAAGACTTCTCTAGACGTCTTCTCAAACAATAAATCCTAAAAATAATTTATAAAATTCATAAAAATTATTTATATATAGGAAAAATAGAAATCTTGTAACCACAAACATTTGTAAATAATGTAAATTTATATTAACTAAAATTGAATTGTTTTCAACCTAGATGATTTAATGTAGAATGAGTCATGATATTCATTGGTTTAGAGTTTAGTAACATATGTGATAGTATTGTAGGTAGTTTTAGGTGTAGATTTTGAAATCTATCTTTTTAACTTTTTTTTTTGAATTTGAGAATATGTGTTAGTGATCCTCTAATAAGATGATTTTAAACACTTTCTAAGTTTATTTTATGTTTAAGGAAGTGTTTTTTGGTTAGTAAATTGATTTAGGGCTTCGGAAGACTTCCAGAAGACTTCTCGGGATGTCTTCTAACATATAATGTAGTAGAAGACTTTATGGAAGACTTCACGGAAGACTCCGAGAAGACTTCTCAAGAAGTCTTCCAAACCAAACTCGAACTTAATTTACTTTCAATTTGAAATTAACCGAAAAAAACCAAAATATATTTAACCTAACCTGATAATTTACCGTACATATAAATAATAGTTTTTCACTGTTTTTTTTCACTTTTCGGTGTTTCAGAAAAAAAAAGTTGGTGAAAACCCTAGCCTCCTCTTCTAAGGCGATTACTGTGACGATTTCCGACGAATATCTTCCGACTACCGGTTCTTCTTTATTTCAGATCTGAAACCGTTCGTTTCTCCCCTTGACTTCTTCCTCTATTTATTTCCATTCCGACCTCAAGTTGACCCATTTGTCCGTAAGTCTCCCGGAAATCTGCCGTAAATCTTCATGGAAATCACCCGTAAGTGTTCATGGAAGTCATCCGTAAGTGTTCATGGTAGTCATCCGGAAGACTTCATGGAAGTCATCCGGAAGACTTCATGGAAGTCATCCGGAAGACTTCATGGAAGTCATCCGGAAGACTTCATGGAAGTAATCCGGAAGACTTCATGGAAGTCATTCGGAAGACTTAATGGAAGTCATCAGAAGACTTAATGGAAGCCATCCGAAGTCTTCCGTAAGTCTTCCATGAAGTCTTCCATGAAGTCTTCCGTAAATCTTCCATGAAGTCTTCCGTAAGTTTTTGGTAAGTCTTCCGTAAGTCTTCAGTAAGTATTCCGAAGTCTTTCGTAAGTCTTCCGAAGTCTTCTGAAGTCTTTCGAAAGTCTTCCGAAGTCTTCTGAAGTCTTTCGAAAGTCTTCCGAAGTCTTCTGAAGTCTTCACAGTCTGTATGTTAGTATAAAACTCTTGTTGTGTTTGTTTTATGTTTGAGATGTTGTTTTATCATTGTTTGCAGGCTATACAATGGAATTACCAATACTCCCGAAGAGGTTGTTCACCCTAGGGGAAGAGCCATTTCCATTGAAGAGCATTGGATATCATACTGATGACCCCATATTACTTCCTGCTGTAAAGGATGCTCTCCATGCTGATGAATGGGAGGAGCTGAAGAACTCTAGGTTGGGAGTCTTCATAAAGTTCTGGGAGTTGAACTTTGGTTGGGCGTCTAGGCTGGTTCACTATATGCTTTGTTTTCAGCTCGATGTCAAGAAGAAGTACGAGCTGTGGAGTCTCATTGGTTCAGAGCCGGTGAGGTTTTCACTCATTGAGTTCGAACATCTCACTGGTCTTAACTACGACTATGTTGAGCATGTGGATAATCCTCATGTAGGGCTAACAGAGGAGTTGTATCGGTTCTGGGAGTTGATGGGTGTTGATATCGATTCTGGTCCAAGTTCCCAGCAAATAGTGGCGGCGTGTGGGAGATGTGGGCAGTGGTCTCGGGATGACCGCATGAGGCTGGGATACCTAGCCATCTACACAGGATTCATTGAAGGACGAAAGTCCACATCCGCTACACGGGCTAGTCCTGCCAAGCTAGTGATGAATCTTGAAGAGTTTGAGGCCTAACCATGGGGGAGATTGGCGTTTAAGATCCTTATGGACTCTGTGAAGGCTAAGGATTTGACAAAATCTTACACCATTGATGGGTTTATTCAAGTACTCCAAGTCTGGATCCACTTCGCTCTGCCCGACTTTGCTACGGAGTATGGAAAACCCATACGAAACAAACCTAGTCCTCCTTTTCTGGCTTATAAGGGGCATAAAGGACGAAAATTTGTCAAAGAGGGTATCTGCACATAGGTATGTCTGATTATTACCAATAGTATGGTAGTGATTATTGTCTCAGTATCTAACTTGATATTCATTACTTCCTGCAGACTCGCGTGGTGAACCTAGTGGTGAAGGAGCTTGGTGAATTGTTCACTCAGTGGGACAATGATAATACGATGTGGTAGTTGAGAACCTCGTGAATATCATATGTGGTGGTGAACGTAAGATGAAGTGGGGCAAAGAGTGCTGGGAAGACCATGGTACTAAGCCGTGGACCAATCCAAAGGTCATCATTGTCAAGGATGAATATCTTGAGCTTCCTTTCAAAGAAGAAAGAAGACCCTAGAAGAAACTTCGTACAGTCTTTGAGGCTCCTTCTGAGGCTCGTACTGAGGCTCCTTCTGAAGCTTTTACTGAGGATACTTCTGTTTCGTGGAGTGGGGTTAAGAAAGAAGATCTTGAACAAAGTTTCAAAAACTTGACGAAAGTTATGACTGATGGGTTTGGGCAGTGCCTAAAGGAGATCAAGCTTCTTGCCGATAGGATTGAAGCTGTGGAGAAGAAGGTGAGAATCAACCACAATGAACTTCAACTCACAGTTTCAGAACCAGATAATGCTGCGCACGAACTAGGGGTTAGTACTGAAACCTCTCCCAAAATCAAAATGAAGAGAAATACTAAGAATAAGAAGTGAAAGTTGTATTTTGTATGGATTTTGTTTCATTTGTTGATTGGATTGATGGTACATGTGTTTCATTTGTTGATTGGAACCTTTGGCTAAGTTAATTTTATGTGGATTGAACTCGAATTTGCAGAGTGAGAGTGTGAATGGGAAGAAAGCAGGAAGTGTCAACAAAGACACTGACCAAAAACAAATGAGTAGTATCAATGCACCTTGGGTCGCGGAGGTGGAAGATCCAAGGGTTGTCATTATGGACAAAACTGAGCCAACTAAATCAGACTTGGATAGGGCGGAAGAGAGACGCCAGGTAAAGAAAGATGCTACCATGGCATTCCTCAGGGGAAAAAGTGAGCGAGATAGCAAGCTTGCTGCATTACAACAGTCTCCTTATCAGGGCAACAACACAGCCAAAGTCTTCCCTGAAGAAAACTTCTAAAGAAGTCATCCCCAGTGAAGACTTCTAAAGAAGTCTACCGTTTAGGTCATTTTTGCAATTGTAAATTTACGAAGGAAGACTTCTCTAGAAGTCTACTCTGTAGAAGACTATATATATATATGGTCTTTCATTACATCATTATGAATCTGATCTTAAACATCACTTCCATCACTAGTGGCATACGTACATTGCGACCAACGGGATCACGTGCCCCCTACTAGATTTTAATTTTGTTTAAGCAATTGTGTTAAAATTAGTTCAATTTCTATGATAGTTCCCTCTACTAACTCAAATCTTATCTTGATGCTCCTGACTAATACTTCTCCTAGATCTGCCCCTGTCTATCACCGGTCTTTCACAACTCATTCATATACAAATATATGCTTAACCCGGACCACCAAGGCTAAGAGTTTAGCAGGTAAAGCACTTTATCATCTTTGGATGATCACTTTATAAACATCCTACATTGGATCGTCACTGAGTACACAGCCTTAGACTGCAATCCAGTAACTCCTTGTCTTCGTACGTCTTGGTCCATCACGCACGACCACGCAATGACCAAGCGAACTTCATTCATATAGGGATATTTGGGTAGTGAGTATACAATAATACTTCACATGATCATTACTTCCATACTTAATCACATATATGACATTTAGTATTTGAGAACAAGTATTAAGTCTCGGGATAACCTCTATGATTATTTCTGAATATTTCTTAAGTGTTAACACAATGTTAAACACCTCATAGTTGGACATGGATCAATAGAAAATGAATCATTCATATCTAATCAATGAAATCAATCATGAAACACACATACATGATTATTTATCAACGAACAAAAGGCTAATACGAAACAATCAAACATTATTTAGTACGGTTCTATCATGCAATTCATACATGATTCAAAAAACCCACTATCTAGACTCACATTTTATTCCATGAGATTGTCTAAGGAAGACTAGACACGGGCTCAAGCTGATCACATCCAATTTTGAATCACTCTCGATTGAGAACCACAACAAGGTTTCGATTGATCTGACCACTTTCCCTGACCATCTGAATTTAAAACATAACAGTTGGAACATAAGGTATTAGTCTGATTCAAGAAGAAACTAAACTCAGATGATAATATTTCAGTTCCGCTCATATCAGTTTGGTTCAAGACAAGTTCAGCTACTCATATCAAGCTCAGATGATACCGGTTCAAATCAGTTCACAACAGCTCAGCTCGTTTCTACTTAGACTAGTTCAGAACTTGACAAGTTCAGAACATAGTCAGCTCAATCCAGTTAAAGATCAAATCAGTATGGTTTAATTCATTATGTTCATATAAGTTCAGTTAGTGGTTCTATGAGACATATTCAAACATAAAACAACTAAGTCTGAACCAAACAAGATCTTAGAAAACAGATCCTGACAGATTAATTAGCCAAAAACAATTGGTTCTCATCAGAACATGACTGAATCAAGAGGATGAAGCTTACCACAAAAACATGCGGTTAGATGATATCGGTTTGAACTTCTCCCCTACCTTAACTAACGGCTGAACTGTTTTAAAAGAGAGATCAAGCTCAGTTCAAAATAGAAACAGCACAAGGCCTAGGTTTTAATCTAAGCATCCCACCTTCTTATCTTCAACACAGCAATAGACTGAGATACAGAGGACAAGAAGAATTCACCAAAGCTTTTTCTGATTTTTCTCTCTTTCTTTCTCTGATTTTTCTCTCAGACTCCGACTGATTTTCTCTGGTTTTTATTTCTGTAACAGGACGTCCAGAGGAGATAAGGTATTTTATAGCATAAGGAGTTGCTTCAGCTGAGGGTTCCTCTTTACACAAAGCAAGTTAGTGAACATATATGTGGCGACCAGCTTCAGCACAAGCATCTCTCATTTCCCTTCCATGAAGAAAGCTTCAAGAAACTGAAGCAAGAGTGTTTTGACCAGAATGTGAATTTTAATGAACTAAGCAGCTCGTGATAGTAACATGACCAATTCAAAGAGGAAGCAAGCATGCATGCAGCACAAGACAAGAACATGACTCGCAAGCAGCTGAAGTTGTTACGACCAAATGTTTTACGTCCATAGGATCGTGTCCTGCTCTCAGACCACTCGACCATTACTCATCTAGCTTAATCCAAAATTGACCAGAATGATCAAAACGCGACAATGACTATCATGGGAAAGTTATTCGACCACAACAGAGTCACGTCGAGACATTAATTCACCTGGTCAATTTTTACTTTTTAATTCTTATCGACCAATCTTCAAACTGATCTTACGAAATTTTATTGAACGTAATCCTATCCTCTCATGAGGGTCATTACAGTGTCATTCAACACTACCCTGGTGTTGGTCGACACCCAACTATGCAAAACTGTCTAGATGTGTGAAAAGTTTAGCAAAAAATGGGCGTCTTCCCACCGATTGATGAAGCTCGCATTTTAAAAAATATAAATAGTTGAATTAGCTTTCAGTGCCTTCTGTTTGAGGTTAATCCATCGGTTGGATCAAAATTTATGCTCATTTTACTGAAGACTGTTTGTTGGTTCAATACGAGAAAAATGTAAAACTTCATTTTTTATATTTTCGTTTTAGCTTTACCTAAATTCCGAACAGGGCGTGTTGTAGACCTATATTACTATTCTTAATTCATTTTTAGGCTAAGCTTTATATTATTCTTGGAGAGAGAGAGATCAGAACTCGAGATTGATTGATTTGGAACTCTTGTTGTTTATTACTTATCCAATTTATTCAAACTATGATTTGTGTTATTGCTTTCATGTTTGAGTAGATCTATTTTTATATTTAGGGTTTTATAGGATTTAGGATAAACTGCTAATTGATTAAATTGCTAGGGTTATCTATAAAATTCTTCATCTTGATTGTTTTTAATGATAGATTTGGATTGACAACCTAAAATCTAGATGATAGGATAATTGGTGGACAAAGTAGTTTTATTGATTATCTGAGTTATTTTTGATGAGCTAAATACTCATTCATAAAGAGATTTGGTTTAAAAATTTAGTGATCATTATCAAACTTGGATTTAATACTTGTCATAATCAATTGTATTCGCAAAGAGATTTCAAAATTCTAAGATCTATGCATAGATAGTCTTTGCAGTGACAACTGGTTAACTTAACTATTGTGATTGGAGTTATAGAATCGTTCATAATAAACCCTTAGTATCTATTGATTGCAGTTCTGTATTACGTGAGTGATTTCATGGATTTGACGTTTAAATTGCTTTACAACTCTTTTTATTTACTGCACTTTACTGCTTTCTAATTGTTTTCCTAGTTTAATCTGAAAATCTAGTCTATTGTGAGTAACATAGAGTCTATGTCGATTTGATCCCTAAGTAATGTATTTCACCTCTAAAATTGTAGAGTATCTCAAAGGTAAATTTGACCATGTCAGTGAGTATAGTTCCTCTCTCTCTCTCTCTCTCTCTCTCTCTCTGTCTCTCTCTCTTCCTTTCATTAAAAATTAAAATAAGAGATAAATATCAAAAGAAGTGAGTCAGGTGCTTAGTAGTTACCCCCATTACCACATGTATCTCATGTAAGCTTGTCAAAATAAATGCAACTGAAAACATTAAGTTGGAGTCCATCTTTTGACATGGTGTCGATCGACACGACTCATTGGTGTCTTCGACACCCATCATGTACAAAACTTCTAGACGAGTTTTTTCAAGTTCCAAGAAAATGAAGAATGGCTCAAAGTTTTCACTATTTGCAACAAAGTATTTTTCATGTTTTAAACTATGTTTTAGGTTTGTAGAGTTTTTGAATCATTATTCTCACTTTAAGAGAGCTTTGGAGATTGTAATCTTTGCAGAGAAAAACAAAATTCACCTTGTAAAGAAAAGATTTTGAACTCATTTATTTCTTCCTTTTATTTCTTAATGCATTTTATTCAGACAATGATTTTCGTTTCATTGATTATGGTTAATTGATATACTTATTTGATTTATAATTTTTCAAGGGTTAATGATGAATTCTTAGATTTATAGAATTATTAAGGTAACTTTATAGTTCTCCATCTAGACTAAATGATAGTTCTAGGATTAATCACTTGAAATTTAGATCTTAGTCCAATTGGTCGATACAAAAATATTATTGATTTCTTGACTTAGTCTTAGATAAATAAAATACCTATCTGCAAAGAATTTGGTTTAAGGATTTTGGGAACTTATCAAACCTACGTTCAATGTTTTTCTGAACTGTCAAATTTGCATAGTAATAAGGAAATCTATGATCTAGACATAAATAATCTTTGTAATGAAAGTTTGTTGATTTGAACACTATGATTTGAGTTCAAGAATGGTACATAATTAAACTCTTAGTAATTTGCTTGATGTGTAATTTTTATTTACCAAGCTTTATGACTGGGCAAGCATCTCCTAGTAAAGAAATTTCCCGGAGTCTTTCGCTTTTCTCAATCAAACTTACAATCCTGTAACTTTAAGTTATTTTCATTGTATTTACCTTAATTTAAAACTAAAATATATTGAATGATCTTAATTCTCTGTATATTTGATCCTTAAATAGTGTAATTGAATCTCTGAATTTGCAAAGTAGTTCATATATTCTATTAAAATAGAAGTCACAATTCACTTCATGCGTGATTTTTTTTTAAGTTTGATTATCTCCAAAATAATTGTTTTAATAAATTTTTCTATTTACATAACAATATCATAAGAATAATTTGGTTGCATTTTAAATTTTATTTCCTAAACAATTAATTAAACGTATTGTTAATGAAATCTTTTCCTGATTTCATTCCTAAATATATGATTTTTAATTTTAATGTGTGATGTTAATTTTTTGAATTCTAGCTAAAATATAACCTTGGTTTTAATTAAAAAGATGATTATAAAACGTATTTTTCATCTAGAGTTCAAGAGCACTATAGAAATATTATATACATAGCTTTTATACTTTGAATATTCAGTACAAAATGATATATCTTTAATAATATTTTATGATATTCTTACACTTTATAGACAAAATTAGTCGGTACATACACAATGATATATAAACTTAAATAATTTATGCTACTCTTATATTTTGTAAAATGTTATACTAATAATTTATAGAATAAATATACCAATTATTTTAAAGATATTTGATTCCACATTTGGTATATATAAAAATTTCTCCATATAACTTTGAATAAATACCATATTGTTTAACTATAAAACAATTTTTAAATAAATGGGTGTATAAATGTAATCAAAGATATTAAACAATTAGATTTTAAAATAAATTAATAAAGATTTGGTTTGTGAAATAAACATGATTAAATGACAAATATGTAACATATCATTATAATTGAATTAACATCTTAAAATAAAATAGTTTTACCAAAAAAATATAATAATATGAATAATCAAATTCAAACATTACAATGAATCATATATAAATTAAATTGTAAGATAAAAACACCCACGCGGTCGCACTGATCAAAGTGTAGTTAAAGATTAATTTGAGTCTATCAATCTCGATAGCTATGGAGAAGGAATTGAACAATTGAATCTCTTAATGTGGCCTTCGTCATGTACTCATGTGGTTCCTTCGACTATCCGTAGAAGTAGAACTTCACCATATGGTCAATCCACGTAATAGTTAAGTTAGGGCCTTCCCATCTGTAAGATTTGGTAGAATTATGAGATTTTAAACGAAAAACATGAAGAACTTGCAAGAATAGTAAAGAGAGATGAGAGATTTCAATAAAGAGAAAAAGAGAATGAGGATAATGATTTCCTTGATTATTCCAATGGTGGCTACAAGACTATTAATCTATTTTTCCTTGAACTCTTTTCCTTTTTATTTATCACTTCATGTCAACACTCCCCCTCAATCTTGACCATAGGAACTAGTCAGGCTTGGACACAATGAAACATTCCCTCATTAAAACCTTAACCTGGAAAAACCACTTGAGATAAAAACCAAATCAAGGAAAAAAATTAGAACACTTCATGGTCAATGGGATCAATGTGATGGGAGCTCTATGAGTCCAAGCTTTGGATGAATGAACTCACAAACTTTAGTGCTTGTTTCCTTGGTGAAGATATCAGCCAATTGATCTTTACTTTTTGTGTAACGAGGGAGGATGATTTTCTGCTCCACTGCATGCCTGAACTTGTGACAATCCACCTCAATGTGTTTTGTCCTTTCATAGAATACATTGTTAGATGCTATGTGAAATACTGCATGGTTCTCGCAATACATAGTTATAGGTGAGGTTGTTTCTATGCCCAAGTCTTTGAATAGTCCCTTGATCCATATGATTTCACTAGTAAGCTTCATCATAGATCGATCTACTTCAGCACTTGAACAAGACACCACCTTCTGCTTCTTGCTCTTCCAAGTGACCAAATTCTCTCCTATGAAGGTGCAGTAATCGGTTGTTGACCTCTTGTCAACTTCATCACCAGCCCAATCAACATCACAATATCCCACAATCTCTATACTCTTGTTGCAACCCATTCATACTCCTTGTCGTGGTGCTTCTCTCATATATCTCAGGATCCATTCCACCATATTCCAATGGTGTATTTTGGGAGCTTGCATGTTCTGACTGGCTTGGTTGACTGCAAAACACACGTCTGGTTTAGTGATGGTAAGGTAGATGAGTTTCCCAACCATTTTTCTTTAGTGTTTGACATCTCCATATGGTTTGTCCTCAAACTCTCCCTCACGTAACACCTTATAACCCTTTTCCATTGGAGTCTTTCCTACTCTTCCTCCAAGATCACCTGCATCACTCAACAAGTCAAGTGTGTACTTTCTTTATGAAAAAACAACCCCTCTTTAAATCGGCATATCTCAAGCCCTAGAAAGTACTTTAGCTCACCCAAGTCTTTAATATCAAAGGAAGATTTAAGAATTTTTTTGGTTAAGGTGATACCTTCCTTGTCACTTCCGGTGATGATGATGTCATCTACATATATGAGGATGATCACAATGATTTGTTGACTAGCAAGTGTGAAAAGAGTGTGATCAGCTTCAGACTTGATGAACCCTCTTCCGTCGAGAGTTCTACTTAACTTACGATACAAAGATCTTGGTGATTGTTTCAGCCCATATATTGTTTTCTTCAGTATAAGCACATTTTCTGGTTTGACAAGATGTTCCAGACCTAGAGGTGGTCTCATATAAACCTCATCTTCAATTTCTCTTTGTAGAAATGCATTCTTGAGATCCTTCTTCCATATATCTCATTCCAAGTTGACTGCCAATGACAACACAATCCTTATGGTGTGGCATTTGGCAACTGGAGAAAATGTATTATGATAGTCTTCACTGTATATCTGAGTATATCCTCTTGCAACCAGCCTTATTTTTTTCTTTTCTAGTTTTCCATTTGCTAGGTACTTGATTGTAAAGATCCAATGGCTTGTTACTGCCTTCTTGCCTTTGAGAAGCTCAACCTCATACTAAGTATCATTGACTATCATAGCATTGGTTTCATTTCAAACAAATTCTCTCCACTATTCATGCTCTATATCTTCTTCATATGACCTTGGGATATACTCTTGATGCAGTTCACAAATAAAGACAATGTACTCTTGAGGGTAATCTGCCAATGAGCATGTAGCTTGTATAGGATGAACAATTGCATTGTTGTTGAAGTAAACTTTGGTGTTTATCCACTTGGATGATTTCTTCACCCTTGTACTCCTCCTTAATGGTTTTACTTCTTCTTGCATTCCATCTTGATCATGGAAAACTAAATCATGGGTAACTGAATCGTGGACAGCAAATCATGGATAACCAAATCGTGGATACCTGAATCATGGACAGAAGAATCGTGGACAGCTGAATTGTGAATAGTCAAAACGTAGACAGCTGAATCATGGACAGTCGAATCGTGGACAGTCAAATCGTAGAGAGCTGAATCATGGACAGTCGAATCGTAGACAGCTGCATCATGGACAACTGAATCATGGACAATCGAATCGTGGACAGCTGAATCATGGACAATCGAATCATGGACAGTCGAATCATCCACATATCAGAATGCACTAAATCAAAACAATTTTCATAGGTAGTATTAGATTTAGGAAATACAGATTTGCAATATTTTCCTAAGATGCAAGCCTCACAATCATTTTAAAAGAAATACTAGGCAACTTTAATGTTTAAGGCACGAGAATGAGGATGACCTAGTATAGTATGCCACATTACTTCTTTAGGGAAATCAGAAATAAAATTTAAAGTAAAAGATAAATCAGATGCAAGCTTGGTGTTTTCAAGTAAATACAAGTCTCCCTTGGTTACACCTTTGACAAGAAACCTACTAGAATCAATATCCTGAAAGTAGACATCATTAGGAGTGAATGTAACATTGAAATTTAAAGTAACAGTTTCTCTTTTAACATATAACAAGTTTGAGGTGAATGTAAGCATATAGAAAACTTTAGATTCTTTATCAAACAACCTAAGATCACCTACTCCTTTAATTGGTACTCTTTCTCCATTAGCTATCATGACATTTTCTAAAGCAAAGACTATGTTACTAATCAAATTTAGATCACTAATTATGGTGACTAGCTCCAGAGTCTATAACTAAAGTTTTTATGAATCTAGAACTAGTTACATCATTCACACGAGTATCAAAAGTTGAAGCATTTAAAGAAATACCAAAATTTTTACTAGAGTTTTCCTTGAGTGCTTTGATGAAAACATCAAGGTCATACCTCTTGATGATTTCATCTTGAGTGGTCTTCAAGGAGGAGTAACTGGTGGATGGTTCACTTATTTCACCAGAGAAGTGTACCCTTGCATCATTGTATGGTGTTCTGAACTTCTGAGGCTTGAGATGAGGATGTAGTATCCAACATTTGTCTTTGCCATGTCCCTTCTTCTTGCAGTGATCACACACCCATATTTTCTTGTCTTCAGGTTTTTAGGCGCCCTTGTTTGCAACCCCTCAGCTTGATTTGCTCACATCAGTTCTCCTTTGCCTCCAAAAAGACCCACTCAACCTTGCTCCTTCTGGATTTGAGCACACACTTTTTCTAAGGTTGGTAACTTCTCTACCCTTAACATGTGTTTGATCAGGTCATTATAACATGAGTTTAGAGTGAGAAGAAGAGCATGCTCATGCCTCTCATTCAGCACACTGGGCTCAACAGTACACGGCCTCAGCAACTCCAACTCAGCCACAAGGCCCTAAACTTGCCAAAATGCTTGTTGAAATCTGTGTCTTCTTTATGGAGAGTGTTGATAGCTCTCTTAACTTCAAACACTATGCTCAGATTTGAAGTGTTGCTATACACCTTTTGAAGAGTGTTCCACAATTCTTTGGAAGTTTCACAGTATGAGTAAGCTTCCGGGATTAATGCCTCAAGGCTACTTTGAATGATGGACAACACCATGAGATCTTCATGATCCCATTTTCCATCGCCAGCCAGCACTACTTCTTTACCATTCTCTCTTAGGCTGGTTTTCTTTGAAGGTTTGTCATCTGTCACATATGACCAGAGTCTTCTTCCTCCTACAACAGTCTTGACCACAAAAGATAGTTAACTCCCTTGAGAATAATTGGAATCACCACCTTTGAGTTTTCCATTTTCGAACAACTAGTATCCAATGGATGAACGAAAAATCAGAGAAAAAGAAACAAGATTTGCAGAAGTAAAATAAGTGAGTGATGAGAATAAGGTCTCAAGATGCTCTAATACCATGTGAGATTTGGTAGAATTATGAGAGTTTAAATGAAGAACATGAAGAACTTGCAAGAACATTAGAGAGATAAGAGATTTCAATAGACAAAAAAAAAAGATTGAAGAGAATAATTTCCTTGATTATTCCAATGGTGGCTACAAGATTGTTAATCTGTTTATTTTTGTAGGACAACCAACACAAACAAAATTACTACTACACCCTTTAAATTTTTTTACTTTTTTATTTATCACTTCATGTCAACACCATCATTCGAATTCATGACCTTGAGTATTTTTTATATACGAATTTCTCTGATACACCAACTGAGCTATAGTGTCTAAAAACATGAGTTTTGTAGAGTTAACTTATGTTGTACAGCTTCAAAGAAGCCTTCCATTTCAAAGTAAAAAACAAAACATCACCGGAATAAACTAAATAAAACTAACCTTAGTAATTAGTTACATGCACACGTATACAAATACATACCCAAAAAAAAAAAAAGAGATGTGATCACAACTCACAAGGACTCGTTCGTAAAAGGGATCTCTTGGAACTTGAACGAAGCATTACCCGCATTCTCACGTTCAAACCTCAACACATCCTCATCATCCCCCAATGGCATCACTTGTCTTTCACCGACATGTCGCGGTGGCAATGCCTCTCGAAGCCGCGAAAACTCCATCGAATCGAGCGTTTCGTTACTAAACAACATGTGGGTACCAGTACCACTGCTGCTCCTGGGCGGTGAGGAGAAAGCAGCGGTGGCGGAGTCCCAGAGAATTACGTGGAGGACGATGGAAACCTTTGCGTGACGGTGCAGCGAAAGTTTCTGGCTGAGCGAAACGGTGTCATAGCAGCGAATGGCTCCAGTGGATGAAACCATCCACGGCAATACCTTCTGGCTACCTACACGTGAAACCACCAGTCGACGCGACGCCTTAGCTGCGTCTCTGTATAATGAGCTCAGGCCGGATCTTGCAGCTGGTGCACTCTCGTCGTCGTGGTCCGTCACTGAAGAGACATAAATGAAACCCTGTCCAAGAAATATGTCAAAGTGTTGTTTTAATCATAATTTGAAACCTAGTCCCTAGTGATATGTATAATTTGAAACCTGGGGGTTTTTACCCCAAGTCGAAGTACTTACGTAAACCCGAACCGAAAAAACCGAAACCGAACCCAAATCGTTATACAAAAAATATTCAAATGGGACTTATGAGCTTCGTACTTTGGGGTTTGGGTATAACCCAAACTGAACCGAAATCCGAATTAGGATTCGAAGATATCCGAAATTACTAAAATATGTTAATGATTTTATATATTTAAGGTAATTTAGATATTTTATAGTATTCAAAGATTTTTCTAGTTTGTTTTATTTGTTATTTTGAATACATTTGTAGTTAGTTTAGATAGTTAAACTAATTTGTAATTAGATTTGTGAATAATTTATATATTAAAAAATTACAAATTTTCAAGTTTTTAAAATATATTTTTGGACGATTTTAAACATTGGTTACAATCCGATCCGATCCGAACCGAACCCGCAACAATAATTGGTAAAACCCGAATGGACTCATGAGCACAGTACCGTAAATCCAAATATCTAAATCAATCGAACCGAAACCTACGCCCCGAACACCCATGCTTAGATATGTAGCTCAACGAGATTGTTACCTCTTCAGTGCGGCTGAGGGAGAACCCTAGTTTGGTGTCATCATCTCTGAGTTTGATTTCAAGTGGCAACTCAACGCCAAGAGGAGCATACCAAAGCCGAACCGCTCTAACCACACCAATATCAACTCCATGATAATCCTCAAACCCATAGAGACTCGCGTTTGCAAGATTCGATAGGTCAGAAAGTGAAGTTGTATTAACTGTAGCCGATGCGGTTTCTCCTGATATCTTTACAATTTAAAGAAAATAATCAACATTTTCATTTTCAAACTCTCTAGTCTCTACACATGAAATATTATATTGCAAAAAGGATAAACATCTGACCTTGGTAAGCAAAGATTCAGTCTGAATATTCATGAAGACGATAGGAACGCCATTAGCTTGTGAACAACTTAGCCAAGCATTTGCTCGAGCAAGTGTGTCTTCCAAGTCGTTATACCGTGAACCAGCCCTTCCATAAGCTGAATTTTTGTTGTTAATATTCAAATACATATGCTATATAATCTTTGACTAACAATTTTTAGTGTTATTTTCTTACTAGAAGCTTTGGGAAGAAAAAGAATGGAGAGGAAGTTGCTTGAGCCGGAGATTGGTAAGGCTTCTTGCATTCGTTTTTCCCATGGATATGAAACGTAACCATCTTGAAGCTTTGCTCTCACCAGTGCTTCAACCATTCTTGATCCTCTTGAAGCTGTAAATCATTTTAACAAAAAAAATTTCTTAATTTTGTATAATATCGTCTAGTGAGATTATTGGTTGAAATAGTATACTGTATACATTAATTAGATATTTCAATATGTTTTAATTTTTCATGTAAAACCAATGTTTTCATTTCATGTTTTACTCATTCTAGTTAAAGTTTAGCACTATATATTACAAATTTTCTAAATTCCAAGAGATACAACTTAAAATTCATTTTTACTGGATGTCCGAGAAGAAACATTCTTAGTTAAATAACTGGGAAATTCTCTCAAATTTCTTTTTAAGTTTTTTTTCATCAAAATAGCACTAATTTTTTTTTTTTTTTTGAAAATTTAATTTTAGTTTTAATTTTTTAAAACTCTAAAACTTATCTCCAAAACTCCACCCCTTAAATCTAAAATCTAAGTCTAAATTAGTTAAATTTATGGGTATAAGTGTATATTTACACTTTTTATAAAATTTATTTTGGTCATTTTTTTCATTAAAGACTATTTATGTGAAATTTTTTTGAGTTATCTTAATGTATTTCTCTAAATAATTAGTGATTATAATTATTAATAATAGTAAATGTACATATAAACTGAAGTTTTCCAAGACAAAACACAATTGTATTCTATAATATTAACCTAAGAATTCTTAGTAATAATCAAAATGTATAAAACAATCTGATATCTGTTTTTCTTGAGCAGGTGATATATTAAAAAATTCGGGATTAGACTACTCGTTCGTATCAATCTTCCAGAAAATTATTTGGACCTTGATCCACACACCCCCTTATAAAAAAAAGGTTTTAAACAAACTGATATTTTGCAAGACAACATGTTTGTATATGAAAAGACCAACTATTGAAATTAAAATTGTCTTTCTTGATTATTTATAACTATCTCGCTTATTTTATAATTAGTGATCAAAATAATCATATGTTAAGATGTAAATACAAATATTATACTGTATGATTTGCAAAACAATAATTCCGTACGATCCCATCCAAAAAAAGTACTATCAATAGCAGAATTAAATGAATTACACCAGCTGGGAAGCACGATGTGATGATGAGGGCAACAGCAAAAATCAAGCAAGCAAGAAAAGTCAACAAAAACAGACCGACCGAGTTAACTCACCTTGTATACCGAGGCAATCCGACTCAGTCCGATCTGAGAACCCGACTGTGTAATTCGGGTCATTAATGGATCTAAGCATGTACTGCTTCTTACCGGCGGAGTCGTTAGGAACAATACAAGCAGAGAGATCGGAGAAATCGTGGGAGCCACGTCTGACTCTGACAACAATCGAAGTATCTTTGTTCCTGTAAGAATTGTGTACAACTTTCTGTAACCAAGCTTTACCTCCTTTAAACGGAGCCTTGAAAATAGCTGAACCGGGTCCTGAACCGATCCGGATTTCTTCAACTATGTCTCCGGTTTGAAGCATATCTCCGCTCCATTCGTCGCTTTTGGAGCTTCCTTTGAGACAGTCGATGGAGAGGACGACGGTGTTTCCGGGTCGGGCTGTCGATTCGGGTTGGTGGGTGCGATCCATTTGCGATGTTATGGGGTTTGCACGAGAGAGAGAGAGAGAGAGAGAGAGAGAGAGAGAGAGAGAGAGTTTGTAAAAGTGTTTCGTTGGGAAGTTGATTCGATACGCGGAATCTATGTGAGACTATACAAAGTCGTACTTGGCTTGAGAGATTTTGTTCTTTCCTAGATTATTATTATTGGGATTATTGAACTCTTAAACAATGACACTTGTCCAACAACTAGATTTTTAAAAGCTAAATTTAGTTTGTGGAAGCCGGTTTGATCGTGTTACTGATAAAGATAATTATAGATTCGTGTAAGTCATAGACATTTTTTTGGTTATTTCATTTTTTAACTGCGGTTATTCCATAATTTGGTTTCTAAAAAATGTCGTTTCACTGAAATATTTCAGTTCGGTTTAAAACTTAAGTTCTTCACCTCGTTTTTAGGTTTTATTATGTGTTCTATATTAAACCAAAATGGTTTTAAATTTTAAATTATTAGGTTAATTTGATGAAAATGGTGGCAACTCAACTTCAGAAAGATTCGGTTTCTTTGGTTTATTTGATTGCTATTTGTTGGACTAATTGCATGCTAAACCATAGTCGAACCGAGAATCTGTTGACTTTTAAAAATTCTCTCATCGGTTCTTAGCTACAACCCGGATATGAAACCAAAAATCAAAAGTCTCGATTCAATAGGTTTGGTTTATGTTGGTTGTCGCTCATGCCCAGGACTAGATTCGTGTGCTGCAAGAGAATAAATTCGCTACAACCTATAGTTAGACCATAGTTCATTATTTGTTATACGGTAATACAAAAGTCAAATGATTATGTAACTGATGACAGCAAATATTTTATGTGCTTAGTTTTGAAAATATCTTACCTTCGAAATAGTGGAATATTCTATCTTAGACAGCACTTCTCTTTGTTTTTCGTTCTATTCTCATAGGTCTCGGCATTTTACTCAAATCCAAAGACTCGAAGATTCGAAGATTCGAAGACCCGATCCGGACCCGACCGAAAACATAGGTTCGGATTAGGAATCGAAACCGAAAACTTTATCCTATTAAATCTAACGATGAAAGATCCGTGGGTAGCAGGTTCGGGTCCAGACCGACCCGAGACCCGATTGGGTATTTTTGAAACTGTCATCTATTAGATTTAATGACTTATTCTATAACCCGAGGCACCCTTTACACTTTCCCATATAAACTTAATGACTTATTCAAACCTTTATCACTTGAATATATGCGGTAGTGCATGTTTTTAAATTATTTTTTTTGTCATGGCTATTGCAGTTTTAAAATGGCTATGATTTTAAGTTCGGGTAATATGCAGGTTTATGGATTAAAATGGACTTGAAATTCATATTTTAGATCTGAAAATATGTGAAACCAACCCGAAATATGTGATATTTACTCGAAAAAAAAATCTGAATTACCTAGAATCGATCCGACATTATAAAGATCCGACATTTTTTTGGATATTAACGGGTGTGAGATAAGTGGATCCGAACCGACCGGACCCGATAAGACCCGACCTGGAACCGACCCAAAAAATTATAAACACCTAGTTAGGTCCAAATTTTTAAGACCCGAAAAATCCAGACCCGACAAGACCCGATCCAAACCTGACCCAAGGACCCGGATGCCTAGGCCTCACTTCACAGATAATGTAAGAGAGAAAAACAACCTACCATGCGATAGAGATAAAAGAGACGACGAACATCCCTTATGCTTTATCTCTCGAGACGTTGATTTAATAGGTAGCAAATGAAGAGTAGGATTCTGAAGGACTAAGGGGAAAATGACATGTTTTTGTAGTTTTTGGTTTCAGTTTTTAAATTTTAGATTTTGGTTTTTTGACTTCAGTTTTTTGTTTTTGAATTCAGTTTTGGTTTTTAGATTTTGATTTTGGTTTTTGGTTTTACTGTATTTTTAGGTTTTAAAAAAATAACTAATACACACTCTCTGTTTCACAAAAATATATTTTTAGTGTTTTCACACATATTAAGAAATTACATTAAATCACTATAATAAATGTATCATTTTATGTAATTTTCAGTTTTCAATTTTTAATAATTTTTAACCAATAGTAACTCACTAATGTCAATTAATTTTCTTACAAATTTACAATATTTTCATAGAAAACACAAAAAATCTATTTTGTGAAACATTTTTTTTTTTAAATATCTATCTTAATGAAACAGAGGGAGTATTACTACAGATGGCAAAGCTGAACTTGGACCGCGGGCCTGGCCCACAAAGGCTTGTAGCGGGGCGACACTGGGCCAGGGTTTTCTAGGCCCGTAAATTAGCGGGTCTCACGGGACGATGACTTGCAGGATTGGGCTTTTTTGGGATGGGCCAAAACGGGTCATACGGGATTACAAGGACCCGTATCTCTCTTTCTTCATTTCTTGTTTCACCTGAAAAAATGAGAAAGAGAGTGAGAAGAAGGTGATACCTTGTGACTTCCGCTGAGAGAGACAGATGACGATTCGGGCTCCGACGGTGTTCCGGCCTTCACATTGTCAGAAGTTCTATAGTACAAGAGCTTCACAGAGAGAACTGATGGTCTTTAGTGAAAGCGGCTTCCATTGACATAAGTGTATCTTCGGTGATGACGATTCGACCTTCGAGGGTTCGTCTCTTCCCCCTCACCTTTGATTTACATGCATGCAACAAAACCATGTACAGATCTCATGTTATTTCTCTCCAATCAGTAGATCTATTGATTGCATGTTGATTACCTCAAAGAAGGACTGGATTGTTCTTTATAATGTTGATTACATGTGATGTAGGTTATTTCTAGAAGAGTCGGTCTTATTGCTTTTGAGAAGAAGAAATCTTCTTGTGGGGCTCTTGTTCTCAAGATAGGTTCGGTTTGTTCATTATCTTATTGATGTTTGTCATCTAATACATAGAGACTAGACATCAAACTGTACTGATCATGTTCTCTTCATCTTCAAAGTGCCATAACAAATTATATCTCTCGTTACATCAATAGCCTAGACATCAAACCATGCTGACCATGTTCGTTTCATCATTTGGTTGTGCAAGCAATAGAAGATCAGACGTCCTGCAGGCCGGCCCGCAAAGGCTTGTACATATAGTGGGGAGGGTTTGGGCAGAAATTCCGGAGACCGCTGCCCGCGTGGACCTGACCGGCCGTGACCTGTTTGAAGCCAATCTCGCTGCGGTCCGGGACAACCTGTTTACCATCTCTAAGTATTACGTTAAAATAATACAACAAAATATTAATAAAATATTTAGAAGCTACTATTAAAATTGATCAAAATATAGTGATTATTATTTAAAGCATGAAAATACATTAACATGTTTTTAATTATCATATTTTTTTAAAAAAATATTATACTAAAATATAAATCATAAAAAATTATCTAATTATATAATTTTTATAACTTTTATATTTGAATGGCAATATTTCACAATATCTTTTAAAGGGTAAATAAGTAAAATATACCATATTAAAAATAATTTTATCCATGTATATCCTATATCTTTCCTGTAAAATGTATTAAAGTATTTAAAATTGTTTTAAAAAGAAAATATATATTAACTTGTTATTTTAATTGATTATATTTTGACAAATATATATATATATATATATATATATATTTGATCCAAAAACATAAATCACAATAGAAATAAAATAAAAATTATTTAAATAAAAAAGTTAGAAAGTATACACATATAGTGTTCATGTTGATTATATTGATTATATATGAAAAGTAATCGTACACCTTTTACAAAATCACCAAAACATAGATTTTGGTTTTTCTTTGAACGTGTATCAAAACATCTAAAAACTAGTTTCCCTATTTTATAGGAAAGCTCTGTTGCTAATATCTTGATTGGTTATAAAACAAGTTTTTTTGGCAAAACTAATTTCCTAATTATTAGGGAATCAAAACTTGATTGGTTAGAAAATGGTTTTTGAAGAAAAAGAAAAACCAAAAACCAAAAACTATTCTAAAGTTGTTATAAACCATTTTGTGGATGCCATTAACCATATAGTCCATCCGGCAATAGCAAACCTAAGTGGTTTAGGTTTTGGCCGACCTACATGTAAAGCTATTACAAGTTGGTTTATGATTTGTACTTATCATATTCCATGTGAGTTTATGTCTTTGTAATTCCTATATATAAAGGGAACCTTATGATTATGAATAATACATAAACGATTTCCCCTAAGTTTCACAACACGTTATCATCACGAATTCTCTAAACCCTAAGCTAAGAAGTTCCGATCAAAACAAGAACCCTAATCTCTCTCTCTAGGCGATCCGATCTCTCTTCCTCAACGATAACAAAGGACCCGACCTAAGCTTCTTCAATCAAGGATCCGATCTCAAGCTCTATCCATCTGATCTCAACTCGTTCGTGACAAAGATCTAAAACAAAATCCAAAACCCCTTCTTGTCCGGTGGTCCATTCAACTCAATCGAAGGTTAAGGTAATCCGAAACCCTAATTATCAAATCTAAACCTAGAAACTTGCTAGGTTTCTGGATAGACTAGCGAACACAACCCTGATCACATAGGGTACGAATCCATTGATTTTTTGAGTACTTGAAATTCATTGATTGCTTGAATATAATCACATAGAAATCAGGTGCTAGGTTGATAATCTACACATGTTTAAACTTGATAAAAACTCGACCAACCTGCTTATATAAACCCGATTAGGTTGTTACTATAAACCATGATGCTTGCATGATTGTTTTGTTTGATGCTTGTATGATTGCTTTGATTGAGGTTATAACTTGCATCATACCCGTATTTGCCGCATGGTATGCATGAACATATAGTAACCGATTGTTAGGATACCTTGTTTGGTCATGAAACTTTTTTAATGAAATTAAAACATCTAATGATCTAAAATATAAACTATATGATGTTAGATGTCGAAAATAAACAATTTGGACTTTGCTGCCCTAAATATCTCTGGAGATAATTATCTACAATGGGCATTTGATGCTAAGATCATACTGAAATCTAAAGAACTCGGTGAATGTATTACCGAGGATAACTGCAAGTGAAAAGGATAGATGAAAGGAAAGAACCCTGAAGCCCATATGGTCTATAAAGATGGTGAAGAAGATTTCGACCATGAAAAAGATGATCTCTTAGAATATGAAACATCTGATTGTCTAAAAGAGTCGAGTTGATTTCGACATCATAAACTTTAGTGTTTGATTTGTGTTTCCTTTATTACTTTGAATTTGTTTCGTTGTTTGCTTGAACTTAATGAATGAATGATTTCGATATAAAGCGCCAATATAAGTACCATTGCGGGTTATAGCTAACCTAATTGAGGGCGACAGCCAAGCTAACATACTATTGCCTAAAGGCACGCATCTAGAAATATCAGATGCCTTATATTCCCAGCTCTAAGAGAAGCCTATTGAGTTTCAAAGATATTCAAATGAATGGTTTCCATATTGAAACAAAGGGCGAAGGACATAAAGAGTTCCTTCACATAATTGATATCGCCCAAGGCAATAAGAAAATCTTAGAGACTATACCCACATAAAGAGTTCCTTTACTATGCCAAGATCAGTATGATAGAGGCTAATGCCACAGTAAAGAATATGTTTACCGACTTCACTATTTGGCACGACCGGCTTGGCCATCCCGGGTCAAACATGATGCGAAAACTCATAATAAATACAAATGGGCACACATTGAAATCAAAGAGAGTTATCCCTAAGAATCTCACGTGTGTAGCATGTACACAAGGGAAACTCATTATTCGGCCATCACCAGTCAAAGTGACTAAGGAACCAATAAACTTTTTGGAAAGGATACAAGGTGACATTTGCGGACCAATACACCCACCATGTGGGACGTTTAGATATTTTATGGTCCTTATGCATGCATCTACGAGATGGTCACATATATGTCTATTATGAACCCGAAATTTGGCGTTTGCGAGGTTACTTGCTCATATAATGCGTTTAAGAGCACACTTTCCAGATTTTCCATTAAAGACTATACGTCTAGATAATTCTGGTGAATTCACGTCCCAAGCGTTTAATGCTTATTGTATGTCCATGGGGGTAAGTGTAGAACATTTTGTGGCACATGTACATACACAAAACGGTCTGGCCAAATCTGTTATAAAACGTATACAACTAATAGCCAGACCATTGCTTATGAGATCAAAACTCCCGATCTCAGCTTGAGGACATGCGGTTTTACATGCAGCCGAGTTGATTCTCATCAGGCCATGTAGTGAGCATAGATATTCTCCATCACAATTACTAACGGGTCATGAGCCAGACATTTCCGATCTTAAGACATTTGGATGTGCCGTCTATATACCTATTGCACCACCACAGAGAACAAAGATGGGACCTCAAAGGAGGATGGGGATATATGTTGGATATGACTCTCCCACGATTATTAAGTACCTTGAGCCGACCACGGGTGATATGTTTATGGCCAGGTACGCGGATTGTTATTTTGATGAATCTGACTATCCAACATTAGAGGGAGATAAGACTAAGCTGGTAAAAGAAATAACATGGAATCAGACATCCTTATCATGGCAAGATCCTCGGACTCAAGAATGTGATTTAGAAGTCCAAAAGATTATACATTTACAAAAGCTAGCTAATCAATTGCCAGATTCCTTTGATGACCCGAATAGAGTAACTAAATCGTATATACCAGCTATGAATGCACCAATACGAATTGATGTCCAAGAGGGACACGGTCAAGTGGCTACAAAGTCTATGGCACAGTTAAAACGTGGTAGACCAAAAGGTTCCAAAGATAGGAAACCTCAGAAACTAAAGAAAGGTGCAGAAAATGAAACCGAGGATAAGGAAACCATAGACATGGGCGAGCCTAAGGTGCCTGAAAATGAGGTTTGGGACGCCAAACTTCAGAGTACTGAAGGTCGTGATAATAATGAGATCTCAATGAACTATGTCATGTCTGGAGTGAAATGGAACATAAAGAATGTCGACATTGATGAAATATTTGCATGTAAAGTAGCACTTAAACTTATGGATATAAATGAGGATCATGAACCCACGTCTATCTTAGAGTGCACTTGACGATCAGATTGGTTGAAATGGAAAGAAGCTATAAACGTGAAGTTAAATTCTTGTAAGAAGAAATGTTTTT
This sequence comes from Moricandia moricandioides, assembly GCA_905132885.1. Classification (NCBI taxonomy): domain Eukaryota; kingdom Viridiplantae; phylum Streptophyta; class Magnoliopsida; order Brassicales; family Brassicaceae; genus Moricandia; species Moricandia moricandioides. Next base: position 293,757 of record CAJHQQ010000149.1, read on the forward strand.
GGTCCTATAATTCGGACACCTTTAGATGTTATACCAGTTGGACATAAACATGGGTCTTTGTGAGGAAAAGAAATGAACATGGTGAAATCGTGAGATATAAAGCACGGCTAGTTGCACAAGGATTCACGCAAAGACCAATAATAGGTTATGAAGAGACATACTCCCCTGTGGTGGATGCAACAACTTTTAGATTCCTAATAAGTCTGGCTGTAAAAGAGAAATTAGACTTGCGGTTAATGGATGTCGTAACCGCCTACTTATATGGTCCACTGGATAATGAAATATATATGAGAGTACCAGAGGGTATTGAATGGCCAAACGCTGCAAGTTCTCGAGAACAATATTCTATAAGATTGAATAAAGCGCTTTATGGTTTGAAACAATCAGGTCGAATGTAGTACAATAGACTAAGTGAGTACCTAATGAAAGAGGGCTATAAAAATGATCCGATCAGCCCACGTATATTCATAAATAAATTTGATCGGGGCTTTGTAATAATAGCAGTGTATGTGGATGATCTAAACATCCTAGGAACCTCTGTGGAAATCGCCCAAACTGTTGAATATCTAAAGAAAGAATTCGAAATGAAAGACCTAGGCAAAAAAAATTTCTGTTTGGGATTACAACTTGGGTACATTAACAATGAAATCCTTGTGCATCAAATCACATATACTGAAAAAGTACTCAAACGTTTTAATATGGACCAGTCTCACCCATTGTCAAGCCCCATGGTCTTGAGGTCTCTTGGACTGGACGCTAATCCATTTGGTCCCAAGAAGGACGATGAATAAGTCCTTCGTCACGAAGTGCAATATCTAAGTGCCATAGGAGCTTTAATGTATCTGGAGAGCCACACAAGGCCAGATATATGTTTTGCCGTGAACCTACTGTCTAGGTTTAGCTCATGTCCGACACAAAGGCACTGGAACGAGATTAAACATATACTTCGTTATTTACAAGGAACTAAAGATTTATGTTTGTTTTATACTAACCGAACTAACCAACCCAAAGAGGGGTTAATTGGTTTGCTGATGCAGGTTTTCTATCAGATCCACATAATGCAAGATCACAGACAGGTTATGTATTCTCACATGGTGGTACGACAATATCATGGCGATCCATGAAGCAGACGATTGCAGCTACTTGGTCCAACCATGCAGAAATTTTTGCGATACATGAAGCCAGCCGAGAATGCGTTTGGTTGAGGTCGATGACTCAACATATCAAGGTCGATAGTGGTTTGTCCGAAGGCAATGAAGAACCATCCATTATGTACGAAGATAATGCAGTGTGTATAGCTCAGTTGAAAGATGGATATATCAAAGGTGATAGGACGAAGCACATATTGCCCAAGTTCTTCTTTACCCACGAGTTGCAAAAGGCTAAGGAGATTCAAGTGGTACAAGTTCGGTCAAGTGAGAATTCAGCCGACCTATTCACCAAATCATTTCCAACCTCTATGTTCAAGAAGCTAATAAACCAGATAGGAATGCGTCGACTGAAAGATCTCCAGTGAGGTACAAAACATGGGGAGTAATACGGTTGTACTATTTTTCCTTCACCGTGGTTTTATCCCAATATGGGTTTTACTGGTAAGGTTTTAACGAGGCAACATTCCAAACGTATTATGAGCTCTTTATGGTTATGACATCCAAGGGGGAGTGTTATAAACCATTTGGTGGATGCCATTAACCATATAGTCCATCTGGCAATAGCAAACCTAAGTAGTTTAGGTTTTGGCCGACCTACATGTATACCTATTACAAGTTGTTTTATGATCTTTACTTATCCTATTCCATGTGGGTTTATGTCTTTGTAGTTTCCTATATATAAAGGATACCTTATGATTATGAATAATAAAGAAACGATTTCCCCTAAGTTTTTACAACAAAAGTTGAAATATAACATTTTAGTTTTCTTATAATTGATAAAATATCCATGCATAATAGCAAAAGAAGCCGGCCCTAGAGAGAGAGAACAACTTGCCTTCGTTACTCTTCGTATGACCGTCACCGTCACCGGCGTTTCCTCACTGGAACCGCCAGATCCACCAGACCCACCAGATCCACCAGATCTAATTCCAGTATTTACTATCCCTTCCACCTCTGTTTGCTTCCTTATCCGTATTATCACTATTTCAGATCTAGATTTGAAAATTCAAACTTTTAGAGAGATAGATTTGACTACCCAGATATTTAAGGAGACTTTTCTCCCAAAAGGTTTCGGTTTGATGATTTTCATTGTCGTGCTTATACGATCCCTTACTGCAGTATGCAAATCTTTCTTCATCACCTCTTACCCGAGTCTCACTTTCATCATGTCCGCCACCACCGGATCTCGTTCACCGACATCACTGGAACCATTAATCCTTATACTGGATACATCTCTGCAGGTTATAGATTTGAAATTTTCTGTCTATGTCTTGCTTGCACTACAAGAAAACTAAGTTTTTACTAGGAAATTTTACTAGGAAAATAGTTCCTCGTAAAATTACTACGATTTTACTTCGAGTTTACGAGGAAACCAGTTTTCCTCGTAAAGTTCTCGTAATCTTACGAGGAAAAGGTTTCCTCGTAAATTCGAAGTAATCTTACGTGTCTATTACGAGGAAAATGACATTTTCCTCGTAAACTCATAGAAACTCCTCTCCTCGTAAATTCCTAGTAATAGTTTACTACGAAATTAGGAGGAATGGTTTTGTTACAACGAAATTAAGAGGAAATGGATAGAAAATATCAAATTTAAATCAAAAACGTGTTTTCTACTTACTTTTCCTAGCAATTTCCTAGTAAATTCTCAGATTCGAAAATTCCTATAAATACCACCATATGTGATTCATTTGAAACACACAAAAAAAAAATCAGCTATAAGCTTAATCAAACACAAAAAAAAATGTCCGGTCCGGGAAATATTTCCGAGTTGCGGAAGTGGATGTATTCACACAGAGATAATAACGGGAGGGTGACAAAAGAATTTCTCGAAGGGTTGGAGACGTTTATGCATCAAGCAGATTCTACACCACTCACGCAGGAAAGTGGTAAGATGTTCTGTCCTTGTCGGAAATGTTGCAATACCAAATTAGGCCCTCGTGAAAATGTTTGGAAGCATTTAATAAATAGAGGTTTCATGCCATATTATTATATTTGGTATCAACATGGAGAAGATGCTAGTTGTAGGAATGAAGGTAGCAGTAGTAATAGCAATTTTCAGACTGAACCGGTTGAGCATTTGCGTAATGAAGGTAGCAGTAGTAATAGCTATCATCACCAAGAGGAACAAATGGTAGATTGTGATAGGGTTCATGATAAAGTAGGTGATGCCTTTGTAACTCATGATGATGATGAAGTTGAAGAACCTAACTTAGATGCAAAAAAGTTTTATGAAATGTTAGATGCTGCGAATGAGCCAATTTACAGTGGTTGTAGAGAAGGTCTGTCTAAATTGTCGTTGGCTGCTAGAATGATGAGTATTAAAACCGATCACAATCTACCTGAAAATTGTATGGATGCATGGGCAGACTTGTTTAAAGAGTATTTGCCAGAAGACAATGTGTCTGCTGAATCTTATTATCAGATTCAGAAATTGGTATATAGTCTTGGGTTGCCATCGGAGATGATAGACGTTTGCATCGACAACTGCATGATTTACTGGGGAAATGATGAGAAGTTAGAAGAATGTCGATTTTTTAAGAAGTCACGATTCAAACCGCAAGGTCGAGGGCGTAATAGGGTACCGTACCAAAGGATGTGGTACCTACCAATCACAGACAGATTGAAAAGATTGTACCAATCTGAGGAGACAGCTGGAGGGATGAGATGGCACGCCGAGCATACTCAGACGGATGGAGAGATGACTCATCCATCAGATACAAGAGCATGGAAACATTTTAACAATGTACATCCACATTTCGCTAGCAATAGCCGGAATGTGTATCTTGGATTATGCACTGATGGATTTAGTCCATTTGGAATGTCTGGGAGACAATATTCATTGTGGCCGGTCTTTCTTACACCGTATAACTTGCCACCGGAGATGTGCGTGCGACGAGAGTTTCTATTCATGACCATATTAATACCTGGTCCAAAACATCCAAAAAGATCTCTCGACGTTTTTCTACAACCACTGATAAAAGAGTTGAAAGATTTGTGGTCAACAGGGGTGAGGACATATGATTGTTCAACTATAACAAACTTTACGATGCTTTTGTGGACCATAAGTGACTTTCCTGCATATGGTATGTTGTCTGGGTGGACTACACACGGGAGATTAGCTTGTCCATATTGTAATGGAATGACAGATGCATTTCAGTTGAAGCATGGTAGGAAGACTAGTTGGTTCGATTGTCACCGTCGATTTCTTCCCATTCACCACCCTTACCGAAGAAACAAGAAATTGTTCAGGCACAAAAGGGTTGTCAGGGACACTCCTCCTCCATATTTAACTGGAGAACAAATCGAAGCGCAAATCGATTACTACGGTGCTCTAGAAACAGCTCCTCGTGGTGGGAATTGGCATGTTCCCAGTAATATGCCTGATTATTATGGTGTTCAGCACAATTGGCACAAAAAGAGTATATTTTGGGAATTGCCATATTGGAAAGATCTTCTTTTGCGCCACAACCTCGATGTGATGCATATAGAGAAGAACTTTTTTGAGAACATCATGAACACTATATTGAATGTCCCATGGAAGATGAAAGACAACGTAAAATCAAGGTTGGACTTACCCGATATCTGCTCAAGGAGTGAGCTACATATAAAAAGCAATGGGCAAGTTCCAGTTCCAATTTTCAGACTGTCATCAGAAAAAAAGTCTGCGTTGTTCAACTGGGTGGCTTCAGAAGTGAAGTTCCCTGATGGGTATGTTTCAAATCTCTCAAGATGTGTTGAGAAAGGGAAAAAGTTCTCCGGGATGAAGAGCCATGATTGTCATGTCTTTATGCAGCGACTACTTCCTTTGCGTTTGCGGAGCTACTACCGACAAAAGTACATGAAGCACTTACAGGTAATTAATTAATATAATACGATGACATGATTAATTATTTCTATATATATATATATAGACTAATATGGATAATTTTTGTTTTCGTATATATATAAGGAATTGGAGCATTTTTTAGGGATTTGTTTAATCACAAAATCAATTTGCATTTGGGGTTTGGGGTTTATGTGTAGAAGAGGTTATAAGTTAAGGAAGTTGTGGTTTGGGGTTTCGAGTTTAGGGATTTATAAACCCTTTCCTCGTAAAACCCTAGTAAAAGAAAACACGGGCATATCTATTTCCTCGTAAGGTCCTAGTAAGGTTTACTAGGGCTTTACGAGGAAAAAAAACACGGGCATAGCAACTTCCTTGTAAAGGCTTTTTCTCGTACAGCCCTAGTAAACAGATTACGAGGACCTTACGAGGAAATAGAAACACGGGCATATCTATTTCCTCGTAAGGTCCTAGTATAATTACTAGGGCTTTACGAGGAAAACATATTCCTTATATATACTCGAGCAATCCAGTTTCTCATTTGCTAGTAACCTTCTCTCTAAATCCTCTAAAGGTACTCTCTAATTCGTAGTTAGATGATTAGATTAGGGAATTTAGATTAGGTGGTTAGTTTATGGAATTTAGATTAGGTGGTTAGTTTAGGGAATTTAAATTATGTTTTGATTTACTTTTATTTAGAGTTTTTATAAATAATACGGGGAATTAATGTTTTGATTTTTTTTTTTTAAATATAGATGCCTAGACAGAGCAAGCTTGCTAAGGCTGCCGGTAGGAGGACGTCGTCTCTCGAGGGGAGTCACTACGGAGACATGTTTGGGCGTCAGGATGCTCCGGGTTCATCTTCGTCAGCTCCCGGTTCATCTTCGATTCCCGAGACTCAGGGAGCTTCTACGGCGTCTCGGGAACCACATCCTCCTCCTCCTCCTCCTCCACCGGTCGGGTTCATCCTGATTTGGATGTGCCGCCGAACGCACCCTTTGCGGTGTACACGGTGGAGGATATTTTGGCCCTTCCAGGCAGAGAAGGGCTCGCAGAGTTAGATCCTATCCGACGGGACGGCCGAAACGTATTATGGTATGTTTTAATTTTTAAAAAGTTTTTTTAATTAACAAAATATTTAGAAATTAATCTAATTAATGATTTATTTTGTGTCTTTTCAGGTTTGGTGTTGACAATTGTGTCGGATCTAGCGTCTCGGACTGTATTAAGGGATTCTTTCCCGATCCAGCTCCAAACTGGAAGATGACGGCGAGCCACACAAAAAAGACGGGGTTCAAATCGTTCGCTGTAAGTTTAATTAGTTAATTTATTTTTAATTATTTAAAATTATTAATATTATTTAACTAATCCGTTTTTTTTATTTTCTCTGGTTACAGCAAAAGTATCGTTGGTCTATTGGGATTCACCAGCGGGTGAAGAAGGAGTTTGAGGCCAAGGCAAGAGCACGATTGCTCGACATGGTCTACAACTGGAAGGGCGACTACCAGGTATAGATTTATAAATTATAATATATATATAGTTTTTAAAATATTATTTACTTTAATTAATTCTATTTTTTTTAAATCAGGTGGATGGTTACGAGGCCGGGAAACCCGATTGCCTCACAACCACGGTGTGGGATGGCCTCATCAGCTATTGGGAGTTGCTGGACTTGGTCAGAACCTCCAACACAAACTCCGGGAACCGCATGACCAAAGACGAGCATGGCAACACCAAGGTGCTTCACACCACTGGTCGAAAACCTCACGCGGGAATTCGTCTAGACATGGTAAAATGATTTTTAATAACTATTTAATTTTTATTTTATTTGAATATTCCAAATTAATATTTAATTTTATAAATTAATTTCAGGCTAAGGAGACAGGAGTTCTTCCGTCTCTGAAAGACCTATACGAGAGGACCCACCGGAACAAGGCTGGGCAGTTTGTAGATCCTGCTTCCGAGCGGATCTACAACGAGGTTGTTGCCCGAGTTGACGAACGCCAGACCCAGTTGACTCAGCAGGCTGGGACTCCAGTCATATTATCCACTGTTGAAGTGGATAAGATTTACGAGGAGGTAAATAATTTCGTTTTACTATTAATTTTAAATATTTTTTAAATTTTTTTCTTAATGTTATTAATATTTTTAATTACAGGTCGCCCCTAGGAAAAAGGGGCGTGTCATCGGGATTGGTTAGGTTAACGATGTCCCTGCAGCGACATCGTCTTATCATCAGGAGCAGCACGATGTCAATGCTCAGCTGCGCTCGGAATTGTCTTCGCTCACCCAACATGTCACTTCTCTCACCAATGTCCTCAAGATTATGGCGGTTGGAAACCCGCATTTGGAGGAGATGTTGCGTCAGAGACGGGAAGGCGGAGAGATTCCAACCCAACAACATCCACCATCACTGTCACAGCCGGCCACCAACTATGGACAAGATTTCCCGAGCCAGGACGACTTCGTTCAGCAATTTCACGACCACCATCCGTATTTTTTTTATTTTAATTGTATATTATGAATTTTAAAACTTTTTGTATATTATTTAGTTATTTATAAAATATTTTGTTTTTTTAGTTTTTATTTATAATTTGATTTTTTTAATTTTAAAAAAATAAAATAATTATATTTATAATTATTTTATTTTAATAGGGAAAAAACCATTTCGAAGCAAAATCCTCGTAAGGATTCCAAGTAAAATCCTCGTAACATGTTCTAGTAAGTTCCTCGTAAGGATTTACTACGATCTTACGAGGAAAACATTACTACTATGTTACGAGGAAATGCTACGAGGCGCTTACGAGGAAAACAAACCCACGCCTTTACGAGGAAATGTTTCCTCGTAAATTAGCTACGACCTTACGAGGAAAAGGCTTTACGATGAACGTGTTTCGAGGAAACGTGTTTCCTCGTAATTTCCTAGTAAATGGCCATTTACTAGGAAATTACGAGGAATACCCGTCCTAGTAATGGCCGAGTTTTCTTGTAGTGTTGCTTCGATGAGGTCCTTTGAGTGTTCTCTTGTGCTTTGTTACGGCACGCTCGCCTCTGTGCGATTCTCTGCAGTATGCAGTCTATGTTCTGGTCTCACTCCAGCAAATGATAGTTTAAAGTTGTTTCTTCACCGCCTGTGGCAGACTCGTAAGGAAACACTTGATGTTTCTATCTTTTTAGTGGTTCTGGAATGTGTATCCTTTGTGAAGTATGATTGCCTCCCATATGTTCCATTCGGTTTGAGTGGTTGTGTTGTAGGGAGAAGTGTGCCCAAGATTATGTATGCTTCCATGTTTGTTCTGTTAAAAGGCTCATCCATTTGGTGCTTTGTCGCCTCTGCTTGTGATGCCGAACTTCTGATTGTTAAATCTGCTTCTGTTGCGGTTTTAATCCCGGGCGTTAGACCAGTACTTAAGCTCTCTAATTCCCAAAGCCTCATTTCACTTCTTAGCACGTTTGGCGTTGAGTTTCGAGGACTGCTCAGCAGCATTAAGTGTTGTTTATGTGTTATGTTTGCTCCTATCTTATGGTGTTGTATCTCTTTGCTCTGCTTTGCTATGGCAGCAGCAGATGTTTTAGCCGCTTTGGTCTTGTTATTGCTGAATGTAAACAATTTCTCCAGCTATGGAGACTAATGATTTATGAAACTCTTGTTTGACCCAAAAAAAAAAACATTTTAGTTTTCTTCTTAAATAAAGACTTTATATATCCACACTTTTTGTTTTGTGAGATAACCTTTTTTCATATGTATTGTAATAATAGCTCAAAGATTCTTATAGTTATATTAATCTCTTTGGTTTAAGAATTCAGACTCTGGATTAATACAATTTTTCTGTTAAAAATCACCATTCTAATGAAAAAAAAGAATCATGTTGTACTAAATGGGCCGTCTTGGCTGCAGTTTCAACCATTAAACCCATATAAGAAGTTCAATCTCTTTCTTGGACTTTCAAACGTCGACAACTTTAAATTATAATGTGTAATTTAAGACAACATCGCTTAAATGGTCTTCATCCTACTGGGCAGGAACAAGTTTCACATGCAAGTTTCATTTTACAAATTTTTTGAAGAAACAATCAAGTTACTAGGAAAGTAAGTGTGACACCCCAAAACCCAAGCCCAAAAAGTTTTTGTGGTTAAAAGGGAAAAGCCCACCTACTGCCCGTTAGGTTAATCTAGAGTTCATTTTTACTCCTTCCCTATAAATATCAAGCATCTTCTTCTTTTTCTCCTATTAGAAAATTTAGAGTGGAGCTTCGCAGGGATTTTCAGAGACAAGAAAACCATAGCCGTCAAGACTCTGTCTTCTCTCTCGCGATCTCTCTCTCTCTCCTCCCTCCTTGCCATTTTCCTTCTCTCTCTTCGCCGTGCAGCCACGAGTGATGGTAGTCACGTGGTGTTGTTGTTGTCCGATCTCTTGCCCTCTTGTTCCAAATCTCATATCTATCTTAATGTGAGGTGTTTCAAACCAAGATCTCTTGCTCTTTTATATTGTTGAATGTGGAATTAGGATTGGTTTAGCCCTGATTGATGTTAGGTTGCTGATCATAAAGGGTGTTAGGATGATAGATGCATAAATCATATTACATAGAACACCCATACTATCAAAAGAACTCTAATGCACTACCTTGTGTTGATGTGGATAATTGATTGATATGATTCTCTGATCTGATTGTTTGTGATTGAGTATTTGGTGAAAGCTAGGTTGATAGTAAGAATTGAACCTAGCATAATAGATAACAGTTGCCTAAATTAGCAGATGAATGATAATGAATGATAATGAAGCATGTATTGGATGTGTATGGTATTGAGTGTGACACCGAGAACGGGTGGCGGCTGGAAATGAATGAATGTGGATAATGATAGGAAATGAGAAAGGTAATGAGAAAGGAAATGGGAATGGAAATTAAAAAAAAGAAAATAAAAAAGGAACTTAAAATGGAAATAGGAAACAAAATGATTAGACATTGGTAGGGGTCAGTCTAGGACGCTGACTGTGACAATATCTAAGGCGGGGCTGAGGGCTGTGTACGAACGGTGACCACGAAGGTGGGGCTGAGGGCTGTGTACGGACGGTGACCACGACAGCGGAATAAATGGTGCCGGGTAGGATCGATTCAACGCCGAGTCTTTGCGGGAAGTGATCGTCGGCGTGGAACCTCATCTGGAATTTAGTTGCTGTGCATACCGGGCAGCTGATTAAATTGGAGCACTTGAAGTAGACTGGAACATGATTCCTTGCGCGTGTATAGGTCCTAGAGTCTAGGCGGATTGGAGTCTAAAAAGGAAATATAATATATGTATGGTGATCAATGAGTTCATTACATTGTTTGTTGTGTGAGATGTTGTATGTTAGTGGCTAGTCGGTTCTCGTTTTGCATTGAGTAGTATAGAGGTTCATGCGGGGAGGCTGGTATAAAACCGCTTCATTGAGTATTCCATTTACTTACGCCCTCCTTTTCCCTTCTCTTATGCGCATGATTGTAAGTAGAAGTGGTGTTTGTACAGAAAGAAATATGCATCTGAAACTCTGGGGACCTATAACTGGACATGGGAAATATCAGATGTTTGACATAGGTGTCCTTAACCCTGTCCTCGTTGATCCTGGAATGTATGAGGGGAAGCAAGTGTTACAATAAGACTTGTATTTCTTCATCCCTAAAAATTCTCCTTTAACCCAAATACTAACAAACAACGCTTTCTGAAGATAACTCAAGTTGAGTCTCCAGGTCACAAGATAATGGAAACTCTTGGTTTTCACTAATGATAAATCTAAAGAGTTAGAGTGTGTCTTTGAATATGGATTCTAGATGAATAGTATATTACATGTATCTTCCTCCATTAATGTCATCATATTTTGTATTAAACTATCCAAATTCATAGTTGCAGTTTGCAAAAAAGTTTTTACGTGTTTAAGCAAAAAAAAATCTTATGTGTTTCATCGGACTTATTCTTGGTTTCAGTTCTTTGCTTGACTTTAAAGACTTTAAACTCAAGTTTCAAAAAGAAAGACTTTAAATTTTTCCTCTAATATCATTTAGGGAAATTTTCTTAAATAGTTCCTTTTGAATTTTTGTCAACAAAAGAGTCATAAAAAAAAGATGACCGAAATGTTTTTTTTTAAAAAAATTTAAATCCACTCTTAAAATTCTATCCCATAACTCTAAACTCTAAATATATATTATTTAACCCTAAAAGTATAAGTATATATTTACACCATTTAATAAAACTTATTTGGTTATTTTACTCATTAGAGACTACTTTTATGACAAAATATTTTTTTATAAAATCCTAGAATATTTCTCTATTAATTATTACTTGTTCGACTTCAATTGTTAACGAATTTCTTTCGCCAGGCTGGATATTTGTTTTTATAGACAAGAAACATTAGTGGAGTTGTTCGACATAGCCACGAATCAGAAAACACAGTTTTAGCACGAATCAGTCATGATTTCAAAATAGCCAAGAAAATATAAAACTGTGACTGAAACCTAGCTAATTTAGCAATGATCTAGCCACCATAAAATAAAATGGTTAAAATAACCACGATTTAGCAAATCATTAACAGTGAATAAATATTAATTACCCATAGTATAAAAACAATTTTCTTTGGCTGTATATAAAACCCTAATTCAAAACCTTAAGTCCTAAACTTAAACATATATATATCTATATACATATAAAACTATAAATCTAATTTAACAATCTAAATCTTAAACTTACACTTTAAATATATATATTTTTAAACAGTAACACCAAATCAAATATTTAAAATTTAAATCTTATATATATACTCCAAACACCAAATCATATATCATACATTAATTTCAAACCCTATATCATACATTAAATCACAAAATTTTATATCGAAACCCAAATTTTATATCTTACAACTCCATAAGTTTACATAATATACCTTATAATTTTAAAGTATGTTTACTTGTAGCTACATTATTTTGAAATAATATATACTGAACGTATTTTTACAACATGTATGATTTCAGAATACATGAGACATAGTATGGACATGTAAATAAGTAGTACAATTGATGCAATTAAATATTGTGCATGATCCACTGATGTAGCTCAAGTTACGCTGAGCAACTCTCTCAAATTAGACACCAATTACAATACTTAGAAATAGAATCCACAGGGAATGTGGACACAAAATAGACTATGAATATCAAGATTAAGCTAGGCAAGAGCATTTATAAGCACTAAATAAAACAATAAATCGGTTGTTTAAATAAGATAGGGAAAGCGTTAGAATTAGGGTTTTATTCATGCAATCAGAACTCAAATCTATAGATGGTAAGGGTATAAATAAGAGCTGTCCTAGCACTCAAATTCAATAAGCAAGTAATCCTGATGTTGCATGCAATTACTAATCAGATGTCTAGATCATGTGATTCCAACTCTCATATGCAAATTTAGGAAGAGTGTTGATCGATACTTCAGAGAGTCGATCGATACTTCTTTTAGACAAATGTTAAGATACAATTTGATATGTTCACTAAGTTATCTAAACCAGTTCTCGCGTGCGCTTACTAATTTAGCTCAATAGGATTAGTGTCAGGAGTTGAACCCCCAGTTGCGATTGTCAGTTATCCTATGATCATGTTTCTAGGTAGCTAATCTAGAATTATAAGCAATAAGTTCAATCCTATGAAGGATCCAAGAGAATCACCCTAACAGTTTTATACTTTATAAGTTCATCAACACCTAAGAAAAACTCTAAACCTAACAAGTACTCTATTCTCACATAGTTAAGCAAAACATAGAGATATACTAAATGAACTGCATTAAAATTAGAAACACTAGAGTTCCAATCACAATTCTGAAGGAGTCTTGCAATCTTCTCTCCAAAAACTCTAAAAATAATAAAAGCTCTCCCCGTGTGTTGCCTAAATAATGACTTATAAACTCATAAAAATAGGTATAAAGTCGACCAATGGTAGTCTTGTAATTTAGGGGAACTTCTGGGCCAAGCTTGTTCTGGAATTAAAGTCATAGATCTACTCGCGTTGGTGTCGATCGCTACTAAGAATATTGTCGATTGACACTCCTTCTATATCTCAACTGTGACTTCATGAACAACTACGAATTTCTTCATCTTTTACCTCCACATGACACTATGATCTCTACAATGCTCCAAAACATACCTAGACCTAAAAAAGACCCTAAAATAGACTCGAAACATAACATAAAGAATCTAAATAGGACTTATACTATGGCTAAAAACCAGTAAATCCATAGTATAACAACTCTTCCAGACTTATCTTTTCCTTGCTCTCAAGCAAAACACAAATTATACATGTAGAAGAGGTTTGAAAATGTAGGGATTCACCTTTTCTTTAGAACATTACCATCACCTCTGCAATGTTGCAAGCTACATAAAATCAGTGCCGACTTTAGAGGTACTTCCATGTACCCAACCCTAGCTTAGAAACCTGACCATCCATCCCACAAATCACTAGACATTATCTGACATACCCCTCTACTAACCTCGTCTCTTACATATAAATGTGCAGACTTTATCTTAGAAGTATCGATCAAAAGACACATGGAGTCTTACCCCAAAAAGTATCTGAACATACATGCACTCTTCTCTGATTCTTTTCCCCCATTTCTCTCTTGTATAATCTCCTTCTCTTTTACATTTTCTTCTGTTTTTCAAGCTCTGCAAAGTGTAGGCGAATAAAGGGGGTTATAAAGAATTTTCCTTCCTTTGAGTTAGAATAATAGGGTCATACGAACTTTTCTACCTCTCTGCAACTTCAGAAATCATATCAATCTTTTATTCCTTTTTCTGGATACCAAAGAGAGGGAAAGAGAAGGGAACTAGAGATACACATACTTTTACCTTCAAGACTTGCATGATGAATCTGATCTAGTGTATACCAAGCCCTAAAACAAGCAAATAGAGTTTGATTAGGTTGGAGGTCAGCTTTGGTTCATTCAAACATTCTCAGTCAGTGTTGATGTTACTGGCAGGTCAATCCACTTTGGTGTTTCTATTCAATACACCATGCATTTAGTAAATCAAGAAATGGTGCTCGAGAGTGGTTAGGTAGTTAGTAAAATTGAAAAAGTTCATCATCCTCTTTCTGACTCTATTAAACAACTCAGCTTACACTTAAAAGAAAACACATTGTCAGTAACAACCTCCTCCAGGCTTAATTAACACAGTCCCCAGTGTTATACAATCTCATATTGGTGAAGGAAATAATAGAAATTGAAATTTTAACAAGGAAAATCGGGTTTTACCTGCCGTCTAATATGAGTGTCGATCTACACAGTTAAGTGGTGATCGATGCTCGTGATGCGCTGTTAATCGATTATTGATCAGGTCTCGATCGAGGCTGGTTCAGCTCTCATTTTCCTCGATTGATTTTTTTGACCTGAAATAAAATAAACACAAAAATTAGTGAAAATGAAAATTAAAACAAACTTGAAACTTACTAATTGGGTTGCCTCCCATCAAGCCATTGTTTATAGTTTTTATATCTTGACATTTTGAAGACTTTGGACTAGTTTGGAGATAAATGAGAACTTTTTGGGAAATAGGTCTCAACATCTTCTTCGCTCATCTGTTGTTCATCGGTTAGTAAGTTGCATCCAGCCTTCTAGAAATAATCAAACATCCTCTCTTGAGCTGTAACAACTTCAGCTATCCTGTCTTCAACATGATCTCTCTTGATAAATTTGGGTTGACTCGAATAACAGAAATCATGAAAGTTTCTCGTGGTTTTTTTTTTTTCAGCTGCATACATCCCTCATACAGTGGTAAGGTCATATAATGACGTCCGACACATTCGGCCTTTCAAGAATTTCTGCGATATCAGCTTTGGAGAAAATAATTACCCTTCAATCATTACCTCTAGTGATTCCTTCCTGATCTCTATAGATCCCATGCTCATCAGGCAGTAGGACTATTTATGGCTGTCTAAGTGGAATATCTGTGGGAGGAGCCAATGATTCTAGCTCTAAACCATACAACTGTTCCGAAATCGCATAGGTGTCTATCGATGCTGGCTGGGTGTCGATTGACATTACATCGTCATCTTCATTCTCTCGACCAGAAACAGAATAAACTTCTGCAACAAATCCTGCTTCATCACCAAACTCAATGTCGGACGTGTACCCTTCACATACTCAAACATTGTCATAGAAAACACTTTCATCAACTAGTGTCATGCACAACTTATTTGTCTGCATTTCGCAAACAGCTCCTACAATAGCTATGAAGGTTCTCCGAAAAAGTATGGATGTATTCCACCTCATCTAGATGTCCATCACATGGAAATCTACTGGAATAACATCATTGCCGATTTTCACCTGAAGTTCTATGATAAGTCCTTCTGAATCCACCTTAGGGCAATCCACAAATGTGAATGAGTCACAGGAAGTTTCAATCTTGAGACCCAACTGATTTTCAATCGCTTTACTCATGATGGTAACTTAAGAACATGTATCACACAATGCATTATGATAGTTGTGACCTGCAATAGTGCATGGAACTACAAAATTCCAGGATCACTTTTCTTCTTCAGTTTAATTTCCTTCTTCTGCATCTTCCCTCTGAGCTGATGGAACATTCACTTGATGTCTTCTTCTGTCTCTCTGATTTCTCTAAAAAAATATACAGGTTGTACTAGTAATATGCCTCATCGAAGAGCACTTCTTCAGGAATCCCTAGTATCCTCTTGGTGAAACTATTCATCTCTTTGTCAGTAACCTCTATCCTCTAAAGCTTAGGAATCTTGATCTTCTTTCTTTTCCCAATAGGAACCTGTTCCTCAACAACTTGTTGATAGATAATAGGCTATGGTTCATCATACTTTGGAGGACGTTGAAAAAAATTCGGTTGCTGATTTCAACTGTTGGCTTCATAGGTGTCTGAGATGGGTGCTGATCGATATACAAATAGTGTCAATTTCGGCAATTGTACTCAATATGTCATAGGTGGGTGTCTATGGATGTCTTCTTAGTGTCGACCGATGCTTGCCGTCTGACAATAACCAACAGATTCTTCAGGAGGTGCCGATCGATGCTCGGGTGGTGTTGATCGACACCAATGCGTAATGTAAAACAAAACTGTTTGTATTAATGTTAATCTTCTCTATAATTTCAAATGGAACGAGCTTCCAAGCTTAAGTACATATGTTCGTGTGGAGGGAAGTATACCGCATTAAGACCATCCAGACTAGATCACCCACGTTTAAAAGTAGTTAATGCCGAAAGTGATCAACATTCATTTTGTACTTTGCCGATGAAACTTGAAGACTGTGGGAACCGAAATTCACACCATCGATTTCCGTAAATTAAGGAAAGTCGATGAACCCTAACTTTCCCTGAGGTCCTGAATTCTCTACGAGAGCCAACGACAAGTAATCGAGTAAACTTGGAAAACGTGAAAAGATAACAAAACGAATTTAGAAAACATAAATCTTTATTTCGAATTTGTGTACGAGCGCTCTAGAGACAAAAGCGTACATGAAGCTTGTGTTGAAACAGGATCACAAAACACAAGAAATAAAACAAAACTAAGTTTGATAGCTCTACCACCTATGTCGAAAGAAACCAATGTGGCTGTAACCCGCTTAGCAATAGACGAAAAAACGAAAAAGGGTTTGAAGGATTTGGTACTGGACCTTAAGAAAGGCTGCCTACGTACCCCTTTTGAGGATCAAGTCGGACGTAGTTCAATTAAAAGAGTGGACCAAGAGATTGAACTGCCGGAGTAAGTTCGTCTGGTAAGAGAGTTCCAGTCATAGAAACCGAGCTTGTCGAGAATAAAGCTTAGGGTTTCTAAGTGCAATGAGTTGTAGAGTCTAAGGAAACCAGAATCGTCGAACAAAGATGGAGAAACATCTAAGTATAACTCTCTCCTTCTAGCTACCTAAGTTCTAAATTCTTATAAGCTAACATGCCTTCTATAGGTCTAAATCTTTGTATCCTTGCGCCTTTAGCTTTAGCTCCCCTTATACATGCTTTCTGGGTCGGTTCCCCTTTCTTCTTTTGCCCTTAGGTCGATTTTATCGCTTTGCGAAAATATTCCTTTTTATCTCAATCTTCATCATTATCTTGGAAACTTGACATTTATCTTCTGATTTCGCGAGATTTATCTTCTTCTACTAGTAAAGATACACCATCATGACATCGATGGGCTCAATTTCGTATGAAATCGCAAGTGGGTCTTTAGCCGCGTTCTAGGCCTCTTTGGGCCGTATTTCGACTTAACTATTTCTTCGAAAGAACATTTAATGATACGACGTCGGTTTAGCTAGGAAGTTCACACTTCTCGTATAATTTAGACAACTGTGGTGTTGAGTTAACCGTTGCCGTTTATACGATAACCAAGAACTTCATTTGGGAAAATGAGTCTTCACAGTTTTTACCGTAAAGTCCCAACGATAACTCGAATCGAGAAAAAAAAAACGAGGGGTGGATCTGAAGTTCAACGGAAAGCATAAGATCTGGTTTATGTTTGGTCCAACTCGCCGAACAGGCGAGTTGACCATTTTGCTTGGTCCAACTCACCGAATGGGCGAGTTGACCATCTTGCTTGGTCCAACTCGCCGAATGGGCGAGTTGACCATCTTGCTTGGTCCAACTCGCCGAATGGGCGAGTTAACCATCTTTCTTGGTCCAACTTGCCGAACGGGCGAGTTGACCATCTTTCTTGGTCCAACTCGCCCGTTCGTCGAGTTGGAATGGTTCAACTCGCCGAACGGGCGAGTTGACCGTCTTGTTTGGTCCAACTCGGCCATTCGGGCGAATTGGATGATCGAGCCTTACAGTTGTTTCGTTGTTTCAATACTCGGGATTCGTTTGTTCGAAGGTTAGAGCAACCTTTCTCGAGGACTTACCGTATGAATTCATACAAAACTTGATTTTTTTCCCGCTCTTCTTTTCTTTAAAATATTATCTTCTCTTTTTTAAAGAAGGCATTTTCCGTGAAGTTTCAGGCGTTGATTCCGTCATGACTGATTTTGACCCCAACAAAGACAGTCGAGGAACTGCTAATGTATAAAAGAGATATGAGACACAAAATTCATAGTTTGTCAGTATTCTTGAGTTGCATCAAGTGCTTTTCCAAGGTCGACATGTCCACTCGGTACAATGTTGTATAGAACTCGAAACGAACAGATATTTGTGTTGTGGTTGATGGAGTGATTATGTTGTTTATTGTGAAGAGTCTTTTCATAGTTGTAAAGAAGAAAACTACGTCTCATATGTTTATTGAATCATTCCCACATATCAGTTCAAGACTTTACCTATTGTCAGAAATACTATTTGAGCTGGCTCCACCAGCTGATGAGCAACTTTTAAATCGAGTATCTACTGAAGATACTGGCATCTCACCCGAAACTTGTTTAACGCCATAATCCCCTCCATCATGTTAAGCCAGTCAATAAAATCTACAGCATTGAGTAAACCAGAAAACTCATGATTATCAAAACGAAAGCCGGAATCCCATTATTGAGGAGGAATCACTTTTCCGATGACGTGTCTATTCTCATTCGGATTATGCAGCCTGGTTGTTTTACATCATAGTTATGTTCCTGATCGGCATTAGCGAACAGATTATCCATTATCACCTCTTCATTGGACTCATCATGATGTATTTTGTTGTTCTTGCTGTGGTTCTCGTCAATCATCACACTGATCATTTTGTTGTTCCAGAACCGTTGTTAATGTGTTTTCCACTGCTGTTGAAGTGCATGTTGCAGCCCCTCTGTGAAATTATTTAAGGTTTGTCGTAAGTCAGCTTGTTGTGCTTCCATAGTAGGGTAACGAGGAGCCATGAACAACAAAAGATCGAGCTTTGGTTGATAAACGAAAACATTGTTGAGCTATGATACCATCTGATGCAGTAGTCGATATAGGTAGGATGTGGATAACTTGTTTAGTATATGAATGCCCAAGTAATCACATGAAATTGTTATCAATCCGATCGTAATATAGCTGATGAACAAGAGAGTTTAATAAAGCAAAGGTTCTTTGTACTAAATTCAATAAAAGGTGACTCTTACCAATCAAGAGCTCACTATTTATACTTATAAAAAAAGTCATAAGTCTGTAAGGATTAGAATCTAACTTTTTTATCCTAAAGTCTTAATAGTAATCTATATAGTATTAAGAAGTCTAATGTTTACCTAAAAGAAAAGAAGAAATAAAAGAAGAGTAAATAAAAAAACACTATAGGTGTGGGGATTTGGAGTGCGACTAGGGCTTTCGGGTTTCTACTGCTCCAAGACACCGCACCGCCTCCAACATAGGATCTCCGATGATTGGTGAGTCAGTTCCAACAGGAGTTGGGGAGGATACGCAGGCAACTGAGAATGTTTCCCATTCACAGAGAGCTAAAGGTTCATGGGTCTCTGTAGTGAAGCAGGGGCAATCGGGTCTTAAGAAATATGATGTGCAAATCTCAGTCAAGGATGGTGTTCGAACAGTGGAAGTTCTGGAGGAGGTTTTCTTTGATGCAGTGCCATTGTGAGAAGACTTTTTGATAGGGAAATTCTTGGACAAAGCTCCTCACATCGCCAAAATAGATGCAATAGTAAACAAAATATGGACGGAGGAGAATAAATCTGAGAAGGTTGAAGTTTTCCCTATCAATAGTAAACAATGAAGTTTCGTATATGTAACCCTACGGTTCGTGGTAGGGTCCTACGGAGAGGAATCTGGAATTTGGCGGAGGTTCTGGTTGTTATGTACAAGTGGTCTCCGTTCCCAGATGAGACACAACAAGAGTCAAAAACGGTTCCATTGTGGGTACATATGAAAAATGTTCCCATCTCGAAACTGTGCGGTGCTTGAATATGAAGGTGGCGAAGATCTTTGTCATCGCTGACCTCGCCAAAGATTTACCTTGATCAATGAAGTTTAACTATCAAGGGAAGGATATGATGGTTGAATTTACCTACCCGTGGCTCCCATCCAAATGTTCCAATTGTAAAAATATGGGGCCATTTGGAAAAAATTGCTTGGTGGAGAAGAAAATAAACTCGCTAGTGACGAGCAGAACTTGAAAGTGGCTGAAAAGCCTTTGAAAGATAAAGAACCCGGGAATGATCAGGA
Source organism: Moricandia moricandioides (assembly GCA_905132885.1). Taxonomy (NCBI): domain Eukaryota; kingdom Viridiplantae; phylum Streptophyta; class Magnoliopsida; order Brassicales; family Brassicaceae; genus Moricandia; species Moricandia moricandioides. The sequence continues at coordinate 313,818 of CAJHQQ010000149.1, forward strand.
GACTGAAATTACTATTGGACTCGTAGGTGGGAATAATAATGACGACACTCAGGTGTAGAATCGTAGCATTTTTCGAGAATCAGACATGAATGTAATACTGGTGGGCTCAATGCATATAATACCGTAGCAGAGATCATTAAGCAGAATGACCACAACACCCAGGAAGTGGCTGGTTGGTCCACAATTTCTCCAGGGAAAGCACGTCACTCCCTGATAAAACATAGAAATCAATCGAATGTGGACAAGTCTCCATCCTATCGAACTCCTGGTTCTCAGTTATTGCAGAGGAGGAGAGAGAGATAGTGGAGCAGGAAGAACATGACCAGGACACGATCAACGTATCAGATAAGCCAGATGTGGAGCCTCCATCTCCGGAAACAGAGCAAACAAGCGGAACATAGATTGCTCCTCCAATGCCGGTACTAGAACAAGTAAGAGAAACATATATTATCTCTCCCAGACAATCCCTTCCTCGCAGTTCAAAAATAAATCACAAGGTTCTTTCTGACAACTCTGTTCAAAAGACTAAGGATGTAAATCCTAGTTTTTTGAATAAAACAACTTCTTGTAAGAACTATGGATGTCAGGATTCTTCTGGAAAATCAGAGGTTTCAACAAAAAAGTCAAAAAACTTGTTGTTAAAGACTGGATCCATCAAAGTAACTTTCAATTCAGGTTTTTAATTGAAACCATAGTAAAGGAAAACAGAGCATCATGAATTCTCTCTTCTGTATTTCCAGATTTTTCATCAATATCAAATTATGAGTATGGTAGGCTGGGATGAATATGGGTAATATGGAGCCCGCGGATGAGGGTTACTCCTTGTTTCAAATCAGATCAAATGGTTACATGTTCGATCCTAACGGAAGGAAAGGCAAAGGAGTTTTTTTGCTCTTTCATTTATGGATTGAACACCCCAGAGGAAAGGAGAGAGGTCTGGGAAGACTTGAAATCTCATCATGATTCACCATTGATTAGCAATAAACCGTGGCTGATAATGGCTGATTTCAATGAAACTATTGCATTGGATGAACATTTGGTTGTTGGACAGTTCACCATGGCTTACCAAGGACCACGTCTAACTTGGTGCAACAAAAGGGATGAGGAGCTCATTTCTAAGAAACTTTATCGTACACTGATGAATATTGCTTGGACTCAACGTTATCCTCAGAAGTATTGTGTTTTTTAATCGGGAGGTTATTCCGACCATCTCAGATGCCGTATTATGTTGGAACCAGATAAAATAAAGCCTCGTCACCTATTCAAGTTCACTAATGATCTCGCTGATATTCCTGGTTTTTCGCCTCTACTGCAAGACTGCTGGAAAGGCTCGGATTCTCTTTTCAGCTCCACATCAGCATTGTTTCGACTTAAAAAGAAACTAAAATCTTTGAAACCTCTTCTGCGAAATCTCAGTAAGGAAAATATTGGTGATAAATCAAAGAAAACTAAAGAGGCGTGGAAAAAACTTTGTGAGTGTCAAAGCAACACCATGACAACCCCAACGAGTGATAACATGGAAGAAGAGAGACGAGCTTATGATCGATGGTCCCATCTTTCTGGGATAGAAGAGAAGATTCTTAGCTATAAACAAATCTTAAATGGTTAAAAGTAGGAGATGGGAACAACATACAATTTCACCAAGATGCGAAAAACAAAGAGGTACGTAATGCTATACATGAAATACAGAGGAGCGATGGAACACTAGCTACAACCCAAGAGGAGATTAAAGAAGAGGCAGTGACATACTTCAGTTCTTTCTTAACCAACCAGACGGAGGACTGGTCTGGAATCTCTGGAACCGAACTGAAAAATTTGTTGAACTTCGAGTGTCAGGAGCATGATCAAGCAATGCTTGGACAGGCTGTTACAAGAGAAGAGATCAAGTCTGTGCTCTTTGCGATGGCTTCAAATAAATCACCAGGCCCTGATGGTTATACATGTGAATTTTTAAAAGCTGCATGGTCTGTGGTTGCAGATGATTTTGTGGTTGCTGTCCAATCTTTCTTTGACACATGGTTCCTACCAACTGGTATTAACGCAACTATTCTAGCTCTCATACCGAAGAAGGATCAGGCAATTCACATGAAGGATTACCGCCCTATCTCTTGCTGCAATGTTATTTACAAAGTAATATCCAAAATATTGGCTAAGAGGCTGAAGCGTATCTTCCGTCAATTTATATCTTCGAATAATCCGTTTTTGTTAAAGATAGAATGCTCATGGAGAATGTTTTATTGGCCTCAGAATTGGTTAAGAGCTATCACAAAAGCACAGTCTCATCTCATTGTGCTGTGCAAGTGGATAGATCGAAGGCATTTGACACTGTGCAGTGACCGTTTATTATCTCAATCCTCACAGCAATTATAGTTCTGAAAAAATTCATTCTCTGGATCAAAACGTTTATTGAGCTTCCTTCCTTCTATGTCCAAACAAATGGGGAATTGGCTGGCTACTTTCGAATTCGAAGTGGTCTCCGTCAGGGATGCTCCTTGTCTCCGTATCTCTTTGTAATGAGTATGCAAGTTCTTACTAAAATGCTCGAAAAAGCTGCAACAACAATGACAATAGGATACCATCCTTATTGTCAAGAAATAAATCTCACTCATCTCTCATTTTCTGATGATATGGTAGTGTTCTCTAATGGGAAGAAAGAATCTGTCCATGGAATTATCAAAGTCTTTGAGAACTTTGCTTCAATATCAGGTCTCAAAATTGGTTTAGAAAAATCCACATCTTCATAGCTGGTGTAGAAGGTGAAGAGCAAGAAGCTAAGATGGGAACTCTTTCATTGGCTCCAGGTACTTTGCCAGTGAGGTACCTAGGATTACCATTTTTAACTAAAAGTGGAAAGAATCCGTAAGCGAATCACCTCATGGACTACAAGATAGTTAATCTTTGCAGGATGACTACAACTCATCGGTTCTATCATTCATAGTTTGACTAAATTTTGGATGTGTGTTTTTTGACTCCCCAAACAATGCATCAAATAAATAGATCAACTGTGTTCTGCATTTCTATGGTCAGGTCCAGAGTTGAACACAAATAAGACAAAAATTGCTTGGAAATTTGTCTATAGGCCGAAGGAGGAAGGTGGCTTGGGTATTCGTTCACTTGAAGAAACCAATAAAGTCTGTACTCTGAAACTGATTTCGCGGATCCGATCTTCAGAATTATCTCTATGGGTACACCGGGTTAAGAGATACTTAATTCGTAAGGGATCTCTTTGGCATGTGAAGTCAAAAAGTTCTCTTGGTTCCTGGGTATGGTAGAAACTCCTTAAGTACATAAATATTGCTCAGCCTCTAACAACCGTAGAGATACAGAGTGGCTCGACAACGTCGTTCTGGTTTGATACATGTTCATCGATGGGTATTCTTATGGAGAAAACAGGGCATCGTGGCTGCATAGACATGTGTATCCCTCTTAATGCAACAATAGATATGGCAGTGCAATGTTATCGAAGAAGTGTCCTCATCGATTTAGAGAATGAGATTTTGAAACTCAAAGATCAAGGTTTAAATTAGGAGCTTGACATTCGGCTTTGGAAGGGTTCAGGTGATGTTTTCAAGCCAAGTTTCAAGTCTCAGAAAACTTGGCAACTCACATGTACGACGAATCCGGAAGTCTTCTGGTTTAAAGGCATCTGGTTATCTATGGGGACCCCTAAATACTCTTTTCAGGCTTGGTTAGCAACTCATAATCGATTGTCCACGGGAGGTCGTATGCTCCAATGGAACAACAATGCTGATGGAAGGTGTTCTTTCTGCATGTCATTGATGGAGTCGATCACTTATTCTTTACCTGCAACTTTTCAGAGGAGATATTAACAATCTCACAAAAAATCTGCTTGGTCCATAATACACAAGCCAATGAGATACTATCCTAACGAGACAAGACGACAACTTTCTTGCTTAGGTATGTCTTTCAGTCACTGATACATATCCTATGGCATGAAAGAAATGGAAGGCGACATGGAGAGCCTCCAAACTATCAAACTACCATCATCAGGCTTATTTATAGAACGGTGAAGAATCGGACTGATAATTTTGGGGGAGTTGTAACAGGCCACCATGGTCATGCTTTTGCAATCTAGAGTGAATCGAGATGAGGGTATTACAGTTTTAATTTTGGTGTTCTGCACTTCTTATAAAAACAACAATGGCACATTGTAAAAATGTTTTTTTTATTTGAATACTATTTAACATTCATTAAAAAAAAACACTATAGGAATCACATCCAACACTGCATCAATTATCAAAGTTACTCACTTTGATCTCCACACTATTCAAAATGTCATTTATGATTGATTATATAGTGAAGTCTAGGTTTTGGAGGCGGGTTTAACCCTACTCCAAACCTGATTCGAGAATCCGACCTAGAGTTAGACTGACCAGAAAATAGGCGACATGCCCATGCCCATGCCCATCTCGAGCTGGAAATATGGCCCATGTCGAGCTCGGATAGTCAAACCTGAGCTGAAAGGGAGTCAAATCGTTAAAAGACACCATTAAAGGCCCTGATTCTCGCCAGAGATCACAGCCGTTATGATCAAGTTTTGAATATCTATAAAGGAATGACGAAGGAGAAAAAGAGAGGATCTGAATTCTATTAGGGAAATACTATACTTTCAATACATACATCTTTGTTTTAGATACCTCCTGTTCGTACTCGTTTTCTACTCATATTATCAATAATTTTTTTTTCCAGAATCATCAATATGGTCTTTTATACATTTGTTTGATATACGTAATCGAAACCCTAAAACTTTCTGAAGTGAACTAGAAAAGGGAAGATTCAACAAACCTTCTGAAGATTCTGACATGAGACACGCACATCACGATGGCATAATGAATCACACCTACAACAAGAAGAAATAATCCAGCAAACATGACATCGGTCGCATATCATGGCATTCCACAACTTCAGGTATTGACCCAATCTCGATCTTTTATTCTTAAGCAGATAAGTCTTGCAAGTCAGGTAGGTACCAACAGTTCGGGAGGAAGAAAGGGGATGCACCTATGTAGTACCCAACCTGAGAAAACGTGATTGGAAAAGCAACATATCTCGTGGTGACGCGCTCTAAAAAATGCCAAGCCAAGGAAATTAAAACCATCAAAGAAAATCATGAGATACTATTCTACGAATGTGATAAAGGAAGCTGTAATAAAGAACCTTGGCGAATGTTGCAAGGAGAAGGAGAGTCATTGCGATTCTTTATTGAAAGATTCAGAAAATCGACTTCTGGAAATGCATGAGGATGAATTTGGAGGAACAATCTTAAGGGTTTCCTTGAAAGACGACTACTCACTGTATCTAAGCTCATAATTGATCGAACTAACTCTCTCGAAGACGTTTATCACTGAGCTCTAAACTATATCAAAATAGAAGAAGCATAGGCCGTCTCTTAGTTGAGTTACTTGACATCAACTATTAGACGGAAATTCTTAAGAGAAAATGACATAACTAAACGAAAGTGAAGTCATGCGTTTGTAGAAACTCCTGAAATATGGAAAATGATTAACACAATAAGGAACATAAACCTTACATGAAAACTCTCTTCGATTTACCGACGACATCGATGCAGTAATAACCCTCATGACTAGACAGGAATTTGGTCGAGAAAAATTCTCGCTCGACCAGCTTAGAGTTGGTCTGACCAGAATTATAATAAAATCGACCGGGTGAATCAATGTCTTGACGGGACTGTCAAGAACTTCCATTGAGAGTTATGGTCGAGTGTTAATATTATGGTCGAGTGTATATTAAGCTGGATGAGATTTTCCGAGAGCAAGACTAGAGCCAAAGGAAAAGAAATATTTGGTCCAATTTGTTTTTTTTTTTAGAATTATAGAGGCGCTTCCTAACTAATTCTGACCGTCATGTACTTCACCTTCTCAGCTTCTTGATCAGTAACCAAGTCACAAGCCATGCACCTTAATGTTTGCTTGCTTCAGTAGTAAATGGCACATGAAAGTTACAAGCTACCTGCTTCTTAAGTTTTCATGTGAGAAGCACATGTTCGGGCTGGAGTTTGCTTCAGGTGAAGGAAAAGACAACAGCTGATACTGAAAGTGGCAAAGCAGCTCTCCAGCTTTCTCCACTATCCCTTCTTTGGTCCCTCAGCTGGAAACTCATCTAAAGAAAATCAGAAGTACTTAAGTCTCTCTTTCTCCTGCTTCCCACGTTCTGAAACAGAAAGAAAAACCAGAGAAAAATTCAGAGAAACTCAGTGAGAAAGAAGAAGAGAAAAACCGGATAAAAATTCAAGAAGGACCTTAGACGATTTTCTTTCAAACCTTTCTCAGTCTGTTGCTGTGTGGAAGATCCGAAGGTTAGATATCCAGATTAAACCCGAGCTCTTGTTCTGTTTCCGATCTGAACCGAAGCTTGATGTCTCTTTGAAAACAGTCCGCCAGTGAGCTAATCTTTAAGAAGTGAACCATCTGAGTTCTACTAACCGTTTGGATTTTGGGTAAGTTTCATCTCCTTGCCTCAGTCAGTATCTGATCAGAACTGGATCATGTTTAGCTAGGGTCTTGGTCGGATCAGCTGTTTAAGTTGTTTTACAGCTCAGTCTTGTTTAGTTTTGGTTTGGATATATCTCTTTGAACCGCTAGCTAAACTGATGTGAACTGATCAGACCTAATCCGAACTGAACTTACCTTGTCCTGAATCACAATTGTCTGAAGCGAGCTGATCTGATCTAGGATGAGTAGAACCGATCTTGAACTAAGTTGATTTAAGTTGTTTAGCTTGGACCCAACTGTTGGATTAGTGATGTTCTGACCCGAACAGATTTTATCTTGTCTTGAACTGATCTGAACCGAGCTGTCTATTGTCTGATCTTGTCACGTACTCATCTAGTCTGAGTTGAACTGAATTGTTAGGAGCAGAGCTGAACTGACCAAAATTAGTGAACTGTTTAGCCTTGAACTATTTTGTTGGACTAATGATCCTATGATCCGAACTGTTTTTTAGGACAGTGGACGAGTGAAGACTTAAGCATCCATTTTATCCCATCCACTGAACCGTGTGCCCTCAGTACTTGGTTGAGGAGTTAAGCTAGCAGTCCAGTCGATCCTTGGAGCCATTTAGTCTCTTGGTTTGAATTCAAATGGTCAAGGAGAGTAGTAAGATCAGCCGGACTCGTCCATGTGATCGTTCTGAATCTGAAGTGTACCGGAAGTGGAGTGTGATTAGCTTGAGCTCGTGTATAGTCTCCTTAGACAATCTCATGGATTCAAAGGTGATTCTAGATAGATGTTGATGAGTTATGAATGAGTATTAGTTGATTTCATACTTAATGTTGTTGATTGATAAGCAAAGTCTTTTAATCTATATTTAAATATGAATTGTTTACCTTATGTAAACACTTAAGGATTATTATGAATTATTCTTTGAGGTTTATCCTGAGCCTTAGTACTTGTTCTCAAGTAATAAATATATATGTATATTATTAAGTATACGAATATGAATCATGTGAAGTCTTATTATATTCAATCTCGCTAAAGTCTCCGCATTACCGTGACTTGGTCCTGCAAATGGAACAAGGTCATGAAGACACAATGATGGTGTAGCACCCTGGAGTCCTTGTCCGGACGAACTAACTATTTGGTATTAATCAGTCGGGTTGAAAAGCCTCGGTTGTACCTAATAGGATATTTGTACTTAGGCGATTGGTCTAAGATACCTGGATCTATTCTGGGAATTTCGGGTTAATCGTTGAGGTACACATTTTGGCCTCTCGGTTTGGTTTAAGTTACTAGTGATTGCATGTGCATGTTCTTGTTTGATTGTTGCACGGCAGGTCGAGTCAACTTGTACTTAGACCAGATTGGGGGTGTCACAAAGGTGGTATCAGAGCAGGGTTATACGATGCTAGAGTGGGGCTTGTTTCAAAAAAAAATTGAGTGAAAATGAGTCGCAAGGATAACTAGGATATGCTGGCTGGTTCCTTAATCCTAGGATAGATAGTCATGGGTGATCACCTTATCATTATCTTTCGTAGAAGATGGTCCAAAATAAGGCCAACGGGGTGGTGTTCACTTACCAATTTTGATATCTTCTTGCTCAGAGATATAGGAGACATAGTCGACACATTGAACACATAAATGGATCTATGTGTTATCGATGTCAAAGTGGACGTTGTTCGTAATGATCCGGTTCAAAGAGATCCGACTGCATTTGAAGACTCAGATGCACTTATGCTTCCGGCTGCTCAAGTCTATCCATCTTATGCTCAGACGTACCAGAAATGGAGCCGTACAAGCCTGATTTATTCAGAAAGTGATTCAAGCTTAGCGTTGGTGGCGGAGATAGTTCGACTGTAGTACAAGACGATGGACGCACCAGAACCATTCCCTTGTAACAAGACATGTTGAAGCTTATGATGCAAAGAATTAGTTAGGACTACAAGATTCGAGGAAATACTAAACCGTTGAGGTAGACATTGGCGTGAGGTAGATCTTGAATGCAACACTTGGAGCAGAATATTGACATGGCCTGTTATTAAGAGAGTTACAAGAAGGATTTGGCAGCAAGCTATCTAGAGATGAACGCGATGAGTTGTTGGTCGAGATTCAAGCGTTACTTCGGACAGGTCAGATCGAGTTGGACACATTTCAAGAGTTCAAGAAATAGTATTTCTACTAAAGGCTTGGGATCGATTGGAGATTGAGCTTACGACATTGATATAAGGAGATATTTCCGCCAAGAGAATAAGCTAAAGATCATAAGGAAAAACCTTGGGGAACTTAGCTAAGAATTATCGGAGTAGTCAAAAGACTATGGAATTCCAGAGATTCGAGGAAATGTTATAGTACGCGTGAATGTTAAAGAATTTATTACTATTGAAGAAGTTTATCAAGTCATGCAGACCGTTTAATTTCCAACCGGCGCAGATTGAAGGTCAGTTTCAAGAAATGAATTATGTAAGTCACTATGGAAGATTTTCGGTGGACGTTTCATTAGATCAAGATCGAGGACCCTGAGTTATAATGGAGGTGACTAGCCAAGGCAGAATGGTTTTGATTATTCAAGAATGGATAAAATACTAGATCGTTTACGTCATTTGCACTTTGGTCTTTTCTCTGAAAAATTAAGGATGTTTTTTTACCTTTCCCATGAAGTTACCAGACCCCTTTAATCTATACCTAAGGTACCACTGATCGAACTTGTTCGCTTTTTCTTACCATTAGTCCCTAACCAAGTGTTTGGCTATTTGGGTAGAGCCTACACTTTATAGTTGTCTAGACCGTCAAAACTCTTGAAAGGTCGAATCACATGTTTGCTTTCATTCCATTGTGTGTTGTGTGCATTTTATAAATATAAATATTTGATTAATAAGTAAATGTGTGATCAAGGTTTCGTAAGAGTCTTTTCATATGGATGGAATTTCTGCCCATATTGTGTTTGAATCGGGAACAACACATAGTTGTAGTTCCCGGGTAGTGGCATGGTTTTAGGGAGGATTCACTTTAGTGAGTTCAAGTATAATATTTTTATTTGTGGAAGTACTGGCTGCCATTTAGAATTATTGCATGCCTTCGTCTGCCATCCCCATTCCTTAGTACTTCCATTAGAGCAGTATGTTTCTATCTAGAGTGAGATTGGCTATCTAGTTACCTAGCTCAATTAGGATGTTGTTGAGGAAGAAGTATTTGGAAGAAGACCAGTCACCGTTGGCCTACAGTGGTTTTCTACTAAGTGTTGGAGCATCACTCGTGTCAGTCTGGAAAGTTGATTTCCTTTTGGAAAAAGGTGAAGTAGTGTATTCCATTATTTTGATCATTGGGAAAGTAGAAGATCAAAAGGAGCAGAGTATAGAGGACCGTCCGATAATCAAAGAATTCAAAGATATGCTTAAGGCGCGATAAGTATTGTCGACATCTAGAAGTAACCCGTTCAATATTCTTGTGTAAACCGGATTCATTGCTATAATTTAGGCTTCTTGCCAAGTGAATCGAACCGAATAAAGTCGTAGTTAGAAGATTTGTTTGGAGAAAGGTTTCGTTCGACATTGATCTTTGCTGTGTTGAGCACCCACGTAAGTGGTAAAGAAGAAGGATGAGAATTTGTGGTTATCTTCAGCAGTAAATGAATCGATGACGTGACCATCAAGGACAAGTATCAACTTTCTAAAAGTGATGAGTTATTAAGATTATTCGCAAGGTACATGTTGCTTTCCAAGGAAGTTCAATGGACGCACCAAGATTTAGTAAAATCTACTGCTAGGAAATGGGACGTGGGATCTATTAGTCAGCAAGTTGGAACAAGGAATTGTTGCATATTTAGTAAAGATCGCTACAATTACAGAGTAGTCGTGTCCAATCTCTGCTATCAAGATTTGAAGTTCTTGGATTGGCCGGTTACCATAAGAAGTTTGTTGAAGGATTGGTAACCATATAAAACCGCTGAGCTGATCGATTTAGAAAGGCGTTACCCTGTAATAGAGTAAAAAGTATTGGAGAAGCACACAATCAGTAACCAACAGACTTGATGTCTACGCATATCTTAGATTGCATGAGCCTAACCAGCTATATACTACTGCATGAACGTATCATGTGTTGACTTAGATGAATGCTGACGAAGGACGATAGGGTAATTTTCTATGCATCAAGGGAGCTAAACAAGGATAAGGTAAATTATCGGATGCACGAGCCGGAGTTGGCTGCAGTTTTGTTAGAGATGAAATTTTGCAACACGTTTACTATGGAGAAAGGATGCAAGTGTTCACTGATTCAAGAAGCCCTACGAAAATAAATTGCAGTTGCTTGTGATCCGAGGAGGGGGAAATTTGGTGTTGATATTGTTAAAGATCTCAAGAATTATGAAAAAGAATTTAGCTGTCGTATGCGGAGAGAGTGGAGAGTCCCCAAGATTACAAATAGTAAAAGCTTACTCCTTTCTACATGAGGATCTCAGTTAAGGAATAAGAACTTAAGGAAAACTTAGGAGGAACAGAATGAAGATGATTTCACTGGATGATAGGAGGAGGGTTGTGTACACAAGGTTAGTTACAAAGGACGTGGGAGAAGGAACTCAAGTTCTACTAGAAGATTAAACTCGATAATTAAAAAAGAGATGTCAGAGGATGTATCAATACAGAAACTCAGGAGTCGTCGTACAAGAGTACTCACTTGGTGAATCAAGCGTGGTACAGAAAAACCTTTTGGATCCTTGGATAGAAGAAGGAAATCAGAAAGCAATAGGACCAGACTTAGTTATAGGGAACATTAAAGAGATTGAAGTTGTTCAAAAGTTTATTAAGAGGGCCTCGATAGATCATAAATTTACTGAAGATTGTAAGAGAAATCATTCTTGGAATGGGTGAGTGTGTGTATTTGAGAGTAGAACCCTTGATCTAAATCATGTTAGCGTGATTGACCGTGCATGTTCTTGTTTGATTGTTGCACGGTTAATCAAGTTACCATTGACCAGACCCGAGATGTTACCTTCACATATGGAACATCACCTTATGTTCCATAATCCTTAATAATGAGATGAGAGAAAGGCATATAGCGAGGAAGAAGAAGAAGTATGCAAACCGCAGTTGACGAGAGTTGTGTTGTGATAATGAATTTGGTTATTCATGAAAGTGGCTGCACAGAAAACAATTGATCGGTTTTGAAAAATTGGAAAAATCAGCAATCTGTTATTTGGTCAGTAATGAGTTGTTGCTAGAGTTGAAAAGGTTAGCTGATAATCAGAGCTTCTTCCATATAGGCATTAGGAAATCTGTGAGTCGATGTTGCGTAAGCTTATATCAGATCCAATATGATAGAACTGTTGTAACCAGAAAATTTGCAGCCCAATCTAGCCTACCGTAAAGGTCTTTTGCTGATAGATGAACGTCATATCAGAGATTGGATAACCGAAAAAATTCAAAGTTCATATATTTTGAGAAAGCAAGAGAGAATTGCTCAGACATGGAAAGACAAAGATAAATACCAGGGTGATTATTCAGAACACATTGCAGAGACTCTAGTGTCCAGTAAAGTTGTACAGCTATGTTTTTAGAATTCGGGGACGAATTCTTTTGAGGGGGGAAGAATGTAACAACCCTCACGACTGGAATGGCACATGAAAGTCACATGCCATGGACCTTCATGTTTGCTTGCTTATGTATAAAATGACACATGAAAGTCACAAGCTGCCTGCTTGCCTGCTTCTTAAGTTGTCATGTGAGAAGCACATGTTCTGGCTGGAGCTTGCTTCATGTGAAGGAAAAGACAGCAGCTGATACTGAAAGTGGCGAAGCAGCTCTCCAGCTGTCTCCACTGTCCCTTCTTTGGTCCCTCAGCTGGAAACTCATCTAAAGACAATCAGAAGTACTTAAGTCTCTCTTTCTCCTGCTTCCCACGTTCTGAAACAGAAAGAAAAACCAGAGAAAAATTCAGAGAAACTCAGTGAGAAAGAAGAAGAGAAAAACCGGATAAAAATTCAAGAAGGACCTTAGACGATTTTCTTTCAAACCTTTCTCAGTCTGTTGCTGTGTGGAAGATCCGAAGGTTAGATATCCAGATTAAACCCGAGCTCTTGTTCTGTTTCCGATCTGAACCGAAGCTTGATGTCTCTTTGAAAACAGTCCGCCAGTGAGCTAATCTTTAAGAAGTGAACCATCTGAGTTCTACTAACCGTTTGGATTTTGGGTAAGCTTCATCTCCTTGCCTCAGTCAGTATCTGATCAGAACTGGATCATGTTTAGCTAGGGTCTTGGTCGGATCAGTTGTTTTACGGCTCAGTCTTGTTTAGTTTCAGTTTGGATATATCTCTTTGAACCGCTAGCTAAACTGATGTGAATTGATCAGACCTAATCCGAACTGAACTTATCTTGTCCTGAATCCAAATTCTCTGAAGCGAGCTGATCTGAAATAGGATGAGTAGAACCGATCTTGAACTAAGTTGATTTAAGTTGTCTAGCTTGGACCCAACTGTTGGATTAGTGATGTTCTGAACGAAACAGATTTTATCTTGTCTTGAACTGATCTGAACCGAACTGTCTATTGTCTGATCTTGTCACGTACTCATCTAGTCTGAGTTGAACTGAATTGTTAGGAGCAGAGCTGAACTGACCAAAATTAGTGAACTGTTTAGCCTTGAACTATTTTGTTGGACTAATGATCCTATGATCCGAACTGTTTTTTAGGACAGTGGACGAGTGAAGACTTAAGCATCCATTTTATCCCATCCACTGAACCGTGTGCCCTCAGTACTTGGTTGAGGAGTTAAGCTAGCAGTCCAGTCGATCCTTGGAGCCATTTAGTCTCTTGGTTTGAATTCAAATGGTCAAGGAGAGTAGTAAGATCAGCCGGACTCGTCCATGTGATCGTTCTGAATCTGAAGTGTACCGGAAGTGGAGTGTGATGAGCTTGAGCTCGTGTCTAGTCTTCCTTAGCCAATCTCATGGATTCAAAGGTGAGTCTAGATAGATGTTGATGAGTTATGAATGAGTATGACTTGATTTCATACTTAATATTGTTGATTGATAAACAAAGTCTTTTAATCTCACAAAAAACCAGATTTTTCTTCAAAATTAGGTTTAAAGAGTATATATGTAGTTTGAAAATGACCGGGGTCAACCCAACAAACCTGGATCAACCCGTGAAAAATACAGTTTCTGCGTCCTTAGTGACCATGGTCGCTACATAAATGTCGCTACAGCACTTGTGGGCCGTAGCGACCTCTTGTTGTCGCTACGCATGTCGCTACGGTGCCTGCAAGTTAGCCTAGCGACCTTGCTTGGTCGCTACACCAAAGTCGCTACAACACTTGGTCGTATGGAGATGGGGATCTCGTAGCGACCTCATCTGGTCGCTATAGTGGTCGTTACGGATCCCAGAACTTCTTTTAGCGACCTCTCCTGGTCGCTACACTCAGATCGCTACGAAACTTAGCCAGCAAAAGCTTGCTTATGCTTCAAACTTCTATTTCTTGGCCTCAAATGACTTCAAACTCACCATCAAGGATCTCCAACACCTGATATAGACAAATGCAATGCAATGCAGCCTAAACATGTCTAAATGCTAGTCTAAATGATCAAAATGTACAATGAATAATGACTAAAACAATGCAAATATGCAAGACATCAACTCCTCCAAACTTGATCCTTACTTGTCCAGAAGTAAATTCCCAAGATTAACAAGGTAGAGAGGTTTGAAAGTGGGAACTCATTACCAAAAGAACTCTCCTTAGCCATCAGCATGATACCCTTACATAGTTGTTTCAAATAGCTAGAGCAAAGAACTTATCAAACTCTAACTTCTCTAGGCCTATCTCAACTCCTTGATCTTCTACACTCATCATCAAGAGTGCACAAACAAGCCAAGCAACCAACTCTCACATTCATTAGACAATAATCATAAGTGCATTCTTGCAAATGGGCAATCGGTCTTAATCATTTAGCTTGGTGAGAAGAAGGCTTGAAGCTATTGTGAATCAAGAAGGTTATCAAGTTTTTTCATGGTGGTTTACTCTCAAGAACAAGTAGTTCAAGATTATGCATAATATATCTAAAAAAGAGAACAATTCATGCGTACAATGCTCAATCCTCATTGTTCTACCCATTTCCTATACACAAAATAATCTCTACTGATGATTCCCAATGTCAAACTCTCTTTCACTCACCCAAAAACTCCAAGAACACTCTCATCTTTTTTTCTTTTGCTTACTAAGGACCATTACACCATTTTCTTAGCTTTAGCTCACACTTTTTCTTTTTTTTTTATTCCCCACTCTTTTGAATCTTTTGTTTTCTTTTTTTTTAGTTAGGAGATATCTTATTTTGACACTCCTTAAGGTAATCTTCTTCTTTTTATTTGATCCCTAATATCTTATCTCTTTTTTTATACTCACTTTTCTATCAACCATTCAAGATGTAACACTCAATAATCCATTCCGATCCTATGTGCTAGACAATCATTAGATCCTAAAGCTAGCAAGTAATGATGACAAACCATTATCGTTCCCAATACTCTCAACATTATGCACATATCAAAATTTCAGAAGAGATCTCACTCAACAAATTAGTAATGGCTTGAAAGAAAGGTAGGGTTAAGGGTGTGGAGAACCATATAAGGAGAGATGGCCACTTCAGTTGCCAAAGATTGGTATAAAGTAATAAGACTAACTCAAATGTGTGTGAGGTAACCATGATCAAGCACAACAAGAGCCCATAAGCAAGATAAATTAGGTTCATTGACTCAGTAAAATTGGAGTTGATTTCAAGGACAAGCAAGCTTCATCAATCAAACAAGTTTCAAGAGAAGTTTTCAAGGCTCGAAGTTTACAAGTCTTTCAAAGGATGCTCTAGCTACTTGCCATGACTACAAAGGGTATCAAGTTAAGTTCTTAGCATGAGTTATTTGCAAGGTTAGTTTAATCCCTATGCGATATGAATGCAACCTATATGCTCTAGACTCGACCCTAAAGATGCAAATGATGCAACTATATGGTTCTTTTTGTTGTTTTCGAAATTTTCTATTTTTTTATATATGTACAATGCAAGACTCATATGCTTATGCAAACAAGACAAGAAAATGATTAGACATGGTACCTCCCCCCAACTTGAACAACACAGTCTCTGTGTAATCAAGAGAAAGAGTGATACCGAAAAGACAGAAATGTATGATGAGAAAATGGATATGTTCAGTGGCAAAGGTATGTAGATATCTCAAGTTGAGTTCGAGGCGGTGGCCTCCTCGTCTGTCTCATCTCCGCTTCCTTCCTCGTCGCCTTTGTCTTCATTTCTTGCCGCCATGTATCGCTCATTTCCGGCCTCAAAACCTTTCTTTTCCTCTTCGTCAGAAGTGTCTAGAGAAGGGGATTCATTTCCTTATTCTCCACGAGCAGGAGAAGGGTTTCACCTCTTACGAAGCTGAGAAAAATCTGCGCTAGTAATCCCTTTCCCATGAAGAGGTTGTCGACGAGGCCCTGGAGCAGAAGTCTCAGCCATAATGAAGTCCTCCGCTTTACAACCTCCTATGCCTGCTCTAACCAGAATATCCGTGACTTTCTTCATGAACTTGGCGGAGTTTGCAGCGTTCCTATTTATTGTTTTCTTCAGCGCTTTGTATTTTGATGACAATTTGTGGATGTTCCTATCCTGGATCCTGTTCCACCTCTCAAGTTTCCCAATGTATTCATGGGCATCTCGCAAATGACCTTTCGGGAGGGATCCAGTATGTGGCTTGAGATAGTAGGGGGAGGTCCATAGAGTTCTTCCTCTTCCTCTTGGATCTCAGGGGCGGTTCGTGAACTAGATGCTTGAATAGGTGCTGGGGTAGCAGAAGCAGTAGATGAAGATGGACCAGCCGTCGAGCGTCTCACAGTATTTTTTCCTGCGATTCGGCACAGTGTCAAGTGGACCGTGTTGGCGAAGCTGGAGATCTTGCGGGACTTCGAATGAGATGCTATACTTGCTGCGAACCATGCAGACACACGGGTTTGGTAGGACAAGCTCTGTATGATCAAATTCAATGTAGAATGAGTAGACGTGCTTACCTTGAAACATTCCTGAGAGATATTTGGTTCGCTTCATGTAAGGACCATCCATGTACAAAGGTGTGTGAGAACTTTCACCATCAAGAGGGACTAATGCAGCTTTCAGGAGTGGTGTAATGAACCCACCAATGCTCAGCTGAGGCGTGCTGTCATGGTTAGTCCAGGCCCAGTCCCGGTAGTACTTTAGCCTCCTCACGAAGAAGCCCACTCTCCCAAAATCTGAGAAAATATCCTTCTCATCTCTATACAATGCATTCTTCCCAAAAAATGGCACAAGCGCCATGGCAATCATTGTCAATTCATCATCCAATACATTCCCAGATTCTCGACGAGCAAAGAGCGTGTTGCCCAAGATGCGATGGACATATCTGACCACAAGATTTTTGATGCTGGTTTTCTTGTTCCTCTGAGGGTCATGAGCAAATCCTACAATTAGAGGCTAGACCCTGTCGGGTATGTTGTAGTTTCTAGGGAGATCGCTACGCTTATCATACTTGAAGCCCATAATGTTGCTGATTTCCTTGTAAATCAGCTTGTACAACTTCCCTCTGACCTTGAATTGAATCCGCCGATACCTGAACTCAGGTGGTCCATCGCTAAGGCGGAATACCTCTAACGATGAGAGAAAGTGACATGAAGCTTCCACTTATAGAGGCTGTGCTTCCATTGTAAGGAGAGATTGCAATCTCATACTATCCAATATCTGAAACACTCCATCATAAAGCTTGGTTTCCCTCAAGAAGATAGGGCAAGGAAACCTTTTTGGTGTCCATGTGATACCGGTTTGTAGGTGAGTGAGTAGTTGAGGTTTTGTTGGGATGACTGATTTATCTCTTTCCTTTACTTGGGCTTTCGCCTTT